>JAWNNB010001739.1:0-337843 GCA_035043285.1 Drosophila subsilvestris
AATAAGAACCGTTAACGCCTGGACCTTACTCACAATACATAATTTTATTGCCGGCACAAAAATAGAACAGGGTTTTATCAAGTTCGTTTTATATGATATATGTAGATCTATCGATTTGTTTTTGGATTAATCACTTAGTAAAAACGTATGTACAATGTACATATGTATGCATACTCGTAGATTCCTAAATAATGGGGAAGGTTTGCTTTCTTTGCTCCTAGAAATTGGAAATATTTTCTCTTATTGGAGGCGACTGGTAATTGTTATTATTGATTTCGGTTTCATCAGCTTGATCTTAAGTATTTAAATACTTTCCCCGAAATGGTTGTGTTGGAAAAATGTCATCTTTAGTTTCAAATGTAACATTCCATCGGTTGCTTTGCATCTTATTACCTTTTTAATATAGACACTTTTTAAATAGACGACAAAAGCAAATTCAATTTTGAATCAAATTGCTCAATTATAAGTTGTGTTGCCTAATAAAAAAAATTGGACTGAGAAGAGTAAAAGAAAAATTGGATTTTATATAAAATATAATTAAATGGGTAATCTTTAACCGATCAGAAGCTTTATAACGTTTAGCCCCACCAGATATAATCTTATACATATGATTCGCTTATGGAATAAACGAAAGCCACTAACAACAGATTTCCTTGCAGCTACGATACCGAAGTGCGGCGGCTGTCACGAGCTGATCTTGGATAGATTCATCCTGAAGGTGCTGGAGCGAACGTGGCACGCCAAGTGTCTCCAGTGCAGCGAGTGCCACGGCCAACTCAACGACAAGTGCTTCGCCCGCAACGGTCAGCTTTTCTGCAAGGAGGACTTTTTCAAGTAAGTAAATTTCTCTAATGCCGGCTGGAGTGGCTGGTGGGGCTGAAGGGGGGTGTTCTAGTTGAAGCGTCGCCGGTTTAATGAAAATCTCCCCTTGCCCCATTGCCAATGTTTGGGTCTAACAGACGGTACGGTACAAAGTGTTCCGCTTGTGATATGGGCATACCGCCAACCCAGGTGGTGCGCCGGGCCCAGGACAACGTATATCATCTGCAGTGCTTCCTGTGCGCGATGTGCTCCCGCACTCTCAACACGGGCGACGAGTTCTATCTGATGGAGGACCGCAAGCTCATCTGCAAGCGCGATTACGAGGAGGCCAAGGCAAAGGGTGCGTTTCGTGAGAGATCCTTGGCAGAACTCTGGTTGGATGGCTAGACTTTATTCTTGGATAAATTGCAGGTCTCTACTTGGATGGCTCGCTGGACGGCGATCAGCCGAACAAGCGTCCCCGAACCACAATCACCGCCAAGCAGCTGGAGACCCTGAAGACCGCCTACAACAATAGCCCCAAGCCCGCCCGACACGTTCGGGAGCAGCTGTCCCAGGACACTGGCCTAGATATGCGGGTGGTCCAGGTCTGGTTCCAAAACAGGTGTGTGTCTTTCGGTCAGACACTCTTAAGTGGCCAAAGTAACGACACTAACACTGATGGCAACTTGCTTACAACATTGCAGGCGGGCCAAGGAGAAGCGACTGAAAAAGGATGCGGGACGCACTCGATGGAGTCAGTACTTCCGCTCCATGAAGGGGAACTGTTCGCCCCGCACTGACAAATTCCTCGACAAGGATGAACTGAAGGTCGACTATGACAGCTTCAGTCATCATGGTAAGTTTGAGCTACATACATATGTCTGGAACCTCAAGAGATATTTACATTTATCCTGGCTGTATCCCCGGAACAGATCTAAGCAACGACAGCTACAGCACCGTCAATTTGGGCCTGGATGAAGGCGCCTCACCGCACAGCATACGCGGCTCCTACATGCATGGGAGCTCTAGTCCGTCTCAGTACCCGCCGAGCAGTCGCTCGCCACCGCCAGTTGGCCAGAGCCATACGTTTGGATCGTATCCAGACAATATTGTCTACACCAATATAGGTGAGTTGAGTGGCTCCTGTGTTTTCATAGAGATAGAGGAATTTCCCCAATCTTAAATCCACAATCTGTTCTTCGACTCCCCCCCACAGATCATGCGACGGGCTCTACTCTGCACACCAGCAAGTCACATCACCGCCTGCACAGTAGCAACAATGTCTCGGACCTGAGCAACGACTCAAGCCCCGAACAGGGCTATCCTGACTTTCCGCCGAGCCCCGATTCCTGGCTTGGCGACTCGGCAAGTACCAACAACACCAGCAACAACAACAACAACAACAACAACAGCAATAACAACGGTGGCAGCGGCAGTGGTGGGGCCAGTGCGAATGCCAGCAATGTCACCACGGCAAACCCCGGCACGCCAAGCGTACATTACTGATACTCAAATCTGCTTTTGCGTTATTTTGAGATGCAGTCTCGCAGTCTTATTCTCTCTGCCCAGCAACAACAACAGAAGCTTTAGCAGCGCCATGTTGAAAGCTCTGAGTAACAGCAACAGCGAAGCTAATTTGTTAACGGGAATGAGTTAGGAGATGTGGCAGCGCGGCGGAGCTAAAATTGTAGATTTAAAGTTAAGGCCATTTGGGTGCGTCTCGTCTCCATTATAACCAATTTGTGATCAGCAAAAAATCCTGATCAAAATCAACTAGATCAAAAATTAGCAAAAACAAAAATATTTCTAAACTTTTTGGGTATCCAGGATATAAGGAGGATATTTTCCGAGTCGCGCCCACATGGCATTACCCTTAAAGCCTTATTTTTGTTTAGATAAACAAAAACCTTTACAAAAATTTGCTCAAAATAATTGATTTCCTTTACTTGGTCATCTATGTACATCGGTGGATTGAAAACAGAATACGTATTGGTACTTAATTTAAAGCTTAATTGATTGCATCACTTCTTGGAAAAGCCGCTCTATCATTTACCATTGAACCCCTTCCCTCATATTTTAATGTAAATAATGTATATTTGTGTATAGTGAATGAACTCTAAAACTGAATTTTAAATTAAATTAAGTCTGTAAAGCGTCAAACAAATGCGGGGTAGTAGAGCAAAATATGCCTGCATACAATTGTACAGTATGTATGTATGTTTGTACATACATACATATGTGCCATTACAAGCCCAAAACAAGTTATTTATTGCTTTATATAGGAATACAACCAAATTGCATAGGAGAAATATCAATTACGAAAACGTGATGTCGTATTTATATCTAATGAAAACCCAAGAACGAAAAATATTTAAACAGCATAGAAATGTCAGTAAGGAAGCAACTACGTAAAAAAAATGATAAAACGAATGCGATGAAATAAATTACTATTTCACACATAAGAATAAAAGACAAAAAATTTTTTTACACCGAGTTTAATTACAGTTGGGCGAACAGTTTTGCTAGCCTGTTAAATTCAAACTTTAGCGCTGAACCGATAATCGAGCTCCTGATGGACACCATGTAATTATGTATCGTTATCGATTTGTCATTCGACTAAAGCTGACAATGTAAAATTACAGTAGCGTTTAACCTCCGTTAATGAGCGAACTATTGGGAAACTATGTAAGATATTCGATTAGCGTAAAATATTCATGTAAAATATTCAAATAAAAAACCAAATTTTTCTGTGCTGCCAGATGTTGCGAAGAAAAACCAATGCTGCCAAGAAATACCAACTGCTGCCAGATGTTGCCGCATTTACCAAATGTTGCGAAGCGCCACTGAGCGTACATAATTATAATTATAATTATATAATTATAATTATACTGCCATTTCTTTGCATATTTTTGGGTGCGTGCACATGCAGAGACAAAATGCCATGTTAGCATCAGTTAACATTGATGCTCTCTGTTAACTCCTCTGCTAAAACCGTAACATTAACATATTAGCCTGATCTGCTCGAGTAGTTATTATTTTAATTATTTCGTTGTAATAACGTTGTAAAAATAATAATATAGTTATTATCGAGAACAATATGATTCAACAAATTGAAATAATTAGATACATACATATGTAATTTAATTAGTCAAAAAGCATATTCTGATAAATAGTTCAGTTCAATTTAGCTTCAAATTAAATCAAGGATGTGAGGTTCCTGTTCCTGATGATAATTGGCGTTAATTAATGCATGAATGTAGAACTTTGAGAGTATATTTACATCGACATAACTCTAAATAAATATTGAGTGGAATATGTTGAGCCTAAATATTGTTCTAAGTCTAAGCCTGAGCTTAAGAGGCGCCTCTGCACACAATAAATATTACCTTTTTAATTGAATAATGACAATTTAAATTAACTGGCTGCTAAGTTAGTTAATGTCCACATAAAAACGTAAAAAAGTGTCACATAACAGTACGTACTAAAATTGCAGATTTTGTTTTCTTGCATGTATGTATGTATGTTTGTGCATACATATGTATGCATATGTATATCCTCTGAATGTATTTGTATTGTATCCAAATAGGTAGTTCTCTTTGTTTGATGATGGTTTAACAGTTTAGAGGCTCAATTATGCAATTCATACCGTAGAGTAGACGAAAATTGTTAGTTGACTGTCCAATTTGTTGGACAAATTTCCTAGACCCGGCTAGGCAAAACCAAAAGAAGTACACCAGGGAATAGCGATTAGGAAAGTGAAATTATTTATAATAAATAAACGCTGAGCTAAGTGCCGTAAAAACGCAACGAAAGTAAAGCTTGACCATTATATTATTTACTAACAAAAAAAGAGGAAATAAAACATAAAATGACAAAGCCATTTAGCAGTCAAGCATACGTTTGTACTACTGGCACATTCTCGTACAATACAATACACACATACATATATACATACAAACATAAAAAAATTTAATGTGCGTTTGTCGCGCTCGTTTTCCTGCTTAAAAAACTGGAACCATCCGGAGCGGGCTGAAGTTTGGTCAGTGAAAGGCAGCGACCTTATCAAACCCCACTGATCACATCCAACATTTTACAATTACCTAAAAAATAATAAAACAAAAAACGTACGTCAAACTCACTTAAATAATAACACATCATGTTTCAACTATAGGAAGAAAGTTTAGGAAGAAAGTTCCTTCTGGGTGCTACAAGGAAACGAAAAATGTCCCTTTGCCAATTGGACTAAAAACTCAAATTCTAGTTAGATAATTTATATTTTTATAGGGTGCACATATTGTGTGCCATGTTTCAATGCCACTTTTTTTTATAGCATCCAGAAAAGTAATACCAAAAAATGGGTCCAAATCAGTGCAAACTCAAAACTACAAAGCTCCAACAAATGCAGCAGAACCGAAAAAAAAAACACATTGGAATTGCAACCTGAAAATGAGACCATACAATCAGTTAATAACCGCAGACAGACGACCGACCAGCAGAGCAGCGGCCACATTAATGTACATTCATATACATATGAATGTACATATGGGCATACTTATGTACACAGTCATCACCGTACATGTATGTATGTATGCATGTACCTAACTTATATCGTATTTAGTTTTCATTTAGTCAGATCGCTTCGCTTCACCTGAACGGTTATAAACGGAAAAAATTTCTGGGCCATAAATACAAAAAAAAGTGCTTAATATCGGCTTAATGGTGTTTCCAAGTGTTATAATGTTAAAAGTGTTATTTTTAGTTCTAATGGTTTGCCTAATCTTGACTGGCGTTCGAACGGAGTCCGGGGAATTTGGTAGGATGCAAAATTGATTTGAAAATTATTCATGTCCTAATTAGATAAAATCTCGGCTCTATCTGTCTTTCCCTTCATTTTTTGGATTAATTTAAGAATAAATAAATACAAATTATAAGACTGTCGAAAATCTGTTTGCCAAGCTACTTATTAACAGATGGCGCTGAAAATCGCGACCAAATGTCCTCGCCTTACAGCCCACAAAATATCCCATCAAGATCATTTTTATAAAAAGTGTACAAAAAGAGTTTTCCAAGCTACTTGTCAATAGATGGCGCTAAATATCATTCGTAAATGAATAGGAAAGTCGTCACAAGTCCATTCCAAGTCGAACTAATATGTTTCGATTGTTCCAACTTGCAGAGAAACTATTGATCCCCGCAACGTATGCACAACCCAAAGTGAGCAAAGCACAACCAGGAAATGAGACGACCGGACACTCATTATCCGCTCGCTCCTACTACCAAGATAACAGCCAGTCCGAGTGCTCAGTGGGAACGGAATGCACGCCTCTGCACGACTGTACGGCCCTGATCTACGAGGTGGCGAGGAGCTGTTATTACGGCGATAAGTCGCTTTACTGTGGCGGTGCCGCCGAGGAGATGCCGTACGTCTGCTGTCCAAGCAGTCCACTGGAAAAGAACCAGGTGTGTGGCAAGTCTCTGGTGCAGGGACACTTTTACAAGGGACTGGGCTCGTATCCGTTCGTGGCGCGCATTGGATTCAAGCGTAAGTGGCAGTGATCTGGTCTGATGATACGAGTAGCTAAGATGTGGGCTCATTTCAGATGTCAATACGGGAGCCTTTGCCTATCCATGTGCTGGAGCTGTCATCGCGCGCCGTGTCATCCTCACGGCCGCCCACTGTGCGTTGGCCAAGGCCGATGGGCATCGACTGTAAGTGGGTCACAGAGTCCAATGGCAACCGGATGGACTCGTACTTATCGGATCTAATCGACTTTCACTCGGCCCTTGCAGGTCGTCAGTGCGCGTGGGTGAGTACGACACCTCCAGCGACCCGGACTGCGCCAACACCGGATTCTGCGCTCCACGCTCCGTGAATCATGCCATCAGCCATGTGATCGTCCACCCAGACTACAAGCAAGGTAGCTACCATCATGACATTGCTCTCCTGGTACTCAAAACGCCGCTCAACTACTCGGGTAAGTGCCAATGATAGGTATGTATAGCGATAAAGTATATGGGGTGGGGTCCCAGGGGCGGTTCCGCATGGCAGTGTCAACGTTAATTAAAAATCGTTTTGTTCTGTCATCCCTACATCTACATCCACATCCATTCGCTCCAAGTTCACAAATGTCGACCACGCTCCGTCCATGCACACGTTTACGCTTACTCTCCATCCCATCTCCATCTGGGTCGCATGTCGCTAATTTAAGGTTAGGACCCTATTGCCATACCACAGTCCGGCAGGGAGAGCGGGGTACTGGACTGCTGCTGTTGATCGCTTAATTGGGCGGCGTTGGGCTTTGGTGCTTTGGTGCTTGCTGTTGCAGCTAATGACTTGAGCGCGACCAGGCCAATGGATATGGATCCGCTGTGATTCTCAGCTTTTAGTTTCGGCTCAATGGCTACGAACTTTGGATTCAAGATACTGGATAGCTATGCGTAAAGGGTTTGCCGAAAATGAATGGAGAACTAAATCTCAAGCCAGTACATTTTCTATGTCGCACACTGTACAACATTAAATTCTTAATACTCGTACGCACATAAAACCACGTACTAACAGACCGCGATCTTTTCTGCAACAACGCATCAATACATTACATTAAGAATTCGATCCGTTGAGGTCTTTACTTTTGTTTGATACTTTTAAATTGTTGGCTGCCGACCGAAAGATTGGCATCAACCGAAACGTGATGAGCTTGAATTGAGCTTCGGAGAGCTTGAATTGAATTTTTAAGCGAAAAACTTTATTGCCGTCACTCCGAAAATATCACAACAAATAAGAGTCATTACAGACACTGGACTGCAAGATCCGAGGATCCGAAGCCGATTGGCTAATTAAAATGTGGCCACGTCGCACAGTGGTGCCTCAGCCGCAAAGAGGTGGCAAAAGTCAATGAATTTATAGAACGCTTTGGATAAAATGAATACACAAATCCGATAGAGAATTATCCAGAGCGTTCAAAAATCCAAGTCTAAAAAAATCTGATTTTTATACCCGTACTCAAAAAGAGTTAAGGGGTATATTGTATATGTGGTAAAAGTGGATGTGTGCAACGCAGAGAAGGAAAATTTTCCGACCCCATAAAGTATATATATTCTTAATCAGGATCAATAGCCGAGTCGATAGAGCCATGTCTGTCTGTCCGTCCGTCCGTCCGTCCGTCTGTCCGTCCCGATGAGCGCCTAGATCTTAGAGACTGTAAAAACTAGAGCAACGAAATGGTAGATGTAGAATATCTGTTCTACATGTATAATCTACATTTTAGATGTAGATGTAGTTAGCTGATGTAGCAAAAAAATGTAAAATGTAAAATTTTAAAATTTTTTTGAAATTTCAATCATAAGCTCACAAATTTATATACTGACTGTGTACGGGTATAAAAGTAGAGTCGCGACTAGAAGCGACTCACGTTCCTTCTCGTTGGTTTAGGAGATATGAGCAATCAAAGTTCAAAATTATTTCCGTGTGCAAACATTTATTTATTTTATTGACGTACTGCATCTTTCAGGTAGAATTAAACAGTGTGGGGTGAGATTCTCTTTTTGGTACATTTTACTACATATGTAGGTGTAACGTTGAATAGACAGTTTTAGAGAAAAACGTATTTTCCAAACGATCTAGTTTTTGGGTTGTTTTTCACCGGTGTCTTGAATTAAAAAGAAAGTATATTTTTGTTTTCCCGAATTTTGTTGTATACGTGCTCTTTGAATATTCCTTTACCTTGGGAATATAGTTTATATTTGCGAAGCGGACCGTTTGGCTTCTACATTGATAACAGTGACCCCACCTTATCCGAAAAACGGCTAAAAATATACCCGTACTCAGTCAGTATACATACATATGGACATTTTTGAGAATTTAAAAATATCTTACATTTTACATTTTTTTGCTACATCTGTTATCTACATACATCTAAAATGTCGATTATACATCTAAAATTTATATTCTACATTGTGTATATAATTCAGATTCGCGTACAGGGCAGAGTGTGTGCGAGCGAAAAAAAAAAATGAGTAGCGTCAGCAATGCCAGGGGAGGTGGGAAGTACAACCGAAAATTAATTTCTTTACTCTGGCTATAAAATTGATCCGATCTGACTCAGATTTGGCAATCTGGTAGATAAAATTTAAAATTCTTATATGTAGTGATAACAATCATTAAAGTTTTTTTATCGATGAAAAAAATCAAAGTTTAGAACATAATGCACCGCAAATAGGAGAATATTCAACAGAATCAAAGTTCAACTTTGACTATTTATTGTAAAGCGGACTAAATTTTGAAAGTTTTTTTTTAAACGCAATATATTCATCAAGATATCTTGATTTGTTCGGAAGTGATTAATTTAGCAAGCTGAAATGGCCAAAGGCCCCACTGTGAGTCGTAAGCAACTGAGAGCCATCTGAGAGCCGATTTGGGTGTAACCCCCATTGCTGCCCAACTTGTTTGTGGTTATCCTTATTGCTTTATAATGCCCATTAAAAGAACGTGAGCCGAACGCAACAATGCTGCTACAGCAGCCACAGCCGCACTTAAGACTAATAGCAGCCCTCTCTTCCATTTAAATGTATTCTCGATAGTGGCCACACAGCCGATCTGTTTGCAAAAGACACGCGCCAACCTGGTGGTGGGAAAGCGAGCGACCATCGCCGGATGGGGCAAGATTTCCACGGCGAGCATTCGCCAGCCTGAAATGGCACATCTGGATGTGCCGCTGACCAGCTGGGACCTTTGTCTGCGCAACTATGGCTCCACTGGCGCCCTTGAGTCTCCCAATTCGATTGAGGGACAATGGATGTGCGCCGGTGGCGAGGGCAAGGATGTTTGCCAAGGCTTTGGCGGAGCCCCCCTGTTCATCCAGGAGAACGGCATCTTCTCCCAGGTACAAGTTCTGTCTTTTACAAGAGTTTGCAGGCTAACAATCCCTTCCACAGATAGGCATCATGTCCTTCGGCTCTGACAATTGCGGCGGACTGCGTATACCGAGTGTCTATACGTCAGTGGCTCATTTCGCCGAGTGGATACACGACAACACGCCGCCGGAGTAAGATCATTTCCCGTGGAGCTTTAGATAAGGCCGTAATCCTATCATAATTTATGCCAGATGTAAATGGTGAATTTTGGTTTATAAACTATAAGACAAATGTGTTTTAAAGTAAATATTATACGACATGTTTTGTACATATGTATGTACATATCTGAATATAAAACTTACTTGTACACCTTCCGCCCGCACAAATCACGTGGTAGAATAACCTTACTTACTTACTAACTTGAAGAGCTAAGGGCTATATTGTATTTGTGGTAAGGAAACGTTTCCGACCACATAAGGTACATATGTATGTACATATGTATGTCCATATGTTCTTGATCAGCATCAATAGCCGAGTCTACATATATCTGTCTGTCCTTCCGTCTGATCTCAGAAACTATAAAAGCTAGAGCAACCAAACTCCAGACTGCAGACTACAAACTGTTACAAGTGTATTTTACAATTTCGGCCTCCGCCTTCCTCACCAACAAATGACGAAAATCTGTTACATCCACATACGAGAAAACGGAAAACAAAAACAGGATCATAGAAAAATCTGTATCAGATCGGATTATTATTATAGTCAGAATGAAGAAATTAATTTTCAGATGCTAATGTTTTTTAGCTAACTCTGTGCAGAGATTTTTGAATTATCATCCTCATGTTACCGTTTTAGCAGAGGAGTTAACAACGTTGCTAACATGGCATTTTGTCTCTGCATGTGCACGCACCCAAAAATATGCAAAGAAGTGGCAGTATAATTATAATATTTTAAAGCGTTTTAGTTCAGTTAGCAGCCGTGACCCTATTTAACTTGTTTTTCACACTGCCCCTGGACTCCTATGAAAAATAGGTTTAGTTAAATTGTTTAATTTAAACGGTCCACTAAAAACGGTCAGTTTTCAACAATACATTTTTAAATATTATCCAATAAAATTGTAAGGTCACTGCATGTGTATGTAGCGAAAATGCGCGCTCAGTGGCGCTTCGCAACATTTGGTAAATGCGGCAACATCTGGCAGCAGTTGGTTTTTTCTTGGCAGCATTGGTTTTTCTTCGCAACATCTGGCAGCACAGAAAAATTTGGTTTTTTATTTGAATATTTTACATGAATATTTTACGCTAATCGAATATCTTACATAGTTTCCCAATAGTTCGCTCATTAACGGAGGTTAAACGCTACTGTAATTTTACATTATCAGCTTTTGTCGAATGACAAATCGATAACGATACATAATTACATGGTGTCTATCAGGAGCTCGATTATCGGTTCAGCGCTAAAGTTTGAATTTAATATTTTAGCAAAACTGTTCGCCCAACTGTAATTAAACTCGGTGTTAACAAATTTTTTGTCTTTTATTCTTATGTGTCAAATAGTAATTTATTTCATCGCATTCGTTTTATCATTTTTTTTACGTAGTTGCTTCCTTACTGACATTTCTATGCTGTTTAAATATTTTTCGTTCTTGGGTTTTCATTAGATATAAATACGACATCACGTTTTCGTAATTGATATTTCTCCTATGCAATTTGGTTGTATTCCTATATAAAGCAATAAATAACTTGTTTTGGGCTTGTAATGGCACATATGTATGTATGTACGAACATACATACATACATATGTACAATTGTATGCAGGCATATTTTGCTCTACTACCCCGCATTTGTTTGACGCTTTACAGACTTAATTTAATTTAAAATTCAGTTTTAGAGTTCATTCACTATACACAAATATACATTATTTACATTAAAATATGAGGGAAGGGGTTCAATGGTAAATGATAGAGCGGCTTTTCCAAGAAGTGATGCAATCAATTAAGCTTTAAATTAAGTACCAATACGTATTCTGTTTTCAATCCACCGATGTACATAGATGACCAAGTAAAGGAAATCAATTAATTTGAGCAAATTTTTGTGAAGGTTTTTGTTTATCTAAACAAAAATAAGGCTTTAAGGGTAATGCCATGTGGGCGCGACTCGGAAAATATCCTCCTTATATCCTGGATACCCAAAAAGTTTAGAAATATTTTTGTTTTTGCTAATTTTTGAACTAGTTGATTTTGATCAGGATTTTTTGCTGATCACAAATTGGTTATAATGGAGACGAGACGCACCCAAATGGCCTTAACTTGAAATCTACAATTTTAGCTCCGCCGCGCTGCCACATCTCCTAACTCATTCCCGTTAACAAATTAGCTTCGCTGTTGCTGTTACTCAGAGCTTTCAACATGGCGCTGCTAAAGCTTCTGTTGTTGTTGCTGGGCAGAGAGAATAAGACTGCGAGACTGCATCTCAAAATAACGCAAAAGCAGATTTGAGTATCAGTAATGTACGCTTGGCGTGCCGGGGTTTGCCGTGGTGACATTGCTGGCATTCGCACTGGCCCCACCACTGCCGCTGCCACCGTTGTTATTGCTGTTGTTGTTGTTGTTGTTGTTGTTGCTGGTGTTGTTGGTACTTGCCGAGTCGCCAAGCCAGGAATCGGGGCTCGGCGGAAAGTCAGGATAGCCCTGTTCGGGGCTTGAGTCGTTGCTCAGGTCCGAGACATTGTTGCTACTGTGCAGGCGGTGATGTGACTTGCTGGTGTGCAGAGTAGAGCCCGTCGCATGATCTGTGGGGGGGAGTCGAAGAACAGATTGTGGATTTAAGATTGGGGAAATTCCTCTATCTCTATGAAAACACAGGAGCCACTCAACTCACCTATATTGGTGTAGACAATATTGTCTGGATACGATCCAAACGTATGGCTCTGGCCAACTGGCGGTGGCGAGCGACTGCTCGGCGGGTACTGAGACGGACTAGAGCTCCCATGCATGTAGGAGCCGCGTATGCTGTGCGGTGAGGCGCCTTCATCCAGGCCCAAATTGACGGTGCTGTAGCTGTCGTTGCTTAGATCTGTTCCGGGGATACGGCCAGGATAAATGTAAATATCTCTTGAGGTTCCAGACATATGTATGTAGCTCAAACTTACCATGATGACTGAAGCTGTCATAGTCGACCTTCAGTTCATCCTTGTCGAGGAATTTGTCAGTGCGGGGCGAACAGTTCCCCTTCATGGAGCGGAAGTACTGACTCCATCGAGTGCGTCCCGCATCCTTTTTCAGTCGTTTCTCCTTGGCCCGCCTGCAATGTTGTAAGCAAGTTGCCATCAGTGTTAGTGTCGTTACTTTGGCCACTTAAGAGTGTCTGACCGAAAGACACACACCTGTTTTGGAACCAGACCTGGACCACCCGCATATCTAGGCCAGTGTCCTGGGACAGCTGCTCCCGAACGTGTCGGGCGGGCTTGGGGCTATTGTTGTAGGCGGTCTTCAGGGTCTCCAGCTGCTTGGCGGTGATTGTGGTTCGGGGACGCTTGTTCGGCTGATCGCCGTCCAGCGAGCCATCCAAGTAGAGACCTGCAATTTATCCAAGAATAAAGTCTAGCCATCCAACCAGAGTTCTGCCAAGGATCTCTCACGAAACGCACCCTTTGCCTTGGCCTCCTCGTAATCGCGCTTGCAGATGAGCTTGCGGTCCTCCATCAGATAGAACTCGTCGCCCGTGTTGAGAGTGCGGGAGCACATCGCGCACAGGAAGCACTGCAGATGATATACGTTGTCCTGGGCCCGGCGCACCACCTGGGTTGGCGGTATGCCCATATCACAAGCGGAACACTTTGTACCGTACCGTCTGTTAGACCCAAACATTGGCAATGGGGCAAGGGGAGATTTTCATTAAACCGGCGACGCTTCAACTAGAACACCCCCCTTCAGCCCCACCAGCCACTCCAGCCGGCATTAGAGAAATTTACTTACTTGAAAAAGTCCTCCTTGCAGAAAAGCTGACCGTTGCGGGCGAAGCACTTGTCGTTGAGTTGGCCGTGGCACTCGCTGCACTGGAGACACTTGGCGTGCCACGTTCGCTCCAGCACCTTCAGGATGAATCTATCCAAGATCAGCTCGTGACAGCCGCCGCACTTCGGTATCGTAGCTGCAAGGAAATCTGTTGTTAGTGGCTTTCGTTTATTCCATAAGCGAATCATATGTATAAGATTATATCTGGTGGGGCTAAACGTTATAAAGCTTCTGATCGGTTAAAGATTACCCATTTAATTATATTTTATATAAAATCCAATTTTTCTTTTACTCTTCTCAGTCCAATTTTTTTTCATTAGGCAACACAACTTATAATTGAGCAATTTGATTCAAAATTGAATTTGCTTTTGTCGTCTATTTAAAAAGTGTCTATATTAAAAAGGTAATAAGATGCAAAGCAACCGATGGAATGTTACATTTGAAACTAAAGATGACATTTTTCCAACACAACCATTTCGGGGAAAGTATTTAAATACTTAAGATCAAGCTGATGAAACCGAAATCAATAATAACAATTACCAGTCGCCTCCAATAAGAGAAAATATTTCCAATTTCTAAGAGCAAAGAAAGCAAACCTTCCCCATTATTTAGGAATCTACGAGTATGCATACATATGTACATATGTACATACGTTTTTACTAAGTGATTAATCCAAAAACAAATCGATAGATCTACATATATCATATAAAACGAACTTGATAAAACCCTGTTCTATTTTTGTGCCGGCAATAAAATTATGTATTGTGAGTAAGGTCCAGGCGTTAACGGTTCTTATTGCTATACATATAAGCAAGACGTTGAGAGGGCAATGAAGAAATGGATCTTCGTAAGGGAATAAACTTTTCCATGTCGGATACACTTATTGTAGTAGTAAATGCTGAGCTTGATCAGCCAATGCCCAGAGGTATATGTACATAGTTTGAGCATCGTCGGATCCTTTTCTTTTATCCTTTCAACTTACACAGTAAGAACTCTGGCAATTGACTCAAATTAATCGGCGGTACGCGATCATCACATTTGCCATTGGACAGAAAGTCACTTTTAAACATCATTAGCTTCAGAAGTTCCATGCTGTTTAAGGGGAAGTCTGGGCTCTCCACCTTCTATTTTCTCTGTTATCTATGAAGTTATTCTTCTATTTATTTGCTTCCCCCACACTTTCACTATCGCAGGCACAGCCACATATTACTTTCGGTGATTCTTCTACATTTCACGTTTCCGACGGCGATGCAGAAGTTGAATCCACAGCGCGTTTTATTTTGTATTTTTTGGTGTTTCGTGTACCGTTAACCGTTATCACAGTCTTTTACAGTTGGCTCTGCGATGCACGAATTGCGACGCGAGCTACATATCTCCTTGTGGCAAGTGCGGAAACGTCGACGCTTGGAAAGTAACTGACGACGAAACACTCAAAAAAAGAGACAGAAACGGGGCTGCTGCTGACATAATCACAGCCGAACAGAACAGAACAGAACGGAACAGAACCCAACCCAACTCAACCCTTAGGAATCGGACTCTTGTGCCACTGTTGGCCCGCCACTGTGTTCTCTTTGGTTTCTGTTGCTTTTGTAATATCTCGCTTGTGCCAGTTTTCCAGCTTTCCCGTTTTCCAGCCTGGCCTTTTATGTTGCCTCTTTTTCTGCCCCAAACAATTGAGTTTGGGTTGGTCGCCCAACAGGGTGGCGGGGAAATTGCATTGTAACACTTTGCCATTCCATTCCAAACTTGTCTGTGTGCTTGTGCTTGTGTTTGTGTTTGTTTGTGTGAGTGAGTTTTTCTTTTCAGTTTTTATGTACGTATATTTGTGCCTGGGATTGGTTGTTTTGTGTGCGTCGACGTCGTGACCGCCGTTGCTTGCAGTTTTCGGGGAGTGGTCTCAAAAAGCTCTATTCAGCTTGGCTTTTTCCACCCTTCACCTCCCGCCATGGGCCTTTCCATCTCTCTCCCTCTAGCTCTTTCTCTCTCAGTTTCTATTTCGCTCTGCCTTCCCTCTTCGAGTGCGCTGGCGAATTTGGATGTGTGCTCTAATAATAAATACATACATACATGCCTACTTCTGCATACATATGTATGTATGTATGAATGTGCTATGACTTCGCTATGCAACGCTGCAGTTGCCATTCTCCTTTTTATTTCTTTTCTTCTTCGTCCTTATATCTCAGTCTTGTGTGCATTTGGCTGTCATTGCTTATTGTTGCTGTTGCACTGTTGCTCTGTTTGTTGTTGCCTTGCGTCGAGTCATTGTTTCGTAACTGTACGGCTAAAAACCTGACCTTAAAGGCGTTAAATTGTTGACTCCAACTGACTGCTCGACCGGCTGATCGAGCGGCCAGAACGACGTCTGCGCACAGAAACTTATTTCAATTTCAACCGACAAATCTCTCCGCTTTCCACTAGCAGCTCCTTCCTCGTTCTCTCTATGTCCTGTAAAAGCCAAAGTGTGCGTTCCCACAGAGACCTACGCTTACACCTACACCTACACCTACGCTTACACCTACACCAGCACCTGTACACATGTACAAAGCAAAAAACGCACGCATTCGCACATTGAAACATCGAACTCGACATTCGGACTTTGGCCGCCTTAAAGGAACTCCTTTTAATTTGACTTGTCAGATTTTTAAAGGTGTTTTCTTGTTTTCGTAATATATGTACTTCTAGACCAATACATACCACAGATTACTCCGAATGAACACCTTTTAATACCCTAGCAACCATCTGATCATGTAACCTTCGTGTGCCGCGACTCCCAAAGTCAGAAATGTTTTTTTTTACAAAATTTAAATGTTTTTATCTAAAATCTCAAATCAAATGAAACCCCTTCCTTTTTTCTTTGATTTTGTTGTTTACTTCACTGAGATGATTTTGTGTCACGTTCTCTTCATCACTCTTCATCACAGCACAACTGCAGACTTTTATTTAAAGTAAGACCCACGTCCTCACTGCAGAAAGCGGTTTTATTAAGTGAAAATATTTTTCATTAAATTGATATAATTTGACGTTGCATACCTCATATGTAGGAGGAGTTCCGCCAAAATTAAATTTCAATAAAATCACGTTGCCGTATATTGTACATATTACATATGTACATATGTTTGTAATTCTGTCCCGATACTTTTTTCTAATTCGATTGAAAGTCAACTAAGTAAACCAATTGACTTACAATTTCATTAACTTTTATGTGCAAACCGGTTTGGTATTTTCATAGTCGTCTTTTTGATAAAACTATTTTGAACTAATTGAAAATAAACGACTGAAAATTGGGACAATCTGAGCTAACGGTATATGTACATATGTACATGTATATGTATTTTATTTAAATTTTATTACCCCGTAATTTCGTTACGTAATGCTAGAAACGTACGTAATATCATGTAAAATTGGCACTTAATATTTCATGTCGTATTCATAATGTTATAAGATAGTCCTACCCAACTCCCAGAGTTTGCAATACTGTACCCCAACCTCAAGAACAGTTTCTGTTTTTCGTAACGTAACGTCAGGTCATATGTTGGCTTATATTCATAGATATTCATTCGATTGTTGCTGATTACTGAATAATTACTGAATACTGAATTACTATGCAAATAGAACAAAACATTTTTAAAAACATGACTTTTTCACTTTTTTTAACACTTGGTCGTACGAATCGGTAGAAAGAAAATATTTAAAAATGTAAATTCTCTTTTAAATATTAAGAGACTCTACGCATTGAAATGAGCAATGCATTGCTTACATTACACACACATTACAATAAAGTTCTATATATGTACATATTCAGAAGATTTTGTTATTTTGTAACTGATTTATGATTCGTAGATTGCACCGATTCCGTAAACAATTATGTATACAAAGTGTGTATGTATGTCTTCTTTGTTGGCTGTGTGAAGGTGGGGCGAAATTCTTAATGATTTCCCTTCGTAAGCTCCATGAGAAAATTCTTCAGATAATCAGCCACCTAGTCGAGCCTTAGCTGAAGTTTTATTTTAAGGTGTCTGACAGCTTCTGTTGTTAATTACCTCCTGCATTCTCACTCAGCACATATTTATGTACTTACATTAAAATCAATCCACTACAAATTCATATACTGCGAAACCCGTTAAGTGGGATGCAGAATAAATAATTATGCCAGTGAGAGTAAAAATCAGTTAAATCTAATTAACAAAAATTATTATTCAAACAAATAAAACAAAGATTCAAGATTCCTTAAAATGGTTTTAGGTATGCAAAATAGTTTAAAATATATATTTTGTAGTCTGTCGATCGGTATCCCGACTTTAAACCTAAGGCAATTATGAGTAAACTATTTGTGGTCTACTTCTAGGGGTATTTCTAACGAAGCTCATCAAAAGAAACAGAGAAATTCGGGCATTATCGTCGCCATCGGCATAATCAACAAGGAAAGCCCAAAGAAAGGAACGATGGAAAACGAATAGACCCGAAAAGAGAAATTGTTGAATGGCTACCGTAGGTAAAATGGCGGATTCGCAATCGAAGGCAAATTGAGCGACACGATACGCACACAGGCACAACTACACTCGACTCGAACGAAAGCACATTTGTGTACACACACACATACATACATTAATATTTATATGTGAAAGTGCTTTTATGGGCACGTGTGTGTTTGGGTCGGGGAGCATTATCTGCCCAGCAGGACAATGGGACATCGCTGGGGGTGAATGGGGCTTAAATATTCTGCCAACTGGCAGAGCACAGCGCAGTCAAAGCTGGAATTACGTTTTGTAGATTCAAAAACCATTCGACCATTCTTACGTAACCATGCCCACCACCATGCTCTGGATAAGGAGAGATACTCGTATCAAGTATACAGAGACAGAGTGTTCAAAAATTCATATGGCCAAAAACGCGGAATGTCCGTGCGACTGGAGTCGACGCACGCACAGTCCACAGTCCGAACTTGTGGCATAATCGGAGCCGAAACCCGAAGTACTCATCAAGTATGAGGCCGGAGCAGCAGCCGCAGCAGCAGCAGGACCCAGGAGTAGGATGGTGCGCAGCACCACCCACACACTTTTTACGACAACAGCAACAGCAAGAGCCATGAAGATGATGCTTTGGGGGTTGCAGACACGCCCTGCAAAATGGCTCGCCTGCAGCAGAAGCAGAAGCAACAGCAGGAGCAACCTCCGATGCTCCCTGTCCTTCCCTGTCTTTCCTTGCCGCTGGTCCAAAAGTCCTCGTGTCAAATCCACTTGGGCCTTAGCCTGTCGAGCCGCGTTGTCGCTCCGACTTGAAAGCGTTGCCACCGGTCCACTCTGCGCTGCTGCTTTTAAGCTTACACTTTCATATTGTTCGCCTTTTTACATTTCTTTTTCGTTTATTTGGTTCTTATACCCTTTTAAAGGGCATTTTATGCTGAACAAAAGGTTTGGCACGAGAAGTTACTTTGCCACTGACATCGCCTACCCTTTGTTCCTTATCAATAATTTAATCTAAAGATAATCTCAGCAAATATCTAACAAAAGTCCAACTAAAATGTAAAAGTTTTACCATCTAAATAATTATTAGGGACAATCTAAAATAGCATCAAAATCAATTAACCATCGGAGAATTGTATTCATATACATTTTTAATTGCTTTGATAGTCGATATAGAAAATATTTACATACATATACATATGTATATATGTAGAACATATAAAATAATCTATTTGTATGTAAATGACTCTCTTCCTTATATCTTTTTTGCCTCCGACAATTTCGGTGTTATTTTAAGAGCGACTTCTAATCTCTTTTTTAAGTTGGTCCATGGCTAAAACAGGTATCTGTTTCTCCATTTAAAATGAATTCTATGCAATTCTGTATCTCTATGAATTTTAGTCTATGGAAATGCAAACCTCATGGATTCAGTTGGCTTCTCTTAATATGTTCCAATATCTCTTATAAGTATATACATATGTATATCCTTACTCTCCTACTTTATAGTGTTCTTGAAAATATAATTAGTATCCCCCTGATCGATTCTTGGCTACAATTTATTTTGGTCGTTGCTGACATCTGCTTGGATCGCTTTATAGTAATTAGATTGACAACTTAATTGAGCTCCCTCCGCGACAGTCAGAACCACCAATTGCAGCTGGACAACTCCAAGCAGAAAATGACCATAATCAACGTATACTGCGCGGGGTACGTCCACGTCCACGTCCACGTCCACATGGCTCCACCCATTCCATTAGACCCCGCGCATAGTCAAACAAAAGACCCATTTAGATAAACAGTCCGCCGCTCAAAGTCAGAATCATAATAGAAGTGGAAGGACGAGCGGCTCGGGTTGAGGTTGGGCACTATTTATATGCCCCAGAAGCCCATTCTACATTCTACATAGTATATAGTATATCCCCTTCCATCCCCTTCCATCAGCCCGCAAAGTGACCAACTAAAAGTTATTACGCAATGTCCGATGCACTCCGAAAGGGGTAAAAACAGGCGAACGGGACCAGAAGCGGTAGGTTTCGTCCACGCAGGACGAGCCCCGTACACGGACCTCACCTCACCTCACCGAAGCCGTAGAGCAAAATGCGCGATAAAATATTGAAAGCACTCCAAAAGCATTAATAAAACGTCATCTTGCCGTGGGTTGGGTAAGTGGGCACACGTGAACTTTACACCTCCGCCATGGCCCGGCTCGGCCCGGCCCGGCCGGAGTGAAAACATGCAATAACCATACTAGGACAGAATAGATCCGACCATTCCATTCCCTGCCAGCTGTGCCCTCATCGCGTGCGTGCCAGTCGTTTGGCCATGGCGCACGCATCCATTAGGATTCAAATTGTTCGCCGTCGACGGACGGCTTTTTCATGCGCTGCCTTTTTGACTTGACCTTTTTATTTCACGTTTTTAAATACTCTACTCTTGGACTACTCTACTACGGCCCACAAGGTGATAAGCAAATAGAATGGAAATGAAATGAAATGAAATGGAACGCATATTTATCTTTTGTTTACACTGTATCAATTTAATATTCGATTGCAATCTTGTGGAAATTTCAGACTGTTTTCTCCTTCAATTCTTCAATGCAATAAAGACCTTTAAAGGGTTCCGATTGAATTCCAAGTAAATAAATGAGCTGCATGAGTTTCCTAGAGGGTATGCACCCCTCGGTGTCGTTACCCTGTGGATCTGCCTCTTGCCCCGGGACTGTGGCTGACTGAGTCCATTGCACGCGCCGTCACTTTGCATGCGGAAAGCGCGGTGCCATCTGCCCGAACCAACGTTGGATGGTCCTGGGTCTGGGCCAGAGCAGGCACGAACGAGGCCGCATATTATCTAATTAGGAGCCACTTGAAGATCAACATTATTGTACAAAACAAAAAGTTTCGCCATTTGAGGGCAACCAAGTACAAAAAATTGACACTCGTTGTGGGTTGGTGTTGTTCTGGGGATGGGCTGAGAGTGGGGGATGGGGTCTGGTCTGCCTGAGGTTTCTGTAGTGACGAGTGGGGGGTTGATTGTTTTCTACAGATGGGTACAGGGATACAAACTGAACAAATATTTAAAAATTTTACATTTTTATAGGGTAAGTTGGAAAACTGTCTGGAAAAGAAACCAAACTATATTTAGCATTTTATTTGCTCAATGAGAAAAGCATTTTGGGACGATTTAAGTAGCTTAAGTTTGGATATATCACAAGTAATAAAGAAACATTATCCTGGTTATGGTTTCTGGCCAGAAGATTCGAGTTAAAATCAATTTGCTTGGGGAGGCTTTTCCTTTTGCTTCCAAGGAGAGGACGAACTATTTGTCATAAGGCTGTAACGGTGTCCCGGACAAAGGAGAAGGTCTCGCCCGCCTGGAAACGCCCCGCTTTAGCCGCTCTGCTGCTCGGCAGCGCATCTGTTCCAAAGCATTTATCAAAATGTCAATGCAGCACTTAACCAAATCCATTAAGTAACTTCGCTTTAGCCTCCGCTTCGCACTCACTCAGTCAGTCAGTCAGTCAGTCAGTCATCCAGTCATCCAGTCATTTTGTCATTCATCTATTCATTGGCCATAAAAAGCGCGCAAAGGCAAGGCTGCCCTGCCCGTCCATTGTGTCCTCCCACTCCACCCCATCCCACACTCCCGCTTTGGCAGCGGGTAAATGCGTCCATTTAGCGGCAAACAAGCGACAGATCCGCTTGTAATCCTTTAAGTGTATGCAGCGCCAGCCATGGATACGTATATACGGATGTGGCTGGGGGCGGGCCAGAGGGCGGGGCACACGCACACACTCGCACTCGCGCTCGCACAGACTCTGGTGACAGCAAGTGCAATAATTTGTTTGCAGTTTTCCCCGTTAAGTGCTCTATTTTGCACAAATGGAAACATCACCAGCAGCAGCGCGACCATGGAAGCAAAACGCTCTTGTTCCGAGGGTGTTCATTCTCACTCCTACTCCTCCAATAGCTGGGATAGCTGTTGTTGTTGCCGCTGTTGCTGTTGCTGTTGCTCTTGCCCAAACGAAATCAATTCGACAAAGTTAAATAAAGACGGAACTAAGGGTGGCGGCGGCCCATGGACTCTCTGCGAAGTTGCCTCGGAGTCTGTGCTGCCTCATTGACAAAGTCAAGTCCTGAATGCGACGGAACAGGGTGCAAGGGGTGCGCACAGTGGGCAGAATCACGACAACAGTTTTTCAAAATATATCTCAGAGTGTTAATTGCGAAACGTTAAACAATTGATTCAATGGACGTGGGATTATTTAGTTGACTTGATTAAATAATTGAAAATTTCCTTTTCATCTGAATATTGAAACGTATTTGGACCCTCAGTGATAGATAAGGGGTACAGACTTCTTATTTTGAAGCCAATATAAGCAGGAATGCCCCATCGAGACCTAACTCTCAACCACATCTTATCAGTTTCCTTATTGGATCAAAATTATGACCACAATTTGGCCGAATTGCTGACAACTGTGCAGTCGTTGCAGGATATACAAATAAGAAAGGAATATCCTGGGGACTGAGCTCTCGCTTATGACAAAATCCCACTGTTTGTTTTGAGAGACCAGGCCCAGAGCCGCAATCCACAATTTACCAATACCAAAATATTCATTGCCGCGCTCTATTTAAGGACACCACCCCGAGTCACAGCGTGCTATCGGGGGTTATTCCTGCCACGCACTGATGACACACGAGCATTGTCGATAGAGTGCGGCGCAGGCCAGGGCCAGGGCGGCCTGGTGTGTTCCCCATTGTGTCTGGGCGGGTATTCTGAGGGTACTTTGCTCTACATACCGTTAATGTTAATGCTTTTAATGTAATAAAAACATTTGCAGCGTTTAAGAGGCGTATTGAGGGTGGGGAGAGGGTCGAGAGTTTGGTCCCTGCTATTTTAGAGGACATGTATCGGTCTTGTTCCTCGGTGGTTCACTTGTTGCTGTCCTGCTGTCAATGCTGTTCTGTCTCGCTCATTTGTGTCGCCTGTCACAGCAACGACGGGCATGCATGCCTACACCTACCTACCTACCTACCTACCTACCTACCTACCTAGTAGCCCCCCTTATGATTCGAAGGAGCTCCTATGCCCACTGACCTCATGAATAATCCGCTTCTCGTCGGTGTCGGTGGGCGCACCCTCCAGAGAGGTAAACTGGTTTCCTGGGCACTCCCCGCTTTCGGTCGGGCGAAGACAGACAGTCAAGTTTATTGTGAAACTAAAATGGGTAAGCCGTACAGGACTGCGAGTCCAGGGCCCTCAGCCCTTAGCCCTTTGAACTCCTCCTCCTACCCTCCAAGGGTGTACAATTTTGGTGAAAACAAAAACTTGCTACTTTTTATGGCGAAGCTTTTTGCTACAATATGTTGCTGATTATGCCGCTGGGATTAAGTGTCAGTCGGTCCGGAGCCGTCTACGTCTACCCAACTGCATAATGACCTTAATCAATTTCCGTGCAACCCCCTTGCGAGGCCGAGCAGATCGGCGAAGCGTTTTCAGCAGCTCTTCAACTGTTGAATGTGTAGGTAGGAAACACTTATGTAACTCCCCGGCTGGCTGGCTGAGAATGGAGTGGACTTGGGAGTGGGAGTGGGATGCCAGGAAGTCAGCTTAGCCATCGATATATTGAAGTACGGCAAACACAGCAATAAAAAAGGACTTCAGACTCTGTGTAACCAGAGATGAGCAACGAGAGGCAGGAGGGAGGAGCCGCCAAGCGAACAAGCCTCGACTCGCTAAGTGGACTCATCGTCGATGCCACGCGACCCGGTGGCGTGTCAGTCCCGAACAACCCCTCCTGCCAGTGGATGGTAATGGTAATCGTAGTCATATGGAAATTCTAGCTGCGTGGAAACTCCGTGAAACGCGTGTGGCTTAGGCGCTTCTTAAGTTTCCGTTCAATTGCAGGGCTAACTTTTCAGATAGAGTAGGAGGCCAAGGGAGGAACCAAAGGTGCGAGCCACGCACTCGCACTTGACTTGTTAGCTGTTAGGCTGTTAGCCACGTTAAAAACGCCTCACTTGTGCGGCACACGTGCCTGCATTAAGGGTTAAACATTAACGTAACGCAACTCGATATGGTGCCTGTCCAGGTCTCCTCCACTCCTCCCCTGCTCCACAATTAAGCCGTGTTAACTCGAACCGAACGAACTTCCATCCATCCAGCCGTGGCCGTGTGCGTGCGCTTCCCCCACGCTGTCTTAACCAGATAACTGCCCATCTCCACACGACGACGTACGACGAGGTTCATTTCCATTAACCGGCAAGAGGCGTTTAAGTTAATAACAATGGCCTTCCCTTCCCCTCCGCAGCTTGCCCATCCCCATCCCCATCCCCATCTCCATTACCATCCCATCCCCATCCCTGAGCTCCCCTTCATTAGCGCGTGGCTCAACCGACGCCGTGTTGCACTTTGGCTTTGCCACTTTTAGTGTTTCATAATTAAAAATGTTGCTGGTGTCGTGTGGTCGCAGTCCTCTCCAGTTACCAGTTACCAGCTACCAGCTACCATTTACCAGCTTCGAGCTACCAGCTCATGCAATATTAAGTCCTGGGGAAAACAGAGACCCCAAACACAGACACGGACACACGTCCACGTGCAAAGCCAAGGCTAAGGCAAACCTATACCTATCTGCAGCTGGGCCATTTTGTCGCCTGTTTTGTCGCCATTTGCCTCTTACGCCAAGGTGAAAGTCTTTTTGGGCTTTTAATGCGTTTGCTTTTAATTCCGGCCGTGAGCACTTACGGCCTTGCCCCCCTCAACCTCCAGCTCCAGCTCCACCTCAACCTCAACCTGCCCCACAACCTCTAAGCATTCAAAGTAAGTGGCAACAAAGCGGTGCGACATGTTTTCCTCTCGGCCCGGGCTTTCAGCATGTTTTTTATTATGCCTATTATAATTTACTTTATGCATTCCATTCCCCTCATTCCCCTTCCCATTCCATCCTCCCGGCTCTCTCTGATTAAGCCTTTGTGTGGACCCCTCTTATGGCGAGGGTTTACGTTTGCTCTGCCTTTCTTCGGTGCTTATGCAATTTCTTAATTGCGGTTGGATTCTGATTCTCTCTTGCATGAGTTTCTTTTGTGAAGTTCAGCGTTGATCGTTCGAAGGCGACATTTGATACATTCTGTCGGATTTAGATATTTTCTATGACCCACACAGGCCATCTTTTAGCCTTTCAGCATATTCATACATATCACATTATTACTACATATTATAATAATTGCTAGAACTACTTTCAGTCTCAGTCTGAGGGCCGAAACAAACCCATTCCCTCCGATGTTGTAGCATTGAGGGTAATCAAATTGGCCTTACTCTTGGTTTCAGTTTGTTCGTTCGTTACGATTCCAAACAACAGTCCAAAAATATACTCAAACCTGGCACCAGCACCTCATCGAGAACAGAACTAACAAAAACACACAAAAGCCATTTCCCCAACCAAAAAAATTCGACGAAAATTTCTCGGTTAAACCAAAAATTAACTGTCAAATATGTTGGTTCAACAATTTGAGCACAAAAACTGCGAGCGGCAGCTTGTCAGGACAATTGGAACGAAAATGGCGAGATGGGGAGTGGAGGTGAAATGGGATGAGGCCGAGGCCGAGGCCGAGGGGGCAAGTCAGGGTGGGCGGCAGGGTCCATGCAACACAATAACTTTTCAATTTCTAGCGTACATTCCAGCTGACGGCCATTAAACAATGGGATCCAGTTCCAGTCGCCACACATTTCGCCATTTTCAGTTTTTTTTTTCTTCCTTTTTTTTATTTATTTTTATTTTTGTCTCGTTTTTATCTTTTTTGTTGCAAAAGCATTTTGCTCGCTTGTTGTATTTAATTTTTTTAGCAAACAAAAGACGCGCGCGCCTTTCTGCCGTCGACAGCCATTGAGCGTCAAGTCCGAGCTGCGGGCTGACTGACCGAGCGACCACCGGGCACCCTTGACCGGAGCTATAAAGCGGGACACAAAAAACTCAGGAAAAAGGGGAGGGGAGCGAATGTGGGAGCATACTCCATGGCATAGACGACAACGACGACGACGACGACATGCCAAGCCCATGTCCGATGTCTTTAGGTTGGACATGAGCTGGGGGCGAGATGGGCGCATGCTTAGAAAAGAACAGAAACGAACTGAAAAGAAAAGCAGCTACAGACCTGGCTAGGGTCTCTCGCATTTTCAATTTTGAGTGCTTCCTCGCCAGGCCGGGGCC
Source organism: Drosophila subsilvestris (assembly GCA_035043285.1). NCBI lineage: Eukaryota > Metazoa > Arthropoda > Insecta > Diptera > Drosophilidae > Drosophila > Drosophila subsilvestris. Next base: position 26,336 of record JAWNNB010001739.1, read on the forward strand.
ATCATCAATCGGAGTGGGCCGGGTCGGGTCGGGCCCAGCCCGTTGAGCCGCCTTTATGGTTATGGACAACGTTTTCTTTCCCTCTTCCTCCTCTGATTCATCTAGTGTATTGTGTGGCACAACTGCAACTTCATCAAAAGGGACCATGCCAGGACTTGGGCCAGACCAGTCGGCGTTGGGGCCAAACCCAGAACCATCAGCCAACAGCCAGCAGCCAGAAGCCAGCAGCCAGAATCAGCCGAACAACAAACCACACACAAAAAATGTAGAAATGGCTGAAGAAAAAGGTTTATTGCGGTCTCTATAAAAATACACACTTGGGGTGATTTCCTCCTTTGAAGCTGCCACCAAACGTCCCCAGTGGGGGTGTGGGTGCTCGGGGAATGGTGTACGGCTGTACGTCTGCTACAACGACTTCGTTTCGGTGGTGCCCATTTTATTTGCCTGCTTCGAGAGCAGCTCCACTCTTCTCCACTCTTTTCTGCGCTCCATCCTCTGATGGCCTGCCATTATCTTGGTCTTTTGTGTGCGTTTGATGAAGCCAAGATGGCGCAGAAAATGGTTGGCAGTTCAGTGGGGGTGGACTCGACGGGGCGCCGGGGCCAGGGGAGCTACGGGTATTCCGTTTGCCTATTGTTGAATTATCAGCCACAAAATGGACGTTGCCGTATTTATAAAAGGACCAAAAAAGGATACTCTGTGCGGGTGTGTCAGTGTGCGCCGGGGCTGTGTGTTGACGGGGAGCTACGGCATAATTCCAAAGAGCTAATGCTGGAATTGTGACTTTAATTTTATACGCATCTCCTTTTGAAACACGTCATTCCTGCTGCACTTGGTGAGATCTGAAAGGACTTTTAGTTTTCGGCCACAATTGTAAGAAAAAGATGTACGTGTATGTTTGCTTAGAGTGTTAAAAAATAATTTTTAGATGGAATGTGGTGCTCAAATGAGAGTGAAATATCCAACAGCAACACAGGAAATTCAAGGAGAGAGACATTGGGAATTGGTTTCTCTGAACTATTTATTTTATGCCTAATCGTCTCCGATGAATGCGGATATTATTATTTGCATAGGCAACTAAATCTTACCCACCTATACACCGATAGAAAAAAGCCCTGCAATTTTAATGTTTTCACTCATTTATGGCATTGATTTTCATCCAAGAGTGGTTGTATTAATATTGAATATTTTCCACTTACATTTTGATATAAATATGAAAATATTTAAATTTAATATATTTCATATTTAATTTAAATATATTTCATATTTAATTTTAAAACATTTCATATTTAAATTTAATATATTGTACTTATTTTAAAGTTTTTGTATTTAAATTGAATATATTATTATTATTTATTTTAAAGTGTTTTGTACTAAGATAAAATATGAACGAACGTATTAAAATTTTAATACAATTATATTTTAATCAAGGTGAATTCTATTTAATTTAACAATGTTTGTATTTAAAAATCATATTTTAAATTCAAATATGATTGTAGCTAATTTTACTTTGGTTTTTTTCTATCAGTGTACTTATTTAAATGTTCAACATGGATTGAGATTGGTTTATGCAAGTGAATAGTTTAGCCAGAGACCACATTCTCCATTGCTAGCAGTTTCTGCCTTAAGCCCAGTACTCATTCGTGTCGCAGCGGGAGGCCGGTAGCCGCTGTCAAAATACTTTTTCAGCTCCTGGTTGTGCAACATTCCCCTCCAGCATCCGCTAAAGCGTTAAATCTGTGCCCCGAGGAACGGCACTGAGGCGGGGCCTGGTCCTATGGCTGCATGGTCACGTACACAAAGCCACTCCCACTCCCTGCGCTCGCACTCCTCTGCACTGGATGAGGATCAGGGCCGTAAACTCAACTTAGCTGCAAGTTCTCAGTTGAGATTCAGCTTCGGATTCGAGACGTGCAATGGACGAGCTGCAATCAACAATTTACGTGCGCTCTCTGTGACCGTGGAGTCGGAGTTGTCTGGCCTCGGGCGCGCCCCCATTCCGCCTGTCGCCCCAGAGTCTCGAGCCGGAGAGCCTCTCCCACACGTACTACTGTCAAAAGGAGTTTGACCATTTAGGAGCCGCTCCTCTGTTAGCTTTTTGTTTCATTTGATCTCCAGGCAATTCCCAAATGTGCCACAGGCGACTGTGGATGCACTCGGAGTGCACTCCTGATGCCTGCTTATGTCTGGGAGGATGTGCCCGGGACATAAAGTATCAAAAATTCAAGCACCAACCAGCCACAAAAACCTCTGACAAACTGACGGCATTTTCGCACTCAATTACTTTGCATTAGAGACACCAGGACAGGGCCGAGAGAGAGAGAGAGAGAGAAGAGAGTACCGTCAACGGCAGGGATTTGTGTCGTTCCATTAAAGTTTTATTCACGCAATCGACAAGGATAAAGGGGGGAAAGGACTCGTTCACGCTTCACCCCGAACCCCGAAACCCCGAACACCGAACCACGAGCCCAACCCAACTTGTCTCGGCTCGGCCGGGGCGATAATAAAAAACAATTTGCCACCCATTGGGCATTAACGACAACAAACGACAGCAGCACCAGCACCAGCACCAGAGGCGAGAGGGCAGAGGCAGAAGCATCTCCGGGCTGCCTGGCTTCCCCTCCGAGATACTTGTACAACTCTGAGTACGAGTATCAGAGTATCAACCCCATACCACACCACACCACACAACACCACACCATCCCATTCCATCGATGGCGTGCCTGGTGCAGTTTTGTCACAAATGGCAACATATGGGCGAATGGTCTCAAGTGGAGGAGGATACTTTACCCAATCTACGTGTACCCCAGCTCCATGTCGAAGGCTCGTGCAATCATTTTGTTCAGTGAGCGCTTTCAGCAAGCATCGCATAATTTGCGACATACGTTCGAGTCAACGGCCAGGTCAGAGTTGAAGCTAGCGACCGATCCCGATGGTATTGGTTGGGTGTCATGTGTTTGGAAAATAAACCCATTTATCTATTTGCCAGCCAGTGATTTGTGTGAGTGTGCGAGTGTGCAGCCAGAGATTCAAGGGGTTTTCTAGCTTCTTATCTGCGAGTACTACGAGTCCCATGCCCTTCCCTACATCGACTTACTGGGTCACCTCCTACCACCAGCCAGCGTTGAGCAAACTCTACGCGACTATCAGTTGGTAGCCGTTTGTCGACTACGCTGCCTACGGTGACTATCGGTGACTTCAAAGAACGTAAATACCTTTACTCTAGATTTAATAAGCGATTATATTGGAGTTAACTCCGAGCAGAGGCTCTTTGGTCTTTGTGCAGGCGGGGTGTATCGCACATATGATTTTCTTCATGCTACTTTTTTCTCAATTGCCCATAATCAGATGCTCGAGGCACAATCAGTGCCACATTTATATGGCCCACTCGACAAAAAAGAGCTCAGCGCTGGAGAGTGGCTCGTAAGCTCTCTCTCTCTCTCCATCGGTCGCTTTCTGCCCCCACTTTCAGGTGAGTGTGTGTCCCACCCCAGGTCGAGCCTGAGAGATAGCATCGCTCCGCTCCGCTTGGGCCATCGCTAGTTGTACAACATTTGTTTGACATTTTCAAGTACTCCGGCTCCGGGGATTCGTTGGAAAATAGATCAGCAATCTGTGCAAACAGAGCCCGCGTCGAAACAGAACCCCCAGCGGCACTTCTTAGATGTCCGGACAAACAACTAACTGAAGAAGGCCAGAAGGTCTGAAGAGTCGGAAAAACTGCATGCAGGGTCCGCGATTTGAGTTCTTTCAAGGATCGGGCCTCGAGTGACACACCCTATCTGTGTGGATCGGCTCTAGGGCAGGAATGATGCGCAGTGTACACAGACACTGTACTTATCGTCTGAATAAGCCCGATAAGCCCGTAGAAGTGCTCCCCAGAATCAAAACAATAAGCGAATATGCAATCGAATCGCTTCGAGGTGCGAGTATTTCCGTGTCCGCGTCCACACAACCATCCCAGCTCATCCCAAATGGATCGGTTCGGAATGGGCCTTATTATTTATCGACCTATACAGCTTTCCCGTATAGATCCGATAAGGTATCTGTCTGATAGGGAGCAAGAAGAACGGAACGGAATTGGACTCTCCCACAGCCACAGCCGGAGATAAGTTAACTAATCGCGGCTATTATTGTTGAAAGTTGACATATCGCGAATTAGATCCATAGATCCATAATGACACTCCTGCCAATATGTGTATGTGCATATATGTAGGTGTGTTAGTGTACGTATTTGGAAGTGGATCCGACGTGAATAGCCTCTTAAAATACCCAAACACTCTGAGATTGGCCTCGTTGTCTACGACTCGATTATCTTTGCCACAAAAAACCCTAGCAGATAGTTCAGCTAAAATTAGTTGCTTACTTGATCGCCGCTCGTGACTCACTGGACCGGGAGAATGGGAACTGCCCGGCTGGCAACAATTACCGCACCTGTCATCAGATGGTCGACTTAATTCCATTCCAGCTGTAGAGGGTATCACTTGCTGAAGTAGAGTATACCATCACCCTGTCGCTGCCAGTTGTTGTCGCTTCTGATTTGCGGTTGACTCGACTGGCCAGCAAAAAACACACACCACACACTCAAAAAGCATAAATCAAAAGGGCAGACAATGTTCGGGCATGATTGAAAGGTAAATACTGCATAAATGGAGGAGTGGGGTGGGAAGAGATCGCAGCGCAGAGCCAGACAAAAGGGACTTCTGTGCAGCCTTAGTGCCAGCCACCTGCTGGGACCACCTGTTTAGGATATACCACGGACAAAAGAGCCGGGACGGGACCGGGACAATGAGCATAGCGATGTGGAAAAATAATCAGTGATAAAATAGTGTGCTACGAAAGGAATCGCCATCAAAAGGGGTTGCAGTTGAGGGTGGGTGGACGTGGTCATGGGGCGGAGGCTGAAAAGAAAATTTTTGCATTATGCCTCGGATTCATGATAATAGGCTTCATTTATCGCTGCAAGGGGGCGGAGGGCTTCTGTTCTGCTTGGTTTGATCTGTCCTGGATTCGGGGACCTTGCACCAATAAGCTCATAGAAGTCACTCCCTCCGCATCCTCCTCCTCCTCCCACCCATTCACACGTATCAGCAGACGAAACAAGACACTTTTTAGAACACAGTTTCTGTTTCATGTTTTTTGTGTGGCCTTATCAACTGATACATTCGGTGGGACTTGTACGCGGGGTTCCTGGGGTGCCGTGTACCTTGTAAACGGTGGAACAAATGCAAACAAAGTGTTGCCGTCTCAATGGGCAATTCTTGTAGCAGGCCGATAACCAGTGGAACATCGCACCAAAGATACACACTCACCTGAGAATAGGAAACACAGCGCGAAGAGTGCACGCGTTGCGTATTTACAGATACTGAGATACTGAGATACTGAGATACTAAGATACTTAGATACTTAGATACTCAGATACAAACCCAGAGCACCCAGAGGAACCTAATCAACGTTCAAGGTATCGACTGAAATGCTCTTCAAATATTTACACACCCGCAGCAAAGAGCTCCCCCTGCGCTGCCGATACACCAGCTTCAGCTTCAGCTCCAAACGCAGACCCGGAGCCAGACACGGGCCGATAAGCGGGAGCGGACATGGGCCCGCTAATTGCGGAATGATAAAAACAAAAAAGTTGAGCTAACCGTAGCCGCAACGGCAACCACTCACGAAACAACACCCTACCCCGCAGTGCCAGGCCAGGCCATGCGGGAGAGCCGCGAGCCGAGACACGCAAATGTTCTATCAACTGCGTTGCCGTTGCCGCTGCCGTTGCCATTTCAAAGATTTCAGCCTCCGAAAAGAGAATTAAATAAAATAAGCATCCCTGTACGTTTTTGTTATTGCCAGCATTTTCGACTCGTATTTGCCTAAACCGGCCCCAGAGGAATAGGAATAGGAAAGCCAGTACCCGTACAGCCTTGCACCACCAGTGCTCATCACGTTGCTAGGTCAAAACCAACAGTGGAGGATGGGGTCGGGGGTCTGGGCTTGGGTTGTTGGCAGCTCTGAGCATGTTACATAAAATAAGAAAAATTATGATTTTCACTTCTAGAAGAGCGGGTACGAGGGCGAGGAGGACGTGAGGAGACGAGGACTAGAACGGGAGCCATAGATAGGAGGAGGGCAACAAGGAGACAATCGAGGGGCGGGACTCGTTGGAGACGGGGCCTGAGCCAGGCTGTTGCTTAACTGTCAAAATCGTGCAACTTAATAAAGTTCGCTGCGGGATATTGTTTTTTATGGAAGCCAGCGCTGCGTAGAGACAGCGACAGCTTTTGCCAGCTGCCAAATGGGGAGTGGCTCGCCAAGCGGTGGTACTCCGGTGGTACTGGGGCATGGCATGGGAGTCTGTGGCTCCTCAAAGTGTGCTGCAACAAATACTGAAATTGGAGTTACATACATACATACATACATACATACAACACCGCAAACAACGCGATGTTGTCTTTTGTGCCTGCCACAGGCACAGGCACAGTACAGCCACTCCACCTCCACGACCGCCCCCACAGCACACACACAGAAGCACATAAATATATACATACGTCTGTACGAATACTGGTATATGTATGTACGTACGACTATGTTCATATGTACATATGTATGTATATGGGGGGGTAATGTTTGTGTATCCCACTTGTTTACTCCGGAAAAAGCAAAGCAGAGAAAGCGAAAAGTACGAGAGGTATCGCAACATTTTCGGGCTGTGGCAAGTAGATGGCAATTCCGGAGTGGAGGTCCAAGACAAAAATTAAACAAACTTGACTAAAAAGGAACTGGGAGTTCCACCCTTGTGTCTAGTCTAGTTTTCCAATGAAGTAGAGTCTGAAAATCTAACATTTCTATGCTTATTATTAAATTATTATGTGGACTATTGGGATAAAGGTTGGGCAGTAAATGTTCGAACACTCTGTTATTGAGTCGTTACTGGAGCACAAAATCATTTTCATCAATTTCTCATTACGAGTGGTTCCCGTTCCCGCCACATGCATTCACGATGTACGAACAATTTCAATTCGCAGTTTAAATGAACGCTATTAATATCGAATCCGATTCATAGCAATGTAGGCTGAATTCATTAAAACATATATTACAGGCTATCTTAATGTAATTTTAATTTTAATATACATTTTTGGTGACCTCTTGAGCGTTCCTTTGGCTTCATCCTTTCTGCACAACGCAAGGCCAACTTGCAGTGGTATCTGTACCCCAGCATTGGTGATATGCTTTTATTTGTATTAAAACTATAAAATGAATATCCGTTCAAGTTAAATGTGGCAGTTTAAAACAGATGCACAAATTGAAAGTTTTCAGTTTTCATCACTGAAAAAACATAACAAAATAATTATTTCTAAAACTCCAGACACCTCACCGGATGCAAAGCGGGGGGACGGGCTGCTACGTTTCCCTATTCGTATTTTTTGTATCAAGCCAGATTCCAATTTTATTGGTATTACAGCATATAGAAAAATATAAAATATATAAAAGTAAAACAGTTGACTACCAAAAACACACATCTGTAAGTATGTATGTATGCATGTATGTTTTGCACATCCCCCGCGAGTACAAAAAAGTGCAAGAAAAGCGTAAAAGAAAACTCTCCCCAATCCGCAATCCCCTAACCCCCACGCCCACACATTTCCAGCGTCATATGAACGCCCCATTATTTACTTAACATAACTTGAACATTCGCCCTCCCTCCAGCCCTAAAAAAAACAAGCTGCCGAGTTTCCCTCTAATGTGGGAAGAGCAGACGTAGCCAAAAAAAAACCACACACACACACACACACACACACACACACACACAGAGAAAGGGAAACAAAAATAAAGACGCTGACAGAAGTTGGGGAGTAAAACGGAGACATGAAGAAGGAGAAAGAGAAGTACAAGTAGGCGGAGGCATAAAGAGCGTGGGATATGCCAAGGTTTGCCTGCCAGCCAGAAGTCGGCTAGCTCGAAAAGCTGTCGTCGATGCTAAGCGCAGACCCAAATGCCATCAAATATGCAGGAGGACGCAGCGCGTCCTTCCCCGAATCCAGAAAAATGGCGAAAAAATGATTTATGTGGACGTCATAAAGAAAGGTAGGAAGAAAGAAAAATATCAGCCAACAGCCAACAATAACCAGGAAAAAATAACAGAATCAACTGATTTCTCAACTTGGCTCTGGGTCCGCATTTGCTTGCCAGCGCCATTGAAAAGAGGATGGGCCCAGCATGGCCCGGCCCTCGAATGCGAATGTACCTTCTCTCACGGTATTGGTGCTGTGCTCTGCTGCCATGAGAAATGTCCAAAGTTTGCTCCACCGACAGCGAAGGACTCCAAAGGTATTGGGGTCATGCAAGGCATGAGATATGGATATGTCCCTTTGGCAAATCCTTTTCTAGGCTTAAAGCCTAGAAGCCCTAGCCCTTGAATACTGAACGAGCTATGGATTTGCCTTGGATCTCAGGCCCAAGTAATCGTAGCATGCCCTTGCCTATGCTGTCTCGAATCTTAACTTTGTTCTCAGTATATCCAAAAAACATTTTGAGCTCATGTTTAAAATTCAATAACGGGAAGTTAATTTGGACTGCAGGCAAAAACATATAACGGTGAGATGGCGTGCAGATTTTTGTACCTTTAGAGTATCCAAGCAAGAGTATCCCACATCCCGTATCCCCCACCGTAATCCCACAGATGTCCGATATTAACTTGGCTGCCTTCAACGCTTTTCGACGGGACCTGGCCCGCATACAAAAGACTTTCAGCTCGTATACACAAACGGATTTCACGCACGAGGTTGGGACCGGCACCGATTCGGAGAAAAGCCACCAGTAAATAGGTGACACAAAGAACACGGTCGAGTGGGATGGATACATCTCCTGGTGCCAAGGATAGCGCGTCAAAAAGGTCCGGCTCGAGCAGGAGAAATAATTATCCCAGCGAATGGACGGACGAGATGAAAGCGGCCCTGGAGATTGAGCTTGTACCGCGACGGACGCCGTCCGGAGACTAGCATGCGGCCGAGCTACACTTCCCAGCACTCGTCGTCACGCTCCCAATCCGACGAGCAAGAGGAGGCGAACGAACCACTTCGCAGCGAAGACCTGATGGGCAGCTCCTCGCTCCATTCAACGGACCAGCTATCCACCAGTCGGACGAGCAGCATCAGCACCATAGGCTCCCAGACGTCGGACTACACCACAGAGAGCAGCTACCGAACCGTGTCGGAGGATGACTCCAGTCTGGACAGCGACTCTAATGGCAGTGTCCAGGCGAGCTTCGAACGAGCCCCCAACAATTTCCTACGTGAAATCCATGTGGCAATCGACCCGACAGCCACTGCGTCACAGGTCGAATGTGTACGCCGGGATCTACGCCAACTTCTGGGCTGCGAGATGGATATGATCCGTCACTCGGCGGCTAGAGGCAGTGGAGAAGGCATCTATCTAATCGCCTACCACTACATGTAGGCCGCGACTGTCTCGAGTCGAGTTTCAATAGACATTCCAAATTCCCAATGCCAAGTCGAGTGTTTGTTTTGCTGGTCGTGATCTCGCCTGTTGACATTACGACAAATTATGTGAGCTGAGGGCGAGAAATGCTGAACCCCTCCTAGAACGGAAGAAAGGAAGGAAACAACAAACCAGAAACGGATACGCTTAGGTTACTTTGGGAGTGGGGTGGGTTTGCTTCGGGGTAGCTGGTATTCCCGTTAATAGGAAAGCCACACAAGAACGGCTAACGAAGGACACGCGGCCAACGGTTGAGCGACAAGTGCGGCGGGGCTGGCCTGGCGTCCCGAAATGGGGTGGGTGGCTCGGTTGGATGTTTGCTCAGCGCTAAGTGCACAGGATCCGTCAGAACGTCTCTACAGGCAAGTGGAAATGATAAACATCATGGCTTACCAATACCCTGGACGAGGCCCAAGAGAGAAAGCCGAACGGTGTGAAGCTGAAACAGAACACCCGTGGGTGCAGCCAGCGAGGCGTGTCCAGCACGCGCCTGAAATGGGGAAGGGAAGGGAAGGGAAGGGAAAGAAAGGCAGCAAACCCAAACTCGATAAATATGTTTATGTGCAAATAACAAAATATTTGTCGATTGCCTGAACGAGAAGATGGATGGGGTGGAACTGCGTCAGGACCGGCACAGGACCGGGCACAGGACGGGGTAGAAAGAAGCACCGCAAGCGCGTAATTCAATTTTTCTGCTCGTTTTTGCACGTCGCCCAGCGCACGTCACTCAACTCCACTGGGAGTTTCCTGCTTCCCTGATGGTACGCGCTCCGCTCCGCCGCGGCCGCGATCGCATATGCACATTAGTGACACGCGGCGGAGGCGAGGCCGAGGATGCGGCACTGGTGCGGGTTTGGGGCACTGCACTGTTATTTATTTGTTTGTAATTACAAGCGTGTTCCAAAAACGCGATCCCGCCGCACTTGAAGTCGGATTCGGGATCGGGATCTGGATCGGAGATGGAGATGGAGATGGGACCATCAGCTGGGCCTGCTCTTTTCCAGGCCGCCTGCGACACGTGCAGCGAGCGGCTCTCCGGGCTCAGCTGGGAATACGAATACCATACCCTGCGCATTAGGAACAGTGCCGGGGACATTTGGAGTTCGTCGGCAGCTTCAGGCTTTTCGGTTTGGTTACAGCTTTTGTCGTTGTCAGCGGCGCGTGTCTCTTTCTCAGTCGCCCAGCCATCCACTCCACTCCACTCCAATCCAATCCGCACTCAGTTGTGTTCAGTCGTCAACTTATGGACTGGCTTTAGCCCGGGATGGTCAATTGATTTGGCGTGGATTGATGGAATTATGTACACATGTATGCACATATGTATGTATCGATGTACTTTTGGGTATGTGTGTGAAACGAAATCATAAATGTGAAATGAAGTGGAGAGAGGCTCCAAGTCCAAGGAGTTGCAAGAAGTCCCTTTGACCGGCAAAGCTCAGCCATGATAAATCATCTCTAAAGACTTTCACGCAAGCGAAAGAAAAACAGTTTCCAAGTTACGGGTATACTCGTATATTACTGTCCCTTCGGACCATATTTCAAGCATCTCGTCTGAGCGGGGGAAGAGCCGAGCTGCAAGATAGGGAAGCCCAGGCAGCCGCAACATTCAGCATCAGCATCCCTAAAAGAGCATTTGAAATGAGCTCCTAAGAGAGGGATGACGATGGCGGTGTCCCACCAGGAAAGCTCACGTATTTAATTGAAAAACACTTAAGCTGCCTCGGTCTGAAAATGTAAATGTTATGCAAGGCATAAGCCAGAGCAACCGCAAGGCCCCCTCCCCTCCCCGTCCGCTCACATGAGCCGCTTTCAACGTGGCTCAATCAAAGTGAAGGCCCAACCATCCACCACCCATCCACCACCTCCCCAAGCCTTGCTGGAGCCTGGCTCCTGGCTTCTGCTGTGACCTTTTTGTGGTTCATAAAAACAAAGAGCGGAAAACAAAAACTTTGCATAATTAAAGCCTGCACAATTCTTAGACAAAGCCCAAATCCTTTCGGACAGAGAGAAGATATGACGGAGATGGCATGACTGGCCCGGGCTTGACTTGACTTACCCTCGAGCGCACGGTTCCTTGAAATTAAGGCGAGCACCAGTTCAGGATTTGGGTCATCATGGTCGACAGCCAGATGATTGTGCTGGCCGCCTACCAGGTGCGATGCCTGCGGCGTGGCTGGCAATTGTTGCTGCTGCTGTTGCGGCTGATGGATATGCGGCGGGTGTTGCTGATGATTATCCATGGCTGTCAGGTGCTGTGGAAGCTGCTGCTGTGGGTGGTGGTGATGTAGCGGCGGCGGCGGTTTCAGCGTTTGCATCATTGCTAGGACCAAATGCATGCACAGCAATCGGCAACGGTACTGGGTGGGGGATTGGCACACGCGTCGAATGAGTGATATTTTAATTTAAAGAAATTATTACACAATAATATTCCCCAATTCACCAGGCTGCTCTCTCTTTTAATTTCTCTCTCAATATATTCTCCCTGAAGAGGTAGAGGCTTCACTCGCGACTCGTTCACCGTGAAACGAGGCACCGTTAGCCAACCGCCAGCTAGCTATAGACGGAGACGCTGTATAACTGCTGCTGGCACACCGCCGTCTCACGGCTCCGTCGTGGTTTCTTCTTATCGCGGCGGTTTCTTTTCGGAATCGATTTGGGTTCTGTTGTTCGTTGTGTTCAGTTCGGCTGAAACGCTATAGCGTTCGTGTGCTCTTTCGACTACATACCAGTGCATCGGCTCTATCAGCTGAGCAGCGCGGAGCTTCTTCAACGGTGGCGAGCAACTTAAATTTGTGTACGCATCGTAGGATGGCGACACTAGACCAGTCCATCTACTGTGTCTGGACTTTGTACAATCTAGGACTAACGCAAACAGATATACAAATAAATAAAATACACAGCTCGTGACGATTTAGCTTTAATTTAAGGCTATTTTGTCATTTATCTCTGCATTAAGTGCATGAATTTCATATTTTATTATAAAATAAATATTCTATGTTTCCCCTACAGACATCGATTCTCTTTTTCCTATACATTTAAACTCTCCATCTACGAGTAAAAACAATCCTCCTAAATCCTCCTCACCTAAACCGCTTTCCCTTCATGATTAAATAACATTAAATTAATTATTTGGCATAATTAAATTATCAAATGAAATCTGCTCTGCCGGAATGCTTCCTAAGAGAGAAAATCTTTAAATTTCTACTTGTTTCTTGACAATCTCCTAAATCAATGCTGTTCTTTGCTGGCCACAAAGTCTGAAAATCTGTGATTGATAAGGAATTTTCCATCCGACTCTAATCTACATTCGACGAATATTCCCTTCCTTTAAGAATAAATTGCGACGCAAAATCAAATTTCAACTACAAAGAAGAAACTAAATCTAAGTAGACACTAGGAATGGTGCAAATAAATTAAAATTACATTGAAGTTATTTTCATTTGAGGCGACTTTTGCAACGACCCTTTAGGGAATTCGTCTCCGCACTTTCACACTTAATTTTATGACATGTATTTATCAACAATTGAGTTTATAGTTTTTATTTATTCATTTTTTTTAGATTATTTCTCATTGGACTCCACTTCAAAGCAAGATACTTTTTTGCGAGAAGCGCGGCAACGACGGCGACGGCGAGTCCGACGGCAAGGACCACAACGAACACGACGGAAACGACGGCAAATGCGAAACGACAAAATGGCGACGGCACTGTCAGTGCTGGGCTAACGGTTAACTTTTAACGGTACCAGCGGCACGACAGAGCATGGCAACACTGGCTGAGCAGCCAGCGGTCGCCTGCGTTGTTAGCGACGCTTTTTGCTGTTGCTGTTGCTTTTGCTGTTGTTTTTTGTTGTTTCTTCTCTTCTTCTATTTGCCGCGCTGCATCTTTATTTATTTTCTTCTGTGCGTGCTTCTTTCTCCTTCTTTCTCTGTCCCCACTTCGTTGGTTTTTTTGCGCACTTTTTGACGCTTTTGTTGCCGCGCCGCGCCGCCCTGCTGTGCTCCCGTTTCGGACTATGAGAGTTTTCTTTATTTGACTTTTCACGATACTTTTAATGCCGCTTGCCTTTTGGGTGCGTGCCCCCACACATATGTTTCTATGCATTTGTGTATCAGTGTGTGTGCGTATCAATGTGCATACGTCTGTCTCCCAATTGATCTTAATATGACACAAATGATATGGTTAAATATGGTGCGATATGGAGCGGGACACGAGACGCGCTGCAGAAGAACAATGACAGCAGCGACGCCAACAGCGAAGGCGATGACATTTTTATGCTTGTTTTTTGGCCTTGCGCATATCCTGTGTCCCTCTCAACTCCCCCAATTCCTGGTGGGCCCATTGTAATGAGCATTACACATTTGTAAAACGTAAAACTTTACCCCGAAAACAAAAATGTGTTTTGCCCCCACGCTGCTGCTGCTGCTGCTTCACTGCTGCAGAGCTGCCAACTAAAGAAAAAAAGGAAAATGATAATTTTGCTGAGGCAACAACAAGAACAACAAGAAAACCAACGTCGGGCGACACCTTCGTGGCCCCAAAACAACAGTAAACAGCACTTAAAGTAGAGGCAGCGACGGTGACGTCGGCAGAACGAACAAATATGAGAAACGAAACTTAACTCGACTCAAAAGTCCAAGTCAATACGCGCGGTCACTGGCAACAAAAGCAATAAAAGCAACAAAAGCTACAAAACTGCAAAAGCTACAACAACCACCTTCCAGGGGAAAACAAGCGCCGCCCCTTTATATTGAAAGCTATTGGAAATCGTTGATAAGCAACAGCAACAATGCACAGACGTGTTTGGACATGCGCAAGAATTACCGCTATCTTATCGTCGACCCAGCGTCGCCATTAAACAGTCAGGTTGGTTGGATGGGTGGCGAGTGGGCTGCGAGTGGGTGGGTGTGTCTGCCATTGTATGTGTGTGTGTGTGTGTCTTCTATTTCTAGGGTTAAAGTCGTTCCAGCGCAGGCGCACTGTCACTTAAAAACTCAAACGCTCGCACTCACATAAAGGGCGAGAGACGAGAAGAAACTGAACTGGAAGCACTCTGTACCGCAGCTGCGCTTGCTGTATCTGCAAAGGGGTCTGTTCTGTCCAAAGAGTCCTCTAGTTTCCGCCTGCTCGCTCCGTCCCACAGGTCCTGCGTCCAGAGGTCCGCAAAACGATTTTGTTTTCGAATTTATTTATGAGCTGCTAGGAGCGCGCCAAATACTTTGCCAAACACTTTGAACCCCGAACCAATGCCCAACCCCAGCTACAGCTACAGCTACAGCTCCAGCTCCAGCCCCAATCCCAGTCAGCAGCACAACAAAAACAAAATGGGCACCAGAAGAAGGTCGTTCTAGAGGTTGGGCGATAAACAGCTGGCTGCTAGTGCATGGGTCGATTGACAAGTAATGGCCTTCTTCTTACAGTGCAAATCAATGGCCAAAGAAAATAACCCAACAAATAAGTACTATTTCCGTTATATTAAATAGTCAAATTTACGGTTGTTACCAACCGAACCGATTGTATCTTGTAGTTTCATGAATTATAGTTTTTTTCCTTGGCAGGGTTTTATGGTTTTTTGTTTTTTTTAAATTTTAATTTTTTAATTTTAATTAATTAATACGTAGTACTCATTACTTAAGTAAGCCCAATTCTGAAAAGCTTTCAAATGCAAAATTTATATATTTTTGCATTAGCGCTCTATAAATAAATAAATAGTTATTTTTAATGTAACACAAATTTCATAAATAACTACGTATGTATGTGTACATATGTATATGTATCTGCCAGATCTGGAATTTCACAGACAACATCTGGATTCACGCAAAGAAGCGCGAACTTACATACATATCATATGTGTGTATTAAAATCGATAGCAGTCCATACGTCTAGAAGAATTCAGCATACCCTTGAACTCTGCATGTACCGGATACAAAAATATACCCCAACAACGAAGCATAAAACGCATCGTGACCCTGAAATGGGATGAATGTCTGATGAAATGAATCAAACATTCAGTCCGATGCAATACGGGCCAATACCATGGGATCTATCCACACCACAGTGCAAGTTTATGCACTTCCGCAGAGGGGCTGCGGACTGCGCTTACAAAATCGACTTTGACTTTCAAATATTTTAGGGCTTTGTTGTGCAGCAGCAGCGACTCAGGTGTTGGCCATCTAATGGAGCTGTTAATGGTTAACCACGTCAAATATTTTGCCAAATGAGCTGGGCTTGGGCAGTTAATTGTTGCTGACACGATGATATGGAACCGGATTGGGAGAGACACAAAACAGTAAGCAGTGCGAGGAAATGAATAGTCTGATGATGATGACAATGGCTGGTAATGCTCGGCGTAGCAGCGTAGACTGTTGCCTATTGTCTTTATTCAACAATTAAAGTCCATTTCATTTAACTTTTCTTCGACGTTTTTCACTTTTGTCTGCCATGTGTCTTGTCGTCGTTTTCTGTCGCAGTTACATAAACATAAATCTCGGCAATGGCCAGTCCGCCGCACTGCCCAAAACAAAAACTTGCTGCCAGTGCACATTTTCACACATAGCCGGATTTTTATTAACCATTTTTCATTCGCTTTTACGGAGCAGCAGCGGCCTACGCGACGCTCGAATTTCGGATCTCATGGAAGCTCGGCTTGGTTAAAGCGCAGTCAGCTCATTTGTAGACTCGAATGTCAGCGGTGCACAAGCTCGGAACGGAACTAAGACAGCGGCTGGCCATCAAAAACAAACCCCTCTGAAGATCGTGCTAGACTACCGCTCCCAGCCAGGATAATCCATTCATCGACATGGACTTTGACGAGTTCCGCGAATTCGGCCACGCCTCCATTGAGTTTATTATCAACTATCTGGTGGGATTCGGGAGAGGTGTCGTTCGTTCGTCCGTGTGTTCGGCCATTAGATACAAAATCTTATTTCCGTGGTCCCATAGAGATGTCCTGCCCAGCGATGCGCCCTGCATACGAGTGATCAATCAGCTGCCCAAGGAAATCCCAGAGAAGCCGGAGCATTGGCGCGAGGTGCTGAAAGACCTGGAGAGTATCATCCTGCCGGACTGACTCATTGGCAGTCTCCGTATTTCAATGCCTTCTTTCCATCCTCCTCGTCGGCAGGATCAATCGTGGGAGAACTACTGATTGCGGGCATTGGAGTCTTGGGCTTTAGTTGGGTAAGAGAAACCTTAAATGGTTTCAAAATGTTTTTGCACTATCACTTACCTATTTTAATTCAATTTGAATGAGTCAGTCAATAGGTCGATTCAATCGATTGAAAGAGAACCCAATTATGAAATCTCTGGTCAATGCATAAGATATGTAGATTACAAGTACGCCAATGATGTAAGTTAAGAGCGTACCTGAAAGAGAGCGGAGCGTCGGCTGGGCCAAAAGAGAAGACCAACCCAGCTTTAGTTAAGAGCGCAGCCCAAAGAGCGCTAAGATCGGGTGAAAAGAGCGAAGCTGAATTAAAGTTGTCGTTGATTTTTCAGCTCTGCTAACTCTGCTAAAACTCAGCAGGAGACCCTTTAATATAACGATCTACCTGGTTGCAAGATTATAGCTTAACCAACTTAATGATAATTAAGGGAATTGCCAACTTATTGTTTTTCTATAGTCATGCGCCACGCATTATATGATCGTCATAAACTCACGATCGGCCCGATTATCGTTCCCTAATCTCCGAGAGGCAGGTGCGCTACCTGAGGCAACAAGCTGCACAGTCTATAAAAGCCGCTGGTCATCGCAGTGCGGCTTCATATTGAACTTCAGGCTACGTAGTAAAGCATCACCGGAGATTTTTGTTTTTGCACAGTGTAAACAAACCGAATCGAAAGCAAAAAGCCAGAACAAACAGAACGTGAAAAGTGCAAATAGAAACCGATATCGACTCAGCCAAAGAGGAAGAGGAAGCGGGAGATATTAACGCTATGGATGCCAAGGAGTTTCGGGATTGGCAAGGCGGCAGTCGACTTTGTGGCCGACTATCTAGAGAACATACGCGACCATGAGGTTCTGCCCTCTGTGGAGCCTGGCTATCTCTTGGATCTCTTGCCCAAACAGATGCCCGAGGAGCCTGAACCTTGGACCGAGGTGCTGAGCGACATTAATCGCGTGATTAAGCCAGGCATCACCACTGGCAGTGCCTAATATGCACGGCTACTATCACCAGCACATCCTATCCCTCCATTGTGGGTGAGATGCTGGCCAGTGGATTCGGCATCATCGGCTTCAGCTGGGTAGGTCAGACGTTCAACGGCCACCGACCGTTGGTGAAATGTGCGGAGAAATCTCATTGTTTTGGTCAGCTGAATGGGCGCCCATTGTATGGAGAGTGAAAGTGGGACCGAGAACTCGATAAACAGGTTATGGCTGCAGCAGATCGAAGATCGCAGAGAGTTCATTTAAATCAATCGCAAATTGTCACTTGTTCGAATTATGAAGATGAAACTTTGCCTTGGCCGAACAATGGACAACAATCTATTCACTCTTTGCGTACCCTTCAAGATTTTTTATCTACAAATGAATCAATCTGTACCTCCGTCCGATTGTTGCGGATTACGTTTACGTCATTATATTTTCTGCACTCATTTCAAGCAACTTTTCTATTTGTCATCTTTCACAGATTTGCAGTCCCGCCTGTACTGAGCTTGAAGTGGTGGTCATGGACTGGCTGGCCAAGTTCCTCAAGCTTCCCGAGCACTTCCAGCATGCCAGCGACGGGCCTGGCGGTGGAGTGATTCAGGGATCGGCGAGTGAAGCCGTACTTGTAGCCGTTCTGGCCGCCCGGGAGCAAGCAGTGATCAGCTGCAGGGAGACGCATCCCGAACTGAGTGAGAGCGAGGTGCGGGGCAAGTTAATCGCCTACTCCTCCGACCAGAGCAACAGTTGCATCGAGAAGGCGGGAGTGCTGGCGGCCATGCCCATTAAGTTGCTGCCGGCTGACGAAGATCTGATCCTGCGTGGCGATACGCTGGGGAAGGCAATCAAGGACGATGTGGCAGCTGGACTGATACCGGTCATATGTATCGCCACCTTGGGCACCACAGGGACGTGCGCCTACGACGACATCGATTCGCTGGCCGATGTCTGTCAAGCCTTGAAAGTGTGGCTCCACGTGGATGCAGCCTATGCAGGGGGCGGCTTTGCCCTTGAGGAGTGCGCGGAGCTGCGCAGGGGACTAGATCGCGTGGACTCGCTGAACTTCAACCTGCACAAGTTCATGCTGGTTAATTTCGACTGCTCGGCTATGTGGCTGAGGGACGCCAATAAGGTAGTGGACAGCTTCAACGTGGATCGCATCTACCTGAAGCACAAGCATGAGGGCCAGTCTCAGATACCAGACTTTCGCCACTGGCAGATCCCCCTGGGCCGCCGTTTCCGCGCCCTCAAGGTGTGGATTACTTTCCGAACGCTGGGCGCCGAGGGACTGCGCAGCCATGTGCGCAAACACATAGCGCTAGCCCAACAATTCGAGGAGCTTGTGAAGAACGACTCGCGTTTCGAAATGGTTGCCCCCCAAGCACTGGGGCTGGTCTGCTTCCGTCCCAGAGGTGACAATGAACACACCGCTCAGCTTCTTCAGCGACTCATGGAGCGCAAAAAGATCTACATGGTGAAGGCCGAGCATGCGGGACGCCAGTTCCTCAGATTTGCCGTCTGCGGCATGGATGCAAAGCCCTCCGACATTGAGTTTGCCTGGACAGAGATCGAGACGCAGCTGACGGCCCTCCTGGCTGAGAAATCTCTGGCTGCTCGGAAACCCGGCAATGTTTCCGAGCTGACGCAGCACTTTCAGATGCATGTGGCCAGTGATAGCGGGCCCCACGAGAAGTCGCAGTGACGACAATAGCGCCCGATTCATATACAATTGAACTATTTATGTTTAGGATGTCCTTAGTTTGTTTTGTAGTTATTAGAAATAAATTCAATTTACATTTGAGAAAAACCATAATTCTTTTATGCAGTTAAACATGGTCAGAGGTACGAGAGTAGCGTGAAAGAGGAGGAAAATATCTTGAAATTATTGAATATATATATATTTTAAATTTAGTGCACTTTGAATATTTAGCGATACTTTTGGGAAAAGCATGCAGGGAGAGCGTGAGAAACATATGCGTCAGCTTGTCTCTCCAGTTCAGATGGGAGTAGATATAATCAATTGTTGAAATTTTCAGAAACAATATTGCTGACTTGGTGGCTGTGTGTGCTGGAAAATATTTTGTCTCAAATAGCGCCTTAGTTCTTCGACAGAAGGCCGGTGGACGTTTATTACGACCTCTCATGCCATCTCTCTCTTTGCAGAAAATCTATGAAAATCTAACGTTATTAAGTCCGTAAGCAAATTTTGTATATTTTCATACATTTTTTCATTACATTTATTGTTGAAGCATTTTTCATGCCGTGCACCATATGCTTAAACAAAATGTATGTCAATTAAAATAGTATAAAATAGCTGAATTGGCAGCACTGGTTTGTAAAGATGAGAAACATCGGCGCATGGAATAAAACACTTTTAAGTAAAATATCGTAAGCTGAACAAACAGTATCTCTGGCAGCGCTCTGGTTGTAACGGCGTACGATTTCGCAGTTGTCATGTTGCTCAAAACGAGCGCGATAGAAATTAGGGCGCTACCACTCGGATGGATCAGGTAGCGCCATTCAGTATTTTGTATAGTATTTTGGTATTTCAGTATTTTAGTATCCCCCCGATAAGCTTGAAGAAAACATTGAGTAAGAATGTAATGTAATGTTTCACAATAATTTTCGCATTATTCGCAATTTTAGCATTTTTCTGTAACAAAAATTAACTAACATGGAGCTTAAAGGTTTCTTTAAATCATATTTGCGATATTTGGGAAGGGAAGGTGAGGTAAAAGAGGTGATAGAGTTCGTGGAGGCCGAAAAGGCCAACAAGAACCACATAGGAAGGTGCTTCGCCAAGGACTTTGAGGCCCTGTTTTGATGAGCTATTCTGCCTTATAATGGATGAATGGCACATGGCAGAACTGCCAAAATCGGTAAGTATTTTCACAATTGAAAATTTAAATATTAATTTTAAAAAATTACTGTTGTGACCGACGGCAACAAGGCCAATTTAAAAGCCGTAAATTTAGCAAGTAGGAAGTTTCCTGTCCTATACGACGTTACGCACTTAAGACGAATGCTCTCCAAGGACTACGGTCATACAGACAAGGTAATTTTTTATTTAGTGTCTAACCAGTATAATTTTATACTCATTTCTCCACCAGGTGCTGCACACGGTGTACGATGTGCATATGTACACCGCCAATAATTGGTATGCGAAAATTGGCGCCGCATACGATTTTTTTAAGTTGCTTAGGCCACCGAAGAACGAGCACAACGCCATCACTAAAGAGGAGCTGGAAGAGATCGAGAAACTCCTCCAGAAATATTTTGATTGTTGCCCTGGGGCGGAGCTTATGCTGAACCGCAAAAGCGATGAGCTTGAGATCCGTGGGCAGACGTTGAAACACAAGATGAAGAATCTCCTCCAGATGGCTGACATGAATCCATTCCGACACAAACTCTTAAACGAAAATGATGCTCCCGAGCTGATACCAAGCACGTGGTTATTTGTCTGCGCATATTTGAGGTGAGTTTTATAATAATATATAATACAATTATAATAATACTTTTTTCCCCCATTTTAGGATCGTTTATTTTTTAACAAACTAATTTAGCCATATATAACACAAGGGAACAAGGATTTTGTTGATTAGGATATAAGTTACAGGTACTCATAGTATTTTTTACTTTTGTACAAAAATTTTAAGTTAAAAAAGTCATAACTTTACTCTACATCAAGCAATTTTCAAATTTGTTCTGTTTTCTTAAAGATACAACTTTTACCTTTGAAAAAAAATCATACGTTTAAAAATTGCTGAATGAGGAGTAAAGATATGACATTTTTAACTTTTATTGAATGAATAAAGTCAAAAAACGATTAATACCTGTAACTTAAAAAACGCGACCTGTAGGAAAAAATTGGAGATCATATTTGAAATCAGGGACCTAAATTTAGTAAAAAAAACCTTCAATCAGTTTTTAATTGACACGCAAAATGTTCAATGTAACGTATCAGTGCGCGATGTTGTCCATTTGTATGTAGGTTTAAAAGTTGTAAAAGCCTGGCAGCGCCCTAACTGCTTATTTCACATTGCCACTTTATGATGTGGCAGCGCCCTAACTGCTTTCAACCAATCAAATCGTTCAAAACTTTCTGCAAGCATTTGGGTGGTTTCATGGGCAAAGTCCAAAAAAATTTTCGCGCGACGATGAAACAAAAAAATATTGCTGAGTACCACAAAAATATCCATTGATAATTTTAAAAATCATATCATTAATATCGCACGATGAAGTAGATTCATTGTTGTGACAAAACGAACACGTTAGATACATTTAATTCGTATGGAAAAAATTTCGGCAACATGGGGAAATGAGTTAGCAGCATTGTTCTGCAACTTTGCACGGAATGCGCAACAAGGCTGCTACCCTTGGGAGAAAGGATATTATAGAATTAAGATATTGTTTGTAATATCAGGCTTCAATTAATGCAGAATCTAATCAGTCTCTGTTTTAGGGATATGAACGAAATTTCAAAGCATATGGGCACCAATAGTGGGTATCGGGACCGGGATAAATATATATATAAAAAACCAATTTTATGCATTAATGGGTAAATAACATGTCAATCTAATACAAATTCATTATTAATGTTTTAAAGCAGCTTGGTACAACAAATTTAACATTAATTGAAGGAAGTAAGGTATAAAAATGTCCATACGCATGCAGAAACTTGGTTGACCAGCAACTTTGACGTCACATTCCGGTGCACACTTTCGTTTAATGCTTTGGCCGCTTTTGTTTGAACCTTATTATGTAAACAATCCAATAAAAAGCAATTCTGAAAACTAGCCAATCTTGTACAAAATTGATTGAGGAATTGCATAAAATTGTTTTTGTTAGGTCTGAACGGGCTAACTAGCAAGTAATATTAAACCGAATATCAAAATCTTTTTTTTTTTGATTAAATCATCGCATGGATGATCCGATTTTGATCGCAGCTACATTGCCGCATTGATCAGGTACTTGTTTTTGATCGCAAGTGCAAGACTTGCTCTCGTGTTGATCTTATTGTATTTTTTGTTTTTTTTTATTTTTATTTTTATTTTTATTTTTTTAATTTAATTTTTTTTTTTTTTTTTTTTAAATTGTTTGGTAAATTTATTTATTTTTTGTCAATCAAAAGCGAGCTTGACTGGTTATGTGTTGATTGATCAAAAATTAATATTTGATCTCTGTTTATTTTGATTCTACTTTACTAAGTGTTAGATTTCTGAAATTAAAACTCGAAATTAGCCTTGCTCATAAAAATGGCCAATTCTCTGAGATGAAGTGGCTCCTTTTTTAACAATAGTTCTTTTAAGTTGTTATAATATCTAAATATACGAAACTTACCCCTGAGGTTTGCGAATCGTTTACATTTAAAGATTAGATGCTCAGCATGTTCAGTTACGTTACATTCAACGCAGATATCGGAGTCGGTTGCTTTGATTTTCAGCAAAAAGGGTTTATCGTAAGTATGTCCTGTCATAAGTCTGTTGATTGTTTTAATACTTTTGGCCTTCCATTTGCATTTGTGGTGCCATGGTTTTCTCGGTATATCTGGGAAATAGTTAGCTAGTATAGTCCCCTTACTTCTACAATTTTGCTTATAATCGTCGTTCCACATAAATTCTATTTCGTTTTTTATCTCTCTGATAGCTTCTTTAATGCTCAGATGTACGTATATCATTTCACCTTCTGATACAAAATGTTGATACTCGATGGAACTCATGCTTTTGACATGTTAATAGCCTTCTTAGACCTATCAAATAAGGTCGCCATCGTATTGATAAACCGATCCAGTTCGGTTAAGGCCCTACCCGAAATGGTATCCATGAATGATCTAAAAACTTGCCGAGATTTCTGCAATTTATTAAAGCCTTTTAAAGATGCAACTGAAAAAATAAGCGGAGAAAACTACGTTACCGTCAGTTTGGTAATTCCTCTGATTTCCATTCTTATGAATAGATTACAAAATTTAAAAGTGGAATCGGATGATGGTTTAGCTACAAAAGAAGCACTGTTGAAAATTTCGGAATCTCGCTTTTATTCACTAAATATGAATAAAACTCTTGTGAAGTCAACTTTATTGGATCCTCGATTTAAAAAGTTATACATTCAATCGCCAATGTGCGTAGCGGATGCTATCCAAGACATTCTTTTAGAAATGAAGAGCCATGAAGAAAATGTAAGTAACTTAAATACAATTTTGTATTTTATTTTATATTTTGATTAAGAGTGTACAGACTAATATATTTTCCTTAAGAATGTATTAGCTATTCAAAATGATAATATTCATGAAGATTACTAATTAATTGTTGCATAAATTCTTTCAGAACTCATTAGACCCACCATTGGAGATCGAAGTAACAAAAGAAGATGTCAATGAAAGCTTCCTTGAGTCACATAATCGCTCAATTTCAATCCAAAAACCGCTGGAAAACCCGGCTCAAAAGGAACTGTCATTATTTTTTAGCTTTCCGCTTACCAATTGGCAGAGCGATCCCTTAACATTTTGGTTATCCCAAAAAGAAACCTTTCCGAATCTTTTTAAGACAGCACTCAGTCACTTGGTTACACCAGGTAGCTCAGGGCCATCAGAGAGGCTGGCCTCAGCGATTAAGTGCGTTGTCTGTGATACTCGCAGTCGCATGACAGACAACCATATAAAAGAAAGAGTATTTTTAAAATCCTTAAACAAAGAATTTTGGATGCTTCCTTGAACATGTATTAGTTTATAAGAATTTAATACCAATGTATGTACATATATGAAAACGAAGAAACATAAACGTATGGGATATGAAAAATTGTTGTGTTTTCTGTATGGGAATTCAATTTCAGGATGGCTGTTAATTTTGTTGAAAAACAAAAAAATATCAATAATATCGAATATATTGATATTTTGTTGGTGATATATTTCATATCGTTTTGATATTTTTTCAAAAAAGAATATATCACTGATATGCTATTTTTTAAATAGTTGCACCATGGCCGTTCTCTCTCTTACTCTCTCAGGTCCCCTGAGAGCATAGGCCCTGAGAGCGGGGGACCTGGACCTGCAAATTTTTCTGTAACACATTCGTTGTATGAACTGGCACATCTATATACTGCATGGTTAGTGGCCTAACCCTCTTGTCCTAATCCACCAAAGTAGAAAATGAGTAGAAATGCTATTTAGAGCCATGTCCCAGGCCACATCGAATACTAATTCGTGAAGAGCATCGAATTCCTAATGGTTTGGCATCGCAATCTCAATTTTTTCGAAAATGTGCGAAAAAATGGCCAACTGCCCATTGTGCTGAAAATTTTTTCTGAAACGTACACATTTTCTCGCTAGAGGTCTCTGTCGAATTTTACATAAGTATGTAGTTAATTTGTAGCAAATGTGTAGTTAGCACACAGTTACCCATGTAAATTAAATTTTTCATCAGAAGACCGCTCCTCTATCTGATTAAACCTTATTTATGAATAATTCAAATGAAAATGAGCACTTATAATTGGCAACTCTTTCAGGAAATTGATTAATTAATCGTAGAAAATTATATGTTCAGCGCTGAGAGTCACGTAAATTTAAACAATTTCATCATATATTTTTTAATATATAAACTTTTCAAAATTACCGCCAAACTCCATTTAGCGCACAAAAAATACCGAACTTCTTCGCTCACAAATCGTGGTGGTTTTCAAAATTTTCTCTCTTTTTCGTGGTGAAGAGAGCCAATTTCGTGGTGAAGAGAGCGTAATTCGTGGTGAGTTCCCCTCTTTTTCGTGGTGTGACCAGCATGCATCTAACGGGAATGCGTATGAAATAAAGATTCATTGTTGCTTTATTTCATACGCATTCCCGTTAGATATATTTGATTCGTATGGGAAAATTTCCGGCAACATGGAAAATGATTTAGCAGCATTGTTCTGCAACTTTGGCATTAAATGCGCAACAAGACTGCTACCCTTGAGAGTAAGGATATTATAGAATTGAGGTAATGTGTGTAATTTCAGGCTCCAATTAATGCAGAAACTAATCAGTCTCTGTTTTAAGGATATAAACGAAATTTTGAAGCATATGGGCACCAAATATAGGTATCGGGACCGGGATAAATTTATATATAAAACACCAATTTTATGCATTAAATGGTTAAATAACATGTCAATCTAATACAAATTCAATTTAATGTTTCAAAGCAGCTTTGATAAACAAATGTAACACCAATTAAAGGAAATAGGGTGTACAAATGTTCATACGCATGCAGACTCTTAATTGACCAGCAACATTGACGTCACAATCCGGTTCACACTTTCATTTTTTGATTTGGCCGTTTTTGTTTGAACCTTATTATGTAAGTAATCCACTAAACAGGATTTCTAAAAACTAACCAATCTTGTACAAAATTGATTGAGGAATTGGATAAAACTGTTTTATTAGGTTTGAAAGGGCTAACTTGCTAGTAATATTAAACCGAATATCAAAATCATGGAATACGATTTCAATCAATAAAATAGAACGTTATCCCATTGTCGACCAGGGGGGTATTTAGTATTTCCACGAAATTGATGTAACTTTAACATATTTTAGGCATTACAGGTGAAAGATGCCGGTGGTCATTTTTGTTTTGTAAGTAAAGAGGAGGATGGAACTACAAGGAACCTTCACAAACAGTATTATTTTCCGCGGTTTTACAAAGAGTGCTCATCTTATTAAGTAGAGGAGTGTTAAGTGTGTTAAGTCTCGTTTGATCGTGAATCGATGAATATCGATGTTTTTAAATTATTGTGTAAGCTTAACCAATTATGTGCCGAAGGGTTTTTAACAAAATTTTTATAGAAATATATAATAACAAAACTTGGTCGAAAACATAATTATTTGTTTCTAAGAAAATAGCTATCGTGCTTAAATACTCATATCTTCTTAGGTATTCGTAGAGGTACAATTATTTTTTCAATAAACTATTGAATATAAAAAATTCATCAATTCATCAAGAAGCAGCCCTTAGTGGGTTAAATTGTTTAAGTGAATTTGTGAGTGTATGTATATAGAAAGTGTATTTACCGTTCCATATATGTATATTATTTAGTATATACAACTAAAAATCAACTTTTTAATCTCTGTAATTATTGCTCCAGAACCAGAAATTGTGGTAAATTGGTGATATAATTTTTTTCAAAAAACATCGATCCCAAACGATTATATCGATGTTTGAATCGATTTTTTCCCAGCCAAAAAGAAGAGCAGGAGCAGAGAACGGAAATTTTTCGCTTAAAATTCGGCAATTCCAGACATATTCTGTGCAAGTGCGTTAAAATGTATATTACGCAGATTGAGGCTCCACGGGCCCCGCCAAAAGAGAGCCAAAACAGTGCCAGCTCGTGCCGCCTGTGTCATCGGCCGGCAACGACGGAAACCACGCCAAACATTTTCACCGATCGCGAGGGTTTCTGGGATGGAGACAAATTCTGCATTGCCGATGTCTGCCAGAGCGTGTGGGGCGTTCAGGTAAGTAGAAATGATGAATTTCAAACCAGAGCTGTTTGCCCAATGCAATGTTTACCCTTGCAGTACGATCGGCACGAGTATTTGCCGGAACAGATTTGCTCCGATTGCTTGGAAGTGCTGGAGGATTTCTATAAGCAACGGCGGGGAATGAAGGAGCGGGAAGCTGCCTTACAGGAGCAACTGAAGGAGATCATTAAAAAGGATCCCAAGTACCGGCCCGGCTTGAACGGGAATCCTGGTGAATTTGAGGCCGGAGATGATTGTGAAATTGAGGTAGTGGATCCGGATAAGGTGGCGGAGACGAGCGATGATGAGATGGGCTCCGATGAAGAGAATGACAATGCAGAGGACGAGGAGGAAGAGGAGGAGTTCGAGGACTTTGAGGAGGACGAAGCAGACACAACAAATGCAGATGATGCCGACATGCCTTTGGGCACAGATGCGGCTCAAATGGCCAAAATGGCGGTGCAAATGGAGTTGGAGCAGCCCAGTGTTGTGGCCAACTCTGGAGGAGCACGTCCGAAGACCGCTTTTCTGTGTCAGTTCTGCGACTTGGGCTACACCCTTCCATCCGAGTGCCAGCAACATGAGAGAACGGCCCACGATCCCCATGCACCGTACTGTTGCACGTTTTGCAGTTTGCTTTTCATCACGCGTGCCACATTGATTGCCCACATCAAGTCACATCATGATATGGATCGTCCCTATGTGTGTGCCCAGTGCAGGAAGGGATTTGTACGCCGCTCCGACCTAAAAAAGCACGCCATTGTCCATACCGGCGTGCGGCCCTACACCTGCAATGTATGCACAAAGAGCTTTTCGCGAAACACCAATCTCACGAAACACATGCGCATTCACAGCGGAGAGAAGCCCTTCGTGTGCCAGCAATGTCCACGCTCCTTCCAGACCGCCCAGGAGATGACGAACCACTCGCGTTTGCATACCGGGGCCAGACCCTTCCAGTGCAACCGCTGTCCCTTTTCCTCCTCGCGCAAGGACAAACTGGTTGCCCATCAGCATATGCACACTAAGCGCGACGTTGAGCAGATACTACAGCAGCAGCAACAAAACGCTCTGCATCCCCCGACAGCGGAGGAGCTAGCGCAACTACAGCACGAGCTGACGCAACAGTTAAAGCCGAAGCCGATCACCCCACAGAAGCCAGGACGCAGTTTCCGGTGCGATGTCTGCGACAGGGTCTTTCAACGGGAGCGCGATCTTCAGCGCCATCGGGCGCTGCATTTGGACACGCTGCTGGCCTGCAAAATATGCAATTTAGTCTTCAATCGTCGCGAACAACTGCAGCGTCACACACTGGAGGCTCACGGACCCACATATACGTGCGCCATTTGCTGTATTACCTTTTTGCAGAAGATTGAGCTGGAGAACCACCTGAAGGTCCATCAGCTGCAGCACAAGGTGGCCCAGAGCACCCAACAGGCCATGATTGCGGCAGCGATAATGCCCCACAAAATGGTCGAACCGACAGCGGTGGCCAAAATGCCTCCAGTGCCCCAGGTGCCGATACAGATGCGTCCCACAGCCGCCGAGCTCAACTTCTATAGCAACATGATTCCCACAATGAATCTGGGCTTCTATAGCGAAACGCGACCCGACGAATAAGTCCAATACTTCTTTGGTAGTTATTAAGATATAAAAGTTATAATTTAGTGGATTATACAAGAATATGTATAACTGTCTATAATTGTGTGTAGTGATTAAGATGTGAAAGTTGTATTTTAGAGGATATATATCTAAAACAACTGCACGTACATATAATAAATTTATTTGATGAAGATTAGTATAGCCTTATTGTAAAAAAGGTTTCTTTTAATGCTTATTTATATGAAATGAACTTCCATTTAATGCACTCCTCGGACTGTTCCGTTTTAATTGAACCCCCTTAATGTTATGCCTTAAAACTCACAGTAGAGACTATAATAGGATGGCAAATTTATCTGAATCGAACCAGCTGCTTGGATACCCGTGATATAATCAAACTCAAACTTGTTTGGAGCCAACCTCAAACTTGTTGCATTCAAATGAACAAAATTAAAATATTACTTCCACAGAACATCCATGGAATATTGGAGTCATACCTACAGCAAAGAAGTTTCGCAGTACGATGCAAAGATTTCCTCTCCGAATATCATCCAATTGAAGCTGGTGTACCCCAAGGCAGCGTGCTCGGACCGAAATTGTATATCATCTTCACAGCAGATCTACCGACAGGCAGGCTAACAAAAACTTCGACATTTGCTGATGACACTGCCATACTAAGTCGGTCCAAGTGCCCTACGGAACATTTTTCATCTCATCTCGTGGCCTTAGAAAAATGGCTAGCAGACTGGCGCATACATGTAAACGAGCAAAAGTGCAAGCATGTCACCTTTACCCAGAACAGACAAACTTGCCCTCCACTATATCTGAACAGCACCAACATTCCACAAACCACCGAAGTAACATACCTCGGTGTTCATCTAGATTCTAGATATAAGGCTTACTTGGCGTAAGCACATCGAAGCAAAGAGGAATCAACTAAAATTTAAAGCTAGTAATCTACATTGGCTAATAAACACCCGCTCACCACTAAAACTGGATTACAAAGTACTTTTGTACAATGCAGTTCTCAAACCCATCTGGACATACGGCTCCGAGCTATGGGGAAATGCTTGCGCTAGTAATTTAGAAATAATCCAGAGAGCTCAATCGAAGATACTAAGAACTATCACTGGGGCGCCATGGTACATACGGAATGAAAATATCCATAAAGACTTAAATGTAGGATCAGTTAAAGATGAAATTTCCAAGGTGAAAGCAAAGTATCAGGTCAAGTTACAGGCCCATCCTAATAGACTTGCGCAGTCCTTCACTTCGCACACTATCCATACAAGACTCCGGCGAAGAGACGTCCCCACCCAGCAATAATACTTAGTTAGGGACGTACTCCAAATAATTAAGGGGTCACGCCACTGTAACTCAACTTTTTTCGGCGTTTTTCTGAGTTTTTTTTCATAGAAGGGATGGACAGAGATTAACAATTTTTGGATATGTTATTAATCATGTATTTAACTACAAAAAAATTTTTTTTATTCAAAAATAATCCAAAATGGCGGCCCTAGACCCATTCTCCTGCGACGTGTTTCACTTAAAGCACTCTGCGGCACGCAGCATAACTGGTGAAAACTTCAATCTAAAATAAAAATAAAAAATCTACTTAATCTTAATGAGTATAGCTAGTGAAACACGTACGGAATTTTGAAAATGACAATTTTTGTGGAATTGACGGTGTTTTGAAGAAATGTTCTCTATTTTGTCCAAAAAAAAGGCAGTTATACATATGTTCATTAAAAATCTCCTAATTAAGTTATCGTAAATTTCGTACGTGTTTCACTGCGGAATGGTATTCTTAAGATGTAGTAAAAAATTCAAATGAAAATATTGAAAATTGTTTGAGTTATGCTGCGTGCCGATTTCGAAACCCGTGTTTCGAGAAAAACGCGTTCAAATTTTTGACATGTGATATTGGTATGAAATAATGATAAATTCGGCCATTAAAAAATAGTTATCGGTAATCTGCAATCCCAGGACCATAAAGAGTCCCTTTCACGTCCAAATATTCGCCCTCCATGTCCTTCCTGGACGATTTCGTACTTGAGCGCGCCTCTTTGACCGCATCAGTCAGAGATCGCTCTGCGTGCTGGCTGCGTTTTGCATCCGATTCCTGGCCAAAGTTGTAGGCCTGGATACCAATATCAATGTCAAGAGCCTTCATAATGTGGAGGAAACTAGTTAAACCATCGTTGAAGGTGGATACAGCGATATAAGTTGCTATTTCCAAGAAATGTCTATTTAGCACGTGTTAAAAAGTCACAAACACGTAAACTAACGTATTTTTCCTCAAAAATGCTTCTAAAGGCTCAGAAACACTCACTAACTATATCTATTGATGTCTAAGTGAAGTTAGAAGCCTAAAATCTAAGTTATCGGCTCGACCCAGGTAGTCCTTCCGAGGCGGCCAGAGGCGCTCGGTACAAAAACTTGGAAATGTTGGGGAAAAAATATTGTTTCAGGGATAAAAGTTTTTCTATCGTATTCTAGAGGGTTCAAAGTATTTTTTAAGCCAAAAAAAAATTTACATTTTTACATAAATTTACAGTGGTGTTACCCCTTAAGTGAAATTAATTTAAAAAATGTATTAGGCTAAGATTTGCATACTTGTCGTCAGTCTCTAATAAAAAAGATTCGATAAATAAAATAATGTAAAAAAAAAAAAATGAACAGTGGGACAAAACTTCATTAAATTGCTTATGAAATTCAAGACGGAAATTTATAATCAAATTATGAATTTTTAATTAAATAAGAATATCTCTCTCAGAGTAGCTTAGCAGTGGTAAATGGGGAGTTTTTTATGTCTTTTAATTAATCCAAAGGGAGCGTAAAATTTTCATCTCTCCTTATCCATTTATCTCAGTTCCACTGATAGCTCTTTTCTCTCCTTTCCGCCATATATGTGTAAAAACTGAGTACCAGGTATCTTGATGTCGAGGCACGTGTGCGCCTTTGTGACTGGTTTTAGTGTGCCGTCTTGTGGCGGTGCAAGCGTTAGGTCGGCTTGTGTGGAAGGGTCTAGAAGGCTCTAATACTAAGGTATCGCTACATCTGCGTGTGCACCGACGGAGCACCAAAGTTATTCAGAACCGGCCAGGCCGAGGCACGCATCATTGGCATTCGCGATACGGATTCCGTGCTGGAACTGCAACGGCGACTGCTCCCAGCCAAGGATGTGTTGATTTTGGGCAATGGAGGCATCGCCAGTGAGCTGGCCTACGAGTTGAAGGACGTAAATGTCCACTGGGTGGTGAAAGATTCCCATATATCCGCCACTTTTGTGGATCTGGGCCCTGCCGAGTTCTTTCAGCTGGAAGTGAACTGTATGTGCCCACAGTCACGGAAACTGCCATTAAACGGATGCGCTATGGAGAAGTCACATCCACCGAGAAGGAGTAGAGCAAACAGGGCGACGCCTTGGGCCCAGACTGGCACTGCAACTAAGATTTGAGTGGCGGTTCCAAAGTTGGTAGCAAAGTTATGCCCAAAATAGTAATATTTATCTTCCTTATGCTAACCCTTACATATGGGCATTTCTCTGACGAGGTCCACCGAGACCAAAAAATTGAATGTCTGCAAAAACACATTTCCATATAATTCTATTGCGATATTATAGTTTAAATTTAATGAACGACAACTAATTCACCCAATGGACATATAATTTGATTAACTTTGATGTAAAAACCTATTCAAATAAGCAAACATTCACTTTTTCATTAGTTTTTGGTATTTTTTGTTTGGGCTTAGGCATGTTTTCTATTAAAATTATCTCATATAAAAAAGTACATTCTTGAGAAAAGTTGTTCCCCATAATTTTTTTAACGTATTAGACTATCTTAAAAAAAATCAAGAAAAATGCTTCAACCACTGCTAACGGTATATTTTTAACTGTTATGAACCTAGGAATTTTTGTCCCGTGCGAATATGGTTTAATTGAAATTTAAAAAAAAATTCGAATATTTGCTTATAATTATTACCATTTTAAAGAGACATCAATGCACAATATGTATAGAAATTTGCATGAACATATCATTAAGGTTAACATATTTTGAAAATCCGTCTTTGTTTAACCTTTCTACCACTAGCAATGCGTACGACTGTCCCGTTCGACTTCAGAGAAATGCCAATATGCAATATTTCTTAGCAATATTGTCTGTTATGCAACCAGAATCGCTATTATAGGTATTCAATCTGCTCAGATCATCGACATCCATGTGGAGTTTATGTTTGCGGCTGCTCCATCGAAGTGTGGCCTCAAAGCGCGGCGTATTGAGGCGTGTCCAAAACTGAATGTTGTAGACATGTTCGTCCTTATCCAGGGTGTCGTCTGCGGGTAGATCCGACCAGCGGTCTATGTTGTGCACATGCGTCAGTGTAAAGTTATGGCATATTTGTCTGAAATTTCGCTCCCTCAGATGGTTGTTCATTTGGCGGACCACGGCCAAGCCAATGGTCCGTACAAAGCCGTTTTTCTTGAGGTTCTTGGTGAAGTGGCAGCAGCACCATTTCTCCTCAATGGCTGCCTGCTGGCCTAACTGATTGAAAGGCAGCTCGAAGAGCAGGGATTGACAGCTTGGACAGGCCACAGATCTGTGTTGCTTGGCAAAATCTGCCATGGAAGTGCTCTCCAGTTGCAGAAGATATTGCAGGGTCATGTGTAAAACGTAGTTGGATGACAAACGATGTTTAATTAATTAAAAGCTCTTTCAAAATGCATACAAAAATATAATTACATTCATATGGTCAATCTATAAGGGGAAATTATAATTGAAGTGTGTTCGAACTGTGGACATTAGGGAAGGGAATGGAATGTCGTGTTCCTCGCTTGCGTCCGTGCCTGGGGTGGTGCTTTTTGGGTTGACCGCTCAACAAGTAGCTTCATACAAAAGATACATTTAAAAAATATAATAAATTAATAATATTAATTTTTCCTGTTTCGGAAGAGACCACTCTTCGTCATCAGCGATCTTTACTTTTTCCAATTAAGGAAAAAGATGGTTGATCGTACAGGTGTTTCTTTTCGCCATTTCCGGCGAATTCATGAATGCATTATTTATGCATTTTCTAAACATTTCTACAATTTTTTTTATGATTTCAGACTATTCAGTCTGAATTTATATATATAAATATATATTTACATATTTGTATCGACAGTCGTTTTTTTAATGCATTTTCTAAACATTTCTACAATTTTTTATAACCAGTTTATTCTACACATTTTTTAATGATTTATTGACCAAAATGACTAGTCTAAATTTAATATATATGATAAATCGATCTTAATGTCGTTGTTTCCGATGTCGCCGTCTAGACTTTTTTCCTGCGAGGCCGGCCTGCCAAGGCATTGTGTAGCCTGGGACCTTTCTTTGGGTTCACAGATATCGCAGTGGAGTTTGAACTTGGATTTGAAAAATCCAAGTTCGCGCTGTTTCCCCGCGCAAGCTGAGACCGTATGCCAGCGCTGGTGCTAGGGACATCGTCGCCTTCCAATTCACCAGCGCATCTCTCAGGTGAGCCTCTGGCAGCAGCGCTCGAGTTCTGTGTTAGAACCGAATTCGAACAAGTGCTAATTTCAGCTGAGCTCATGCCAGGTGAGCCTCTGGCAGAAACGCTCGAGTTCTGGTTTAAAACCAAACTCGATCCAGTGCTCTTATGATCTGAGGTGCTGGAACGGAGTTCCTCCTCATGAAGCAGAATTGATAGGTTTAAGCTCGCTTCGTCGCGAATTCGTACCAAAGTGGCGATCTCAGCTCTTGTGGATCCCTGCTGTTGAGCGATCGCCAGAGCTTTGTGAGCCTCTGACCTTGCTAAGCGAGCCCTTGCAATTGGCACCGTTTCCGTTGGCGAAAACATATGTTCCTTCAACCGCATACTTACTTTGTTTTTTTTTTTTTGTACTTCTCGTCTTTTGACGGACACGCACACACACTATGCACTTCAAACTGTGTTAGTATAGACTAACCACTAAATTTATTTTATTTATGCTGAGTTTGCTGCCAGGCCACTTTTTCTTGTTTTTTTTTTGTTTTGTTTTGGGGTGGG
Source organism: Drosophila subsilvestris (assembly GCA_035043285.1). Lineage (NCBI taxonomy): Eukaryota > Metazoa > Arthropoda > Insecta > Diptera > Drosophilidae > Drosophila > Drosophila subsilvestris. Next base: position 61,106 of record JAWNNB010001739.1, read on the forward strand.
CGTTGCCGCGGAGGGTGGCTGTGCAAAGTGTAAATTTATGATCATGCGATTTTTATCGAATAAATATAAATATTATAAATGCTCTTTATAAACCACGACAAGAGCAACAACAAAAGCGAAGGACACTTCTGACAGATTATCCGGGAACGGGGACGGGGAACGTCGGCGACGTCGGCTGAACGCAACACGTTTTTTTTACGTCGTATTGACGGACACGCGCACACAATTTTCGCAAAACGCCGCTATGCGGAAACTACACTTGTTACACTTGCAACACGTGTAAACTACGTTACCTATATGTTACACCATAAAGGTAACCACCTCAAATAATATAATACACTTTATATCTTAACTTTTATCACTAAAAAAATTTGTCCACCCGCGAAAACGAGTGTGAAAAGAGTGTGACCGCAGGTCTATCGGGAGAATATACCTCAGAAATATACCGGAAAATATACCGACAATGATCGTAATACCCTCTGCACACTGAGCCCATCCCGGAGGAACGGTGGGAATTTTTGAAATATGTGAAACTCCGATTCACACTGCGACCATCCACCATCCCCCATCCATGAGAAACAGCTGATGCTCATAATTGCGTGCGGAAATTTGTTTACGTATTTAATTAAAATGAATATTAATAATATTGCAATGTAAATGTGATTCAACAGCAAAACATATTCTTGACCAAACTAATCATGTTTGCTGCACATGGATGATGAGGATGTGGACGAGGAGGAGATATAATTGATATTTGTTTCGAAAAAACTGAAGCGTGGTCATTTGTGACTGCATCTACAAAATTTAATCAATGTTTTAAATACAATATATATGATAGGGCTTTTTAGAAGCGGTTCGGGACATTTTGGGAGAAAGATGTAGCCGAAAACAAAGTTTCTGTTTAATGAAAATTTTATATCGCCATAGCATTGTATACTTTGGGCTGTTTTATGAGTAAAGAATAGACGGAGGGCTGTTAGCCAACAGCGTGTGCAATTTCCTGCATGAGTTTTGCAAAACACTCCTCATAAACAAATTCCCAGACGATAGTCCACAAACTATCTCACTTCTGAGTTTTTGTGCCTGAGAATATTTTGACATCAGATGTTTTGTTGTTGTTTTTTTTTCCATTTTCCTGTCTGTCATTGTTTACATTTTCGTAGTGAATTCCGATTTTTCGTTGTGAATGTCAAATATTTATGGTTGCATTTGACAATTATCGAAAAAATACCGCATGGAAACGTGCGAATTAGGAACATCCCAGATGGATGGCGGAATAACTGGGAAATTTTCGGAACGGCAAAACCTTACGGCCCATCCCAGAAATGGATGGGGGATGGTGGATGGTCGTCAGTGTGAAAAGGCTATAAATTCGGTATACTATACGTACATACTACTGAATCAACTAAATTTCAAGAAAGCCTGGACGCAGCTTTGAAGCCAGCCTGAAAAATTCGTTTGCAGTTTTTATACCCGTATTCAAAAAGAGTTAAGGGGTATATTGTGGTAAAAGTGGATGTGTGTAACGCAGAGAAGGAAATTTTTCCGACCCCATAAAGTATATATATTCTTGATCAGTATCAATAGCCGAGTCGATAGAGCCATGTCTGTCTGTCCGTCCGTCTGTCCGTCTGGCCGTCTGCCGAATCTGAATCAGATCGGATCATTATTATAGCCAGAATGAAGAAATTAATTTTCAGTTGCTTCCCCCACCTCCTCTGGCGATGCTGACGCTATTCATTTTCTTTCTCGCTCGCACACACTCTGCCCTGTGCAATGCGCGAGCAACCCCTAGCGGAGGAGATGTAGAATATTTGTTCTACATGTAAAATCTACATTTTACATGTAGATGTAGTTAACAAATGTAGCAAAAAAATGTAAAATGTAAAATTTTTAAATTTTTTTAAAATTTCAATCATAAGCTCACAAGTTTATATACTGACTGAGTACGGGTATAAAAGTAGAGTCGCGACTAGAAGCGACTCACGTTCCTTCTCGTTTTATTAATTTTCATGAATATAAATCAAATATGGTTTTCAAACATGTTGTCCTCGCGGTGGTCGGCACGGGCGGTGTCGCTATCTGCTGCTGCTGATAGTCAGACAAACTACCTTGCCTATAAAATATTGGGGAGCCCAGGATATAAATAAAATATACATATAAAAGCTGATATTTGTTTTATTTACTTGAAAGTGCACATTTATTTACATATACATATCCCTATTTTAGACTTTTGGTTTTTACGATCCATATGTATATTTACATTTAAAGGTGTTTTTATGTATATATATTGGTATTCATTCCTCATTTAGAAAAGCATTACGTCCGAGCGTGAGAGAAATGTGATGTAGCAGGTTTTCATACTTTTAACAAGCCTCCCTGCAGTTCCAAAAGTCACTTTTCACTGGTGATTCATTTGGGGAATCACTCATTCCATGTCCGTAGCCTGTAGGGACTCACTGGTGAAACTCCAGATGAAATTTGTATGGACGTGTCCGCATTTTTCACTCATGAAAATTCAAATGAAATTGTCACTGAGTTTTCCAGTGACTTCACCGGTGGCTTATACGTACAAGCGATGAGTGATTTCACTCGGGACAGCCACCAGTGATTTCACTCGGGACAGCCACCAGTGATTTCACTCGGGACACTTTCGAAATGTCCCCATATGAAATCACTGGTGACTCGAAACGAAATTTCACGGATAGTTTCATATGTGAAACCCACCCAAAAATTTCTTTAAACACTTCATTCAAATAAAAGTAAATATATTTATTTAACTTAGTTTTCTAGATTGTTTGTTGCTTTAATTATTTTAAATTATCTGTAGGGCCTTCCTTAACCGACTCGATCGGGTTAATAAGCACCAATGCTCCTGAAATGATATAAAAAAACAAATTTTTAGCCACGGAATGTAATATTTATTGAACTAACTTCTGAGTTATGTTGTGATTTGTATAAAGCAATACACATATGAAATTGGATTTTACCTTTGAGAACCGAATATAGTCCGGCTCGGCATTTTAAACATTTTTTTCGCAAGTCCCGTCCAGGTTGTACTCCTGGACTACTTTTTCGTCCAGCACACTTTTGAGGCAATGAGTCCTTCTCCAGCAACTTCAGAAATGTTTTGATCTGTAAATGAATAAGTCAAATTGCACATATATATTTTTTTAATTAAAAATGCTGTATTTTCAGTTACATGGGTTTTCTCGAGCAAAAACAAACACGCGCAGCGACGCACTTGGTTAACGAGACCACGCGGCTAGAATGTTCTAGAATCTAGATTCCAGACATATTTTTTCTTGCGAAACCCATGTAACAATTTAATTTAACTAACAACGCGCACTGTAATCACTGTAATCCACTTACCTGACTTTAAAAACACTGAAAAACCACTTTTGAAAGGAATAAACATGTAAATAGACGCGCAACTACAAAAAATCAAAGGCGCTCGCAACAAAATATTACACCAACTAATCGGTTTTTTTCCCTTCATCCCTTTGAGGAGACGAAATGAGCGAGAGTAGAAGAGCTAGGGTCGAATGTAGGTAGAGAAAACTAAAAATATGAGAGAGAGGGAAATCTATGGATATCTGCTTCTCTTTCTTCCGCGTCCGTTTCGATCTGCAGCAGTGGAAGCCGGACAGAATTTCATGCTGACGGCGACGTCGCTGCCTTTGTCGACGTCGAGCCTGAACAAATTTTCCTATGACAATTTCATGCGGTGACAGCTAGAACTGCAGGGTAGGGCACGAATGCTCCGCTGCCGCGGCGGTCAGAATTACGAAGTTTTGTGCATAGCCCGTAGCTGGCTTCGCTTCCGCTACGTCAGCCGGGCAGAATTACGAAGTCTTTACTCTGTACGTGTGCCGACTGCTCTGCCTAAAATGTCTCCCTATGCACAGTGTATAGGAAGCTGCTGACCTCTGGTATAGTACCTTAAGAATCAGACAAACATAGTAACATACAAACGAAATGTGGGATTTTTTGGGATCACAACTAAAACTAAACATGAACTGGTGACATGCCACCAGTGATTTCACTCGGGACAGCCACCAGTGATTTCACTCGGGACACTTCCAAATATGTCCTATATGAAATCACTTGGGACACTTTCGAAATGTCCCATATGAAATCACTGGTGACTCGAAACGAAATTTCACGGATAATTTCATATGTGAAACCCACCCAAAAATTTCTTTAAACACTTCATTCAAATAAAAGTAAATATATTTATTTAACATAGTTTTCTAGATTGTTTGTTGCTTTAATTATTTTAAAGTATCTGTAGGGCCTTCCTTAACCGACTCGATCGGGTTAATAAGCACCAGTGCTCCTGAAATGATATAAAAAAACAAATATTTAGCCACGGAATATAATATTTATTGAACTAACTTCTGAGTTATGTTCTGATTTGTATAAAGCAATACACATATGAAATTGGATTTTACCTTTAAGAACCGAATATAGTCCGGCTCGGCATTTTAAACATTTTTTTCCGCAAGTCCCGTCCAGGTTGTACTCCTGGACTACTTTTTCGTCCAGCACACTTTTGAGGCAATGAGTCCTCCAGCAACTTCAGAAATGTTTTGATCTGTAAATGATTAAGTCAAATTGCACATATATATTTTTTTAATTAAAAAAATGCTGTATTTTCAGTTACATGAGTTTTCTCGAGCAAAAACAAACACGCGCAGCGACGCACTCGGTTAACGAGACCACGCGGCTAGAATGTTCTAGAATCTAGATTCCAGACATATTTTTTCTTGCGAAACCCATTTAACAATTTAATTTAACTAACAACGCGCACTGTAATCACTGTAATCCACTTACCTGACTTTAAAAACACTGAAAAACCACTTTTGAAAGGAATAAACATGTAAATAGACGCGCAACTACAAAAAATCAAAGGCGCTCGCAACAAAATATTACACCAACTAATCGGTTTTTTTCCCTTCATCCCTTTGAGGAGACGAAATGAGCGAGAGTAGAAGAGTTATGGTCGAATGTAGGTAGAGAAAACTAAAAATATGAGAGAGGGAAATATATGGATATCTGCTTCTCTTTCTTCCGCGTCCGTTTCGATCTGCAGCAGTTGAAGCCGGACAGAATTTCATGCTGACGTCGACGTCGCTGCCTTTGTCGACGTCGAGCCTGAACAAATTTCCCTATGACAATTTCATGCGGTGACAGCCAGAACTGCAGGGAACCACAAACACTTACACAAATGTATCGTTGTGTGTGTGTTTGAGTCTAGTGTATGTGCCGCGGTCGAAGATTTCGCGCGAAAGCTTAGTTTTTTTATTGAGTTATATGTATCTGTATGTAGACCAGCTCCTTGGATGCTTCCTTGAATATGTTTTAGTTTATTAGAATTTAATACCTATGTATATGAAAACGAAGAAATATAAATAAGATATGGGATATGAAAAATTGTTGTCTTTTCTGTATGGGAATTCAATTTCAGGATTGCTGTTCTATTAAAAACAAATAAAATATCAAAAATATCGAATATATCGATATTTAAAAAAAAAGAATATATCACTGATATGATATTTTTCAAATATTTGACAACCCTAGTGGCATTGCACCATGGCCGTGCTCTCTCTTTCTCTCAGGTCCCCTGAGAGCATAGTCTACTCTCTCATGTCCCCGAGAGCACAGGCAATGAGAGCGGCGGACCTGGACCTGCAAATTTTTCTGTAACACATTCGTTGTATGAACTGTGCACGCGCAGTGAAAAAAGGCAATTTAATTAGAGTTTTAGGTCTCTTATAAATTGAAAAATACGATAAACTGATTAAATTTTGTAGTGAATCTTGATCTGCCGGGCTACGTGTTTACTACGTGTTTTGTATTGTTTACTTTATCTAATAGTTTTGATTTCTTCAGTTATAGGTTAAAGAGAGCCCCCTTTTTTGAGCCAATTTTATTGAAAACTGATTTTTGAAAAGGTATAACAATTGAGTCCCACCGAATCCACCTTAAAATCTATTGTGTGTCGTAGATTAAAGAATTCTTGTTGAAATGTATATAGTAAGAAATACTGCATATGACCACAAATCTTAAAATTTGCATTAGTAGATCATAACCTCAAAATCAACAATACAGAGTTTTTTGGCGTTCTATTTTGTTGTACAACATTTATTTTTATGCCCATGAGAAAGCTAAATTGATTCGCAAGGCTGTACAGAACCAAAGACAATATAGCTATATGATAAGTAGGTTGAGGCGGCTGTCGGGATCCCGACACACTTAGGCCGGTTTCGGCCCGTTGTGATACCGCGTGGAGCATTTCCCCCTTTCCCTGTGAGACTCCATGTTATCCATTATCCCATCCGGATGCCCTTATAAAGTTTGCAATCCTTCTGGGACCCATTGCAGACATCTCTGAAATGTCGGTTAAGAAAGGTGAGCCCAGGTATTGAAGTCTCCTTCTACTGAGTGCAGGACAGGAGCAGAACAGATGTTCACGGCTCCTCCTCGTCCTCATCTCTGCAGCTGCGACAGAAATCGTTATAGGGGGCACCCAGCCTGTTTGCGTGTGTGCCAATGAGCCAGTGTCCCGTAAGGGAGCGTATGACTGAGCTGCACCTTTTCCTGCCGAGCTTGCAGAGCTCGTTGGTGCGCTTCCTATTTATATTGGGCCAGGTTTGCCGGGTTATGCGACATAGTGGCGCTGATTGCCATCTGTCGTTTGTAAGTTGCTTGTAATGCTCTGTTATTTTGAGCTTGCAGGTGGCCATTGGCATACGAATATCCTCCTTGTCTGGAGAAGGGGGATTGTTGTACCAGCTCTGGCCAACTCGTCTGCTATGCAGTTGCCTTTGATGTCCTGGTGGCCCGGGACCCAAATTAGGCTGATTGCAAACTGCTGTGCCATCTCGTGGAGAGATTTGCGGCAGTTTGCCACGGTAGTCGAGCTTGATGTTATCGCATTTAGCGATTTAATCGCAGCTTGGCTATCACTGTAGATATTTAGGTGGGTTGCCGTAGTGGCAGCTTCGTGAAGACAGAGCAGGGCTTCCCTGATCGCTATGACTTCCGCTTGGAAGACACTGCAGTGATCTGGGAGCCTAAAAGAGTGTCTAATGTTTAGCTGTTCGGAGTATATTCCCCCTCCGACTTTATTGTCCAGTTTTGAACCATCTGTGAAGATAAGTAACGCTCATACATTTTCTTAGCCATATGCAAGCAATTTTTCAGCAAGCGACGAAAATCGCGCCATCTCTCTCGCACAAAATTTGAGAGCGTACGAGTCTAAATATAGAATCCGCTTGCATGTGTGAGTACACACAAAACCAAAGAGTGCGTTTGTGTGCGTACTTGTGCGAAGCAGACGATTTTCAAGAAAAAACATTTTTATGAGTTGAGAAACGAATACGCATTTTTTTCACACGTGCACGCTGAATACTCTAATGACCCTAATCATGTATAAATAGGTATTATGTATTTTTATGTATGCGTATCCGTTCATTATTATCGAATATACTATATTAAAATAAATTATCATATAAAGGTTATACAAAATAGGAGTTTTTTAATATTCGGGTGGTAAGCGTCTTGCAAAATTAACTTAGCATTTATAAAGTGAAGGGTATATTTATTCAGCGCTGTAAAATATGCACTATGGGAAATTTGACCACTTTTTCTGGTCAAATTTTGTGAATAAGCTACCTGAAATAATAATTTTTTTTTGTTGTTCATTGATTTTAAGGCGTGCTACGCCCTCTTGGATAAAATAAAAATTTCCCAACGTGCGCCCAACATTTTTGTGTTTTTACATGTTGAGCAAACAAATTCATATATGTTTTTTTATTAAACAAAAAGGCGTTGCCACGCCCATTTTTTCAAAATACCTTCTTCATGCTGTTATTAACTCATATCAAAAAACTAAACCAAAAAATATTGTTTCGTTTGGTAGTTATTAATTATTACCACAAAAAGTGGTCAAATTTCCCATAGTGGTATGTATGCAGGCAGATCTAGAGTGCTTGAGAATATGTGTGCACACATACAGTCTTGGTTGAGAGAGCGCTCTGGAGCCAGTTGCTCTCGTATGCTGTATATGTACATATGAGAGAGTGGCTGGCTCTAGAGCGCTCTCTCCACTTAATTTCAAGAGAGCCTGGAGCCAGCTGTAGAGCCTGGCTGCATGAAAAATTCGCTTGCAAAAATTTTGTATGGCGTTACATATCTTATATTTTTATTGTCTTTGACAGAACCCAGTAGTATGGGAAAAAATCGATTTTCGCAGAATCGATTTTTTTTATCAAAAGCCAAAAACATAGATTTTAATCGATTAAATCGAATAAAAACACATATTTTTTGTTTATAGCTCTTTGACATTAGACTTTGCTAATAGCCATTATGACATTAGACTTTGCTAACTGACTATAAAAATAAAGATGGTCTTATGGGAAACGCCTGCAGTCAGAGCGAGAAAACTATATGAGTCAAGCTGCCTGTCCAGTTGAGCTGGGCTAAAGACGACTACGGCTACGCAGCAAAATTGGCTAAGTCTAATGTCATATGGCTAATATTGCTCGAGAACCAGAAATTGTGGTAAATTGGTGACGGAATTTTTTTCAAAAAAAACATCGATTCCCAAACAAAATAATCGCTGTGTTGAAATAAATACTAATATACGAAATGTGCGTCGAATATTAATCCAGCTGTATCTTAAGCATCCTTTGCTTTTAGCCTTCCACCAGTATATATAAGTATTAAGAAGATTGTCAGGTTTCCTTTTCCGTTCGTATTTATTTGTATTTTCATATATTTTAGCACTGCGCTTGTCATCAATAATATTATATAAAAAACTCCTTTCACAACACGTACACAGCTGAGAGAAGAGAGCGATCATAATACGAGTGTGACCGTATATCGATGTTTAGGAAAAGACAAATTAGTATTAAGTATATAATGTTTTTGCTACTAATATCGATAGTATTGATATACTATATTCAATGTGATATTTTAACACGATGTTTACCCAAAACCAAAGAATCGATTATATCGATGTTTGAATCGATTTTTTCCCAGCTCTAGTCTGGATGGACCAGTGAGTCATCAAACTTAAGCATTTCCGTATATATAAATTGAGGTACTTAAAGGTGGATCATTTCCGCAGCTGCTAATAGGATAGAAGCTGCCAAAACGAACAAAACAACGCAAGAAGCGACATGAGTGAACACGCTTGCGGTGGTAATGTCTCAGAAGCTGCTCCCGCGGAAAACAGAAAGAGAAAGAGTGATGGGGAGCAAGCCTTTGGCACCGATGACGCACGGATTGAAAAGGAAGCCAAACTTGAAACATCTCGTGCAACTATTTTTGATATAGTCGATGATTGCTGGAAATTTGTATTTGATTACCTGAAGGTAAAAGACCAGCTAAGTCTTGCTTCCTCGAACCTGTGGATTGGAGAGAAGTTCAAGAGATACGCAAGCGATCGGTACAAACATATTCATACATCTGTCACTAACGACGAAGATATAGAAGAATTGTTTCAGATCGTTGGCGACCATATAGTTAGCTATAAGTCTGATTTTCATCGCAGATCGAAAGTACATCAGCACCTTTGGCTCTTGCGAAGCTACTGCCCGAATTTACAACATTTGGAAATGAATTTTTTTTCGGGCAGGGGCGGATTCGACGATTTGAACAGCTTGAAAAAGCTCAAATCTTTGGATGCTCATTTTTTTTCTGCTTACAAAGATGACGATACGCATGCGGATATGGATCCGCATATAGATCCGGAAATGGATCTGAATAAGGATCCGGATATGTATACGGAATACAGAATTGAAGAAGAAAATTATATAACGGATTTCGTTTGCAATCTCAGGCAATTCCCGGCTCTAAGAAGGCTGACGTTAGGCTGACTCATATAGCGGAAGAGGATTGCATGTTCTTGATCAATTGGAATTTTTGAAAGTTAATCTCAATATTGGATTGGATTCTACGAGCGTGGCGGATTTCTGCCAATCGATGAAGGAACTACGTCATCTGGAACTTGGTGGTTATATTGAACTCACTAAGAATAATTTTGAAATTCTGGTGACGAACTGCCAGCAGCTGGAAAGTCTGGTCATTCATTTAGAGTTGATTGATTCAGCGGAGACCTCTGAGCTGGTTTGCCAGTTGCCCAGGCTGCAGCATTTTCATGTGTGGGGTAGCGGTTCTGTACACGACTCGTTAATCGAGGGTTTGATTAACAAAAAGGGTTCTCCTCTGGAAAGTCTCCTCCTGATAGGTCCCACATTGTCGGAGGCACAGGTAAATCATCTTTCCAATATCTCTACATTGAAGGAACTCTGGTTAAACTGCCTCAGCGTTCCCGTGGCGGATTTACTGAAGCTAAAGAACATGGTCTACCTCCACATATCAGCTAACATCATTACGCTTGAACAACTTCTGGTCCTCGTGAAGGGACTCCCGAGCTTGAAAATGATCCAAGTATTAGGCGGTTTCAGTGCGACAGATAGAGTGAATTTAGTGAAGAGTGTTCGTACCTGGGTGAGCGAACAAAGACAACAGCGCGAAAAGATCAAAATCTATCTGTCACACACAACACGCAATATATTGTATGATAATCCTTTGGTTGAAATCACAGAGGGTTATATAGATGCCATATTAATAAACAAAGAACTTGGTGAACGAGATCAGAACTAGCAAATTCACCGATGTATCCCTAACATATTATTAAACCTGCATTGAATGCCTTTAATAAATGAAAATGCAATTAATTTTGCATAATATGTACTCTCACATATGTATAATTAAATTATATTATTTACGAAAATTTTCAGCTTATGGGTACCAATTATATGAATCGGGACCGGGATAAATGTATACTGTATCTACTATATACACAACACAAATCATAAACATGAATATGTAAAATATGTAAAAAACAATGTCAATTAGAGAAAAAGTCGCTATTAATATTTTACATCAGATTGGAACAGCTAATTTAACATTTATTAAAGGAAATAAGGTATACCAATGTCGATACGCATGCAGAAACTTGGTTGACCAGCAACAATAACGGAATGTGACCGGAGTTCCCACTTTTGTTTTAAACTTTGTCCATTTTTGTTTGAACCCTATTATGAAAACAATCTAATGAAAGGGAGCTCTGAAAACTAGCCAGTATTGTTCAAAATTTATTGAAGAATCAGATAAACTTATTTTTTTAGGGCTGAAAGGTCTAACTAGCTAGTAATAGTAAGCCGAATATCAAAATCGAGGAATTTTGTCGTGTCCGTCAGTATATTTACGGTATATTTTGATAATGACAGTATATTTTGGTATATTTCTGAGGGTCAGGCGGTATATTTTATCGAAAAATACGCGGTCACACTGACTATCACATTTAACGAATTTTCTCTATTATTTAATCAAATAACTCGTCAATGTCCATGCTAAATATTCGCTTGTTTTAAATCGCACATGTGAAGTTTTTGATATTATATCGATGTATCGATTCGGGGTGATATTATCGATACGATATTTTAGTTTCCAACTATCTGAAGTGCGACAGAAATCGCGAGTGAATGGGAATCATATTTAAACAATTGGTTTTTAATTGTTTTCTTTTATGATATAAAATAATTTATTTTTCAAAGCTTTACTTTTATAACTTCAAACAAAAAAACATCACATAACGTGCGCGCCAAACCAAAAATATGCTCGGAAATCTAGCAGTTGTCTGGATTAGAGCCTGGGAATAAATCGATTTTCGCAGAATCGATTTTTTGATCGATTTTAATCGATTAAATCGAATAAAAACACATATTTTTTTGTTTATAGCCATTATGACATTAGACTTTGCTAATAGCCATTATGACATTAGACTTTGCTAACTGACTAGCTGTAAAAATAAAGATGGCCTTATGGGAAACGCCTGCAGTCAGAGCGAGAAAACTCTACGCCTGTCCATTTGAGCTGGGAGCAGCGCTGCTGTAGAATTTACTCTGCGGATACAATTTTGCTGGCTTGGTGGCTGTGTTTTGCTTGAAAACATAATTTTCTATCAGCAGTGTCTAAAGACGGCTACGAACAAAAATGTTGCATTTTGTCTCTCATGCTATCCCTCTCTACGCAGCAAAATTGGCTAAGTCTAATGTCATATGGCTAATATTGCTCCAGAACCAGAAATTGTGGTAAATTGGTGACGAAATATTTTTCAACGGGTCGCAAAAAAAACATCGATTCCCAAACAAAATAATCGAGTTTGCCGAAGTGCTCTGCAGGAATCGCTATGTGGGACGCACCTTTATCCAGCCCTCCACACGCCTCCGGCAGCTGGGAGTGGCCAAGAAATTGCAAAGAATCGATTATATCGATGTTTGAATCGATTTTTTCCCAGCTCAACCCAGTAGTAAAGCCACCACTTTTCTGACCCAACGAGCACCATGGAAAAGCGTTTTCTCTTTGCTTACACAACAATTTACAATTTTTTTTGCTTAAATCAAAATTTTTGTTCTTTTTATGCGTGCCACGACTTTATAATTTTAGTAAAAATGAATTACATTAATATCTCAATAAAAATGTTATAAATATTTGTTATTCCCTATAATTCACTATTTTGTAATATGCATTTTTAAAAAAAGGCGGTGCCACACCAATTTTTTTGTTAAATCCACTTCCTATTAATTATATATATTCAATAAAAAAAACCAAATAAGAAAATCTTGTTTCGTTCGCGAGTTATTAATTTATTATGGTCGTTGGACCATAGTGCAACGGCTCGGTTCGGCTCAAAACTGTACATAAGGATGTACACGTACAGTTATGTACAGGTTGGAACCGAGCCGGAGCTCCGGCGTATGTATATGTATAGCATAAAGTACATATATACGTAACGTAACTTACTTTTTAATTTTCTCCTTGTGTTGTGTTGTCCTTCCGCTCCAAATGTTCGGTTAGAATTAGAAAGAATTCTGCAAAGCTTAGCTTGTCCATGTTCAACGATATATCTCAGTATTTAGTATATTAGTATACTATTTATATTTAGTATATTTATAGAATTAAATTTTTGTAATCTTAAAATCATATTTATATATATAGATATATATATCCTTTCCCTTTCTTGCAGCGTAAAAATTTGAAACACAATTTCTGTATTCTGTTTCATTAAAATGTTGCATTTTCAGGGATATCGATTGGCAAATTTGCATAGTAACAAGGAAGGGGAAAGATTTCCAGACAGGGTGGAAGGGTTTAGCGAATAGTGGCGCCCTCTGTTCGGACGATCCGCGATCTGCGAGAGAACCGCGCGCTCTCAAATTCCCTGCTCACAGGGGGAGCCTCTCCTATAACAGTGTCCCAGAGCCAACTCACCCAAACATCCTTATGGGGAGGAACCTTGAACCTTGAACCTGGTTCACGGGCAATCGAAGAGATCGATGGGAGAAATCTTCAGCGGAAGAGCTACTGATCGGGATTGAAATAAGCAATGTGAGCGAAATGAGGATGGATTAGTGGCCATTACTCATAGTGAATTTTGTGTTTATTTAAATAGCAGGAAGGAGTACTTAGAGCTATCTAGCGGGTCGGAACTGGTCCAGACGTAACAACCAAGCTTCATAGAAAAAAAAGAGCAAGTGAGTCAGCTCCAATGAGGGAGAAAAAAATTCAATTCATGTTTTTTTTGCGTGTAAACTCATAGGGAATTCCGCCGGATAGGGAGAGATAGGAATTCCTAAGCATAGGCTAAAAAAAATGTGTGTACGAAACCATTTAAGTTGAAAATATAAAAAGAAGATGAAGTGCTAAGCGTTTAAGATGGGGGAATACGAGCCACAACGACAGAAAGATGAGGACGATGCCCTGCATGGCAGGGAGATCCGACATGGTCTGATCCGGATCTCTGGTAGGGTGGGAACGTCAGGGGTATGAAATCGACACCTCAACCTAGTCCACGTCTATGGTGTGAGTTTGTTTGTTGAGTAGAGTCCGTACATTTATTTTTGTTTGATTGTCGTTTCTTTTTATACCCGTACTCAAAAAGAGCTAAGGGGTATACTGTATTTGTGGTAAAAGTGGATGTGTGTAACGCAGAGAAGGAAAATTTTCCGACCCCATAAAGTATATATATTCTTGATCAGTATCAATAGCCGAGTCGATAGAGCCATGTCTGTCTGTCCGTCCGTCTGTCCGTCTGTCTGTCTGTCTGTCTTGATGAGCGCCTAGATCTCAGAGACTAAATTTTGTTTCGAGACTCATGTAATATCACACTGCTACAAGTGTATTTCAAAATTTCGCCCCGCCCCTCCCGCCCTCACAAAGGACGAAAATCTGTGGCATCCACAATTTTAAAGATACGATAAAACTAAAAACGCAATATCGTAGATAATGTCTATATCTACCAGATTGCCAAATCTGGTACGGATCGGATCATTATTATGGCCAGAATTAAGAAATTAATTTTCAGTTGCTTCCCCCACCTTCTCTGACGCTGCTGACGATATTCATTCTCTGTCTCGCTCGCACACACTCTGCCCTGTGCAATGCGCGAGCAACCCCTAGCGGAGGAGATGTAGAATCTAAATGGTAGATGTAGAATATCTGCTCTACATGTATAATCTACATTTAAGATGTAGATGTAGCAAAAAAATGTAAAATGTAAAATTTTGAAATTTCTATTTAAATTTCAATCATAAGCTCACAAATTTATATACTGACTGAGTACGGGTATAAAAGTAGAGTCGCGACTAGAAGCGACTCACGTTCCTTCTCGTTGTTTGTTTTATTTGTTGCTGTTTCGTTTGTTGTCCGAGATGTTCGATTTGTTGGATTTATTGTGCGACCTGAGGGCTCGGGATCATGATATGATAAACCGTTTTCAAGTTAGTCCACTTTATATAGGGGAAGTGCCTTAATTTTGTATATAACGGTATATCGCGAAAACTCGATCTGATAGGAAAAAACCAAGTACAGAGCTGAATTCAGCGTCCTCAATTACCTTAAAAACAACATTCAGTTCTTAATCAACAAAACCTTGTTTCCTTGTGTAATAGGATGGCAAATTCATGTGAATCGAACCAGCTGCTTGGATACCCGTAATATAATCAAACTCAAACTTGTTTGGAGCCAACCTCAAACTTGTTGCATTCTAGTGAACAGTGGGACAAAACTTCATTAAATTGCTTATGAAATTCAAGACGGCAATTTATAATCAAATTATGAGTTTTTAATTAAATAAGAATAAAGGACTCCCCTACCTCGCACGCTTTCTCTATCTCTCTCAGAGTAGCTTAGCAGTAGTAAATGGGGAGTTTTTTATGTCTTTTAATTAACCCAAAGGGAGCGTAAAATTTCCATCTCTCTCTATCTATTTATCTCAGTTCCACTGCTAGCTCTATACTCTCCTTTCCGCCATATATGTGTAAAAACTGAGTACCAGGTATCTTGATGTCGAGGCACGTGTGCGCCTTTGTGACTGGTTTTAGTGTGCCGTCTGGTGGCGGTGCAAGCGTTAGGCTTCCCCACAAGTGCAAGTGGCCGCGCATGCGCAGCCGCATATCGTTTCTTGAGGTCGGCTCGTGTGGTCATGTGCTCTGGCGGTTTGTGCGCGTTTCCCATCGATTGAAAAATCTCGCAATTCGTAATCGTCTTGGCCAATTGGCCGTATATTCTGTGGATGCTGACAGTGTAATGCTTGATAGAATAATAAATAATATTATATAGCAGGAGGAGGAAGAGGGAAATAAATGTGGCCGGGCTGCCATAAATAAAGTGGTCCGTGGCCAAGATTCAAAGAATAAGTTACCAGAGATCGGTAAGTACCCAGTCGCAGGCCCAGGAAAGGAGAAGAAGGGTCATTTCGAGAGTGGATTTATGTGCCCTGCCTGGCTAGGGGTCCAAAGGTGTTGGCGTTGCCCGCTGGGCACCCCCGGGTTGCCGATCTTCCTCTGCCCCCCCGATGACAAATGAACATGTAGCGCTAACCCCCATCCGCGCTTTGATTGAATTGAAATATCCACAAAGTCGGTGCAGTCGAGTCCACCAGCTGCGGTGGAGTGCGGTGCATGCTGGAGGATGGAAGCACTCTGCCGCTTGCCTGATTTGAGTAGCAACTTTTGTCATACCCAAAAAGATAAGAGGCACGAGACGGACATAAAAGGCAGCTGCAGACATTGCAGCCTTCGTGTCTGCGGCTTCCTTTTTTTTGTCCATTTAAAAAGTTGAGAAATGTAATGAGAATATTTTGTATGGCAGTGCCACTTCTTGTCATTTGAAATGGAGTCCCAAAAGCCAAAAGAACCTGCAAAACTGAGAGGTATATGATCGGTTTTCGCAACAGCTAATGGGAAATTCGTTTTTAATTTTTTACTTCGTAGCTAATGCAATTCCGTTCTCATTAGAATCCATTCCTTACTCTTGCTTGTGGATTGCGTGTCTGGCTCCAGAGTTGGGTCTAAGCCACCCGTTGTGCCATCCGAGAGCCGTTGATTCTTTCGACAAGCATTAACTTTTACCCATCCGATAGCTGAAGGGCACATGGTTCACACTGCTCCTCCTTGACGCACTTTCGTTCTCAAGCAAGCTCTCAATCCGCGCTCAGAGCCCAACCCGTTGGCTATGCATTCAATAATTATATGGAAGAACTCCAAACCAGAGCTGCTGCTACTGCACGCACCACAGCTACCCATTTAGCCCCCCAGAAGAAGGCCCACCAAGGATCTGAAAGGTATAGGCTGCAAGGTCGACTCTTGGCCCGGATAAATCATGTCAAATGCAACGATTCAATCAACTCAACCAGTAGCAACCAGCAATAAAGACCAAATGAAGCATGTCATTCATTTGAATAGAAATTGAATGCGAATCAATTGTGGGACAAATGGAAGAACAAATGGAAAGCCAATCCCTCTCTGGCTGCTGCTGGCTGGCTGGCTGTCAGTCCATCCCTCCTAGGGAAGATCTCTGCACTAAGATAGCAGGACAACCGTATACGCATTACCCGCACCTTCATCTCCATCTTCCATTCCCCATCCACCATTGGCTTCCATCTCCTATTCCCAACATTGTTCGGCGAGTATTGCAAATTGTCGTCTGTCGATGGACTGATGGGAATACGAATGCATCAATGTCAGCCACAGAGACACACGACACTTTTACATCTGTCAGAGGGGTGGTTCCCGTGCCAGTCCCTTCCCTACTCCCCTTACTCTTCTGCCCACTGGCTGATTTTTCATATTTTATATACAGTTTCTCCTTAACGTTTTTGTCTCTCTAGTGAGAGCTGCTGCTACATACTCGTACTTGCCACACATCTCCCCCCCGTTTCCGTTGCACATCCGTTTGGCGTGGATTTTGATCAGATGCAATTCAATTCACAATTCACTTTCTTTGCATTCACAGACAATGAATGCCGAATTCCGAATGCCATGCCATGCCATGCAATGCCAAGCAATGCAATTCACGAGTACAAATAATGCATGTATAACGTTCCACTTGGCTGACAGGTTAAGTTAGACCGAGGTCTCTCAGTCGAGGCTTTTTCATCATCCTGCTCTCATCCACAGTATCGTTGTCGTCGTTGTTGTCTTCATCCGTTTACTGTATCATAAACATTTATGCCAATTTTTTTGTGTTTCTACAAATACAGCAAACCAAAGGAGGGTATTATCTTTAGGCAGGGAGTTTGTCGTCTTTCAAACACGTGGGAAACACGTGGAAAGAATATACATACATATATGCCAGGGTGTAGTCTTTGAATTGCATTCAAAAGGTGTGTGGATATGGCAATAATCGCTTGTTCATTTCCCAGCCAAGGCTTTTTGTTCCATAAGCCTATTCCAGTAGTAGTTCTGGCTGATGGCATCGCATCCATAGATTCATAAATAGATTGGTTCTGTTCTAGGCATTTAAGTTATAGAATCTCCTTCGTGCGTGTTTCGCTCTAAGAATTCTTTGCCGAAATAATATATTCCTTGCATCCGTTGAGGGTATTGCAATCTTCGAAGCGATGCATCTGCATTTTCCTGGTTATTTTCGCTGATCTTTCGCATAGCTGCCGCCAAAAAACCTGTTCCCTGGTTTCCCTGTCCTCAGTGATTTCTTGAGGTATTTGTTTAGCACGACATTTGCTCCTTGCCTTCGACTTCCACAAGCAGCGGCAGCAGCCCAACACTGAGACTTCTACTGTGTGGTGTGCGATGCGATGCTCTGCTCTGGTCTGGTGACGTTGTCGTCCCCGGACTCACTTCATGTCGTCACGCAAACTTTAATTCTTTCATTAATTCAGTCGGCAAACGGTTAGCCGGTTCGGTGGGCGTGGAAGTAGCTGGAAGTGTTAATTAGTTGTTAGTGTCTCCTTCTGCTTCGCCTGCTCCTCCTCCTCCTCCTACTTCTGGTTTATGTTTAATGAGCGCCTCTTTGGGAACCTCCGCCGCCTCCTCCTCCTCCTCCTCCGCCACAACCTCCTCCCTCCAATGTCAATCGTGAGTGCTTCTTGTGTTTGGTTCTGCCAAAAGCTAACTGCTTATTAATCTCCACCGATAAGCAATGGATAGCAAATGGATTTGCCCATTTGAAAGATTTGTCAACCGAGCAGTTCCAGGGATTCCATTGATAATTGGCCAGGAGTACAGCTGCAACTTGGAGCCTGCAACTTGGAGCTGCGATTTCCATAATTGTTTAAATTGCCCGATCAGGGAGCCACAGTCGAACGAATCTCCATTTACATTTCCACTTTTTGAGAAATTCCTTTTGTCTCTTCGAGGACAGGCTACAAATTAGTGGAGGCGGGGGGGAGACTCTCTGGCCGTTGCATGCGTGGACCCTGGACGTAGAAATCGCAGAACTCTTGCAAATAAATTCTTACAAGCAATTTTGACCCAAGTCTCGAGAGCCAAGCCCCAAGACTCCGATGCGCAGGTGATGTTCGAGGTCTTCCAATCCACAGACACAGTTCCAGCCACAGCCACAGCCCGAAGGGGCAGCCACTCCAATCTCCCATCCATGCCACACTTCATTCCTCTTCCACTCCCCTTCCTTTTGAACTGTTGTGGGTGTGCAGCTGTGGCTGTGGCTGCTGCTGCCGCTTCGCTGTCAACTCTTGGCCTGATCCCATACGGAAATAGCATGGGCTAGAAGCTAGAGCTATGGTCATGGCAATTGCGATTGCAATTGCTATTGCATTTTCTTTATCGCATCCTGCACAAATTACAAAAATATTTCACGTGCCACACGCCGTTTGCGTTTCGGCAAACTTATGTCTGTGAGGTGCCTTTGCAGGTCACTTGCCCATCGAACGTGTCCACATTTGCTGCTGCTGCACGAGACCCCATTGAGGAATGCCCTGGGAAGGTTTGTTCCGTCTCTCCGTCTGTCTGTTCTGTCTTTCTGAGTGCCTTTTCGCTCTTTGACTTGCCGCGTGGGTGAGAGACGTGTTTGGCCAATAGAAGATCTTCCTCCACAGCGCCAAATCGTCGAAGATAAGTTCTGTGCTGAGGCACACTTGATATTTATTTTTGGGCATCCATTTGGGCAGCAAAGTCAAATCTTTCAAGGAAATTTAGGGTAAGATATTCAGCATAAAATGTAGACTGTTCCTTTGGGTATATGTTTTCCAGTAGTATATGGTACTATCCCATATTCTGCCAGAACAAAGATTTTAGTTGAGATTTCACTCAAAATTCCCGCTTTTCCTGATGGATCCGTTCGTTGAGTAATGATGAAATCTCTGACAAAACCAAAAACAGCAAAGTTCCAAGTGCCACACTGCAGCCAGAGGTCAACTGTTGATGGTTTCCTCACCCCAACAACCACCAGCAGAAGGATGACTGACTGACTGACTGACTGATGACTTATGTAATCGTGAGTTTTGCAATTCATAAATTTTGTAGAAAAAAAACGCTGCAAAGAGCTGCAAGAGAGCTGAGCTGCAAGCACAAGTCATCCTCTAATTGTTTGCTGCCTTTTATTGGCAGGTGATTCCAATGCCAATGCCGATGCCTGCGCCAAGATGGTGAGGACAAGTTTTTTTGTTGTATTTTTTGTGTGTGGCAACGATCTTGGTCTGGCCTTAGCGTGGTGCACGTGCTGGCATCCGCATCCGAGTCGCGATTGCGGCTGAGGCTGCGGCTGGACGTCTGGCCTGGCCTCCAACTGTAATGTAATGTCCATTGCATCTTGATATTGCGTAACCTGCACGCGACAAGAAATTTAACGCAATGTTTGTGGATTGTTTGTTGGATAGTTGGATAGAATGGATTGTGTGATTGTTGGATTGCTGGATTGCTGGATGGTTAGATGGATACTTATGGAGCGTTCGTTCCTCTTGCTTCAAATTGGTCTGGCAGCTGTGAGGATGGGTGGATGGGAGCTGTGAGCTGTAAGCCTTGTTAGGGCTTAATGCAATTAAGATTCGATTAAAAGTTTTCACACGCCTTTCTTTGGCGGAGAGCGAAAGAGATGAGCGGACAGGGGGACACACTTACTCCCACATAAATTATCAACGCTCTTTGGGTGTTTGAGTGTTGACTGTGTCTGTCTGTGGCTGTGCTGCCGTATTCCGTTTCGCTTCGCGGTTGCTGCACAAAAGAATATACAAATACGAGTAGTAAGTACTTTCCATTTTCCATTCGAGTCTTCCTCACAGTCTTCAATCTCCTCCTGCATTCAGAACTCTTATTCGTGACTGTTACTTCTGTGCTGCTGCCTGCCTGGCTCTTTGTTTATGGCTGTGAAATTCGTAAATTGAATCTTGCAACCTGTGCATCAGGCACAGCCACTCCTCCGCCATCCGACATCCTCCCATGCAGACATCTCCCACTCTCTCTCTCTCTCTGCACACGTAATTATCCTTAAAGCCAGAAACGTGACGATATTTGCAATTTTCATGCATTTAAGTTCCGTTCCGTTGAAGCTGCTCAACAAGAATGCGAATATTAAATGTGAAATGCGAAACTCAATGCTCAAAGCGGGGTGGAGAGTGGGGAGTGGGGAGAATGGAATCGAAATTCGCGCACAATCTTGCGGTTCTTTCAGGGGGTACAGTCAGCTGGCCAAAACTCTTAATTGGCGCCCCAGGGGCAGTGGGTAATCGAAAATCGTGATATCTCAATTGTCAGCTAAGCCTTCCTTCCAATAAAGAAAAAAGCCACATAATATGCCCAAATAGGTGAAGCTTAAAGTTAAGGAACTGTTATCCTTTTGTGTAGGATTTTTAATGAGAAAATTAATTCGATTAAATTGCCACAGTGAGGCTGAGGGGTACGAGAGTCAGGGGAAGGCACCAACAATCTTATGGGTACAGCTTACAGGTTGACTCAGAAATAGTTCCCAGATTGTACCTTTATTTGTTTGTTTTGTTTTAAATTATATTCCTTCTTAAAGTATTTTCAATCAGCATTTCTTTTCAACTCACCACAAAAATATTCCTTACATTCCCATCCTATCTTTTAGTCAGCTAAAAGAAAGACAAAGAGACATGAGATTTGACTTGATTTATCATACATCCAAGAACCTCTACATAATACTTATAAAACACACACATAAATCGATATGGATCTTTGTTCTTAGAAAATGAATATTAATGTCTGAAATTTGCGCATCCTATTAGCAAGAGCTTGGCGTTGGCTGCAATGCGCGATAGAAGGACATAGACAATTGGGTAGAACTGAACAACTAAACAACCGACCGACCAGAAAAGAGGAGCGAATGCGAAGGCAACGAAAAATTCATTGAGTTTGGACTGCCTTCGTCTGTCGACTCGATTCGTAAAAATATTTCTCAATGTCTAACCCGAGGCCATCCACGGCCAAGGAGTCAGTCGGCCTCACTGCCCAGCCTCGATGCAATGCGGAGAGGAGAGGTTCAGCTCCAAAAGCAAAGGCAAACCAGCCAACCACCTATTAATCAAAATCTCTTGATCTACACAAATCCATGCACTGCGAGAAACGGCCACAACAATTGGGGCCACAACAAGGTATCCCTCGTTAATTGGATTGGGGGTAAGCATTCTCAGAGTGTGGCCGGGCAGGGGTTCGAGGACAGCCAGCGCAGCCCCACCACGTTGATGGACAACCAAGACGCCAGTTTGTGGCTCCAACTCTGGTTGTTCTTTCCTATCGATGATGCTGCTTGCTCTCGAGTAGGCGGGGGCGGTGTCCGACCCTTAGAGAGGTATTCAGGCGAGGGGTACAAATGCGGTAAATCAGAAAAGCGAGCCACGAGAAACACGCCACAGCCACAGGGACTACAGGGACTAGCAATACGAGTACTAGTTGTTCCAGAACCCGAGCTGGTGCCCTTGGCTCTTTATTAAATTAAGTTAAATCATGTAATTTCCATGTAGCAAAGTCAAAGGTGCAATTCGATTGGTAGAAGGGTAGAAGGGTAGAAGAGTAGAAGGGCTGGGACCCTAGACCCCAAGTCTGTAATCATTTGCTGGCCTGGGAAATTGCTCCAACGATGGCTCCAAATTGATTGTAAATGTTTGTCCAGCTGCTCTAAAGATGGATACATAAGACACCAAAAAGCAGATATCTCTGAAGTAACCAAAGTTCAAAGATATATAAAACAGAGTTGAAGATAATCTTTGAGAGTTTTTCGAATATATATTTGCTCTGAAGATGGAACGCTATCAAGCGAATTCCCGTTAGAAATAATTCAAAGAAGAGCAAAACCAAAGAAAACCCCGAAAGAACTTTTCTATGCCACTGCAAATATTATTTACAATTGTTTCTTGCAATATTTTTGCTTGCTAATTAATTCATATCTCAGCTGCAAATGCTGATTTGTTGATCTCTGCTACAAAATGCAAATTACCAGGCGGCCCCCCCACATGAGAATGCAGCCAAAGGGAAGCCAGAGCTGGAAAACTGTAGAGTGGACGACCCACAGCAGCGTTTGTGTCCTCCACTTTACAGATTGGAGTGGAAATTGTATATCGTACTCGTAGTTAGAATAAATAACTTTCAGTCTGAGAGGCACACACACACAACACAGAGAGTCCCACAAAACATTTCCACAGGTAGGTAGCAGCAGAGATCCACAGTCCAGCAAGTCGCTGGTTCTCTGGCTCTCTCTGTTGCGAAAGAGTCTGCATATTTATGAGATTTATTTTATTTTATGCGATGTCGCTACCTGATACTGATACCAGCAGCTACCCCTGTGTGTGTGTGTGTGTTTGTGTGTTTGTGTGTGTATTAGATGACATATTTTATTCATTCTAAAAGGCCCCAGCTATGCGATTAGCCATGTTTAGATAGTCAAATTGTTTAGACCGGGGAGGAGTTGATGCTGGTTGTTGCTGCTGTTCCTTCTGTTGCTGCTGTTCCTTCTGTTTCCGTTGTTTAAGCCGATTTATGGCCAGACATTTCCTTTGATGTGTAATCTGTCAGTAATCTGCAACAATGTTTCTCTTGCGGGGTGAAGCCAATCAGTATCAATAAATTGACAAAAATCAAAGTACAACAAGATTGCAATGCAGTGCAGTGCAATTCCTCTCCTCTCCTCTCTAATTTCGCTCCTTAATAAGAAGTTCTACAACAAAACAAAACCGTCAAATCCATCTGCACTCTCACATGTTGCGTAATCGCCATAATAAACCAGAAAGTGGAGTGGGTTGGGGGGCTTCAGCCTCCTGCTCCAGCTCCAGCTCCAGATATCGGGTTGAGCTTAAGGACTGCGCGGTCTGCTGCTGCTTCCAACTCAAAGTCTGCCGCCGCCCGCTGTGTTGACACTGAAAAATGCCGACGCCAGCAGCTCCGACTGCTGCTGCTGATGGCCATACTCCCTGCCACCGCCGCACACACACGGATCGCAACACTTTATGACAATCATTTGAGTTAATTGCCAAGAAGCAGCAGAAACAGCAGCAACAGCAGCAACAGTGGGACCAACGGACCACACTCCTCGCTCTCTCGCGTGTGGCATAAATATTGCGTCTCATTTGGATTGGCAAATCATCTATTTACGCTCTTGCCAGCTGCAACATGTTGCAAGCAAACCTGGAGAGGCCGCAGACTGCGTCAGAGAGAGAAATCCCATCCAGCTTTGGGGGCAGTAAAGGCATTAGCGTCCATGTCTGTCACCTTCGTCATGGTCACGCTAATCGTGGTAATCGGCTGCGCCAATAAACTGACAGGTTTATGGAGCTGCAGACGCGGAAGCAGCAGCCACAACCGCCACCTTCCACGCGGCACCATTCACCAGCAGCAGCACCCTCCGCCAGCTCCTTGGGCCACTTGATTTAAAAGCAATTAAAATGCGAATTGATGTCGCGATTGATTTTGCCTGCAGTTCACTGCAATCCACTCATCCTCCAGCCATCTGCCATCCACTTGTCTTCTTGCACTTTCAGTCTTTCAGCCGGTAAATGGGTCAACCAGGATGAGGATGATATGTTGCTGCCGGATCAGACATACGCGGACTACGACGTGGGCCAACGCTCCAAGAGCTCCAGTGCCAGCAGCAGCAGCTATGATCGCACGGCGGATTTCTTTGAGAATATTCCGGACTTTCTTGGCGACTCCCTGCCGTCGTTTCTCTACAGCCCCCAGGCGGAGGAGCCAACGCCAGAGCGGAATGAAGCCCAGCTGGTGGAGCCCAGCGAGAGCACCAGTCAAAGCGAAAATTGCGAGGACGATGATGTCCTTAAGTTGTGCGAGGATTTTCTCTGTCGCCATCGCATGCGTCCGGACTTCTTCTGTCAGTACCACAAGGCAGTCAGGTGGGTTTCAATTTGTCAACACTATTCCATTGTTTATTTAATATTAACCACTGCATCCCCAGTTCCACCACACCATCGCCAAAGCAAAGAAAAGCCTCGCCCGCTATTGTGGACACAACTGCCCCTTCCTCAGGTGTGCCCGCAGCGGAGGTAAAGGAGCTAAAGGTAGCCAAGGATCCCATTTCCAGCAAGATCAGCGCTGTGGTTGAACGATTCACCAAGTTCTCGGCTATTTACACGCTGCCAGTGGCCAAGCGAAAGAAGTCGTGCAACAAGACAACGGGCAATATAACAGGTGGGTGCCAGGATTAATCAAATCAGTTAAAGGTTAATTATTGGAAGGATCAAAGCATCGTCAAGTTGTTTTCGTTTTAAATATTTAAATTAACGATTTATTGCGAGATTAAGAAAAGAAAGTTATCCGCAGTCTTTCAATGGAACAAACTCAGGAATTTTCTATATGATATTTCATTTTTAAAATGAAAGTACGAATGCATATGGAAAAAATGTCAAATGGTTTTCTTATAATAATATATTTTGTGTGAGTACCCTGTATAAACAAGTATCAAGCAGTTAAACAAGCAGTTTACAGCTTGAAAGCAGTTTCCCTACAAGAAAAAACAGGGTTGTTGTCTGGGCTACGTTTGAGGTTTGTGTCTGTAATAAAACCGATGTTTCAAATTTTTGAATAAATAAAAACCGAAATTGAACGTTTTTCCATTTAAATGTTCCGGTATTTTATATAATTTTATATAAAATAAGTGTATTTAGAATTTCCAAAGATTAAAATACACAATTCATAAGCTCCTTCCCTAAGCTTCAACAAATTTAGCGGAAATTCAATAGAGAATTCGTGATTTGTGAATCAATTTGCATTTCTGCTGTGCTCGCTGTTGACAATGAGAATGCAGAAACACAATGCCATGCAGGGGAGATGTGGGAATTGTAAAATGCAACATTAAACAATAAGCAATCAACGCTAATTAACACGCGACCAGCAAAACGAGCTGGGAAGCGATGCCCCACAGTCTGTGGCGGGTGAGGCGCATAGTTCAAACACTTGACCTCATATTTGAACAACTGCATACAGCGACAAAAGCATAGACACACACGGACACAGACACAGAGATCTGCAGAGATCTTTGGGTAAAGGTAAAGCCTTTTGTTAGAAAATATACCTGCAATCAGAGATAAAGAGAGTGGAGTTGAGAGGGAGAGAGAGGTCTGTAGCACATTCAGTAAAAGGTGAGTCAGTGCCAACGAGCGGCCTCTTCTGGGCAGCCAAACCTGTTTGGTCGCTGTGGGAACTCGAGAAAAAGAGATACAAGCGCACAGGTAGAGCGGGGCCACTTCATCTGCCATGTAATATACCTTGCCAATATATCCATGGAACGCGGATTGGGCTGGGAATGGCTGGAGCGTCAGTTTGCGGCTGGAGTTACAAACGATCGGTACATTCGGCGGTGCTAACTGGCCATCCATCCATCCCTGCCACACTCCATCCCACCCATGGGGGTTCAATTCAAGTGAAATGATCGTTAAGCCGTGCATAACAAATCCCAATTAATGTTTATAATTAATAGCCAAAGAGTTCACGGGGTCAGTCTGGTGAAAAGTTGAAAGTGCCTACGAAACTCCAAAAACACTCTAACAGCGAATCAATCTTGTTTGCATCTGTGTGTTCCAAGTGAGTGTCGCTGTGTATGTGCATGTGTGTGTGTGTGTGTGTGTGTGCGAGTGTGGAGTGTACCTTCAAGGTATCTAAGCATCTACACTGGGTCCGTCCACTTCCACTGCCTGCTGGAGCTGGAGCTGTAGCTGTAGCTGGAGTTGAAGTTGGAAACTCGTTTTTCAAAAGTCTGCACAAAACAAGAAAATAAAGCGCGCGCGCGCTCGAGAGAGCTACGAAAAAATAAAATAAAATAATAATAAGAAAAGCAAAAGCAGATCCGATCCCCACGCAGAGGCAGAGACATACCGACTAAGAGCCCAGAATCAGCGTCACAGAGTGCTCCAAAAGTATCTGACAGATACCGAAGAGAGCCAGGCAGGGATTTGGCTGTGGCTGTGGCTGCTGCTGCTCGCCCTTCTGCATTCTTTTTGCTTGTTTATTTAATTTTTGTGTGCCGTGCTGTGTGTTGCTTCACTTGTTGCAGCTGCACACAGATACACAGATACATCTGTGTGCCATAGATACAGATACAGTGCAACAATACAGCGCCTGTGCGGAAAACCAGAAAACCTGTTCTGACAGCCGTGTGTCCCCGGGTGTCCCGTGTATCCCGTGTGCGAGTGCGAGTGAGTTAGTGAGTGAGCCTCTATATCGGAATTATTCAAATAAGAAAATCGTCGTCGTCGTCGCTGTCGTCGTTGCTGCCTGCTGGTTGCCTCGTCCTGGACCCCAGTCGAAACCCGAAACATTTGCCAACATTTGAAAAGCAGAAAGCCCCCCGCCCCACACCAAAAAAAAAACAACAAAAAAGAAAATAAACCAAAAACCCGTTTAGTGGTTCTCTCGGGGGCCACACAAATGTACAACAACGATGGCCACATTGGGCCTGTCAAAAGTCTTCATACTGGATAAATATTTTACGGAATTGCAAAAATTTTGGGAGACGGAGAAGAAGCTGCAGGGTAAGTGAGATATTAGTGCTGGAGGGGGGAAAATGAAGTAAACAAGTTCTAAATGAGGGAAGAACGTTCTACCCAATAATTTGGGAAAATCGGGAAGTTTGTGGCCTGAGTCTTTTGTAATTTGGGAAGGGGTAGGCGCTTATTCAACATATTCCTAGGTTCTGCTTTAAGCTCATTAAATGCCGAATATTTTAATATGTCCATTTTATCAACTATAATTCTTGGCTCTCTGTTGATTGCTTTTCGATTTACTTGGCTTTACCATCTTGGGCTTCATATATTTTGTTTTCAATCCACCTCCATGATTATTGTCAGCCCCGAACGTCGAATTCATATTCATAATCATACATATGTAGCTATAGCGCTAGCAATCGCATATACTTATATGGATACCTGGCACTGGCACTGGCACACACCACTGTATGGGTGTCGCTTCGCCTCGCGACTTGCAACATTTGTGCGAGGCGACGCGACCCGACGTGCCGCCGCCGCCATCGCCACCGCCACCAATTGGGTAAACTCTACCCAATCTCCACTGTCTCTCTCCCCTGCTGTCCTGTATCACACACACACTCGCGGATACCCAAACCGGACGGACAGACAGACAGACAGACAGACACTGGGCGACCAGTTTTGGGTTTAACTCTGTTATTCAGCAGCTTCCGAGAAATTTTCTTGTCTGCCTCTCGAAACTTTTTCTACATGCAAAAAAAGGCAGCAGCAGACATGAAGAATTTCACAAAACCAAGAAAAGCCAATCAACGACTCGATGACTAATTAGCATGAACATTTGAATTAGAAACCCCCAACCAAAAATTTGTTATAATTGGAAAGATTCGAAGCCCTCAACTGTAGTTGTTTCCAAAGATTTACTAACCCAATTAACAACATGATTTGCTGTCACAAAATTAGAAAAGGTCTTCATCATCATCATCAATAACAATATTTGTGGTCCCAACTTCGGATGGCAGTGCTGTTTCTGTATATTTTTCTGTGGCTTTTGTCTTACATTTCTTGTGAGTGGAGAGTGGAGTGCAGCCTTTAAGCAACTAAAACAGAAAATCAGAAGAAGAAAGAAAGAAAAAAAACTAAAACTGGTTTCCCTGCCAAAGCCTCCAGAGCCATCAATGATATTGTTTTTCTGTATATTGTGTCGAATCTGATTTAGTTGTGGCCTGGGCTTGGCTTGGCTATGGGACGCTCTGTTTTGCTGCAAAGAAAAAAAAATTGGTAGAAGTAGGAAAAGGTTTTTCAGTTCGTCTTTCTGCCTTTTTTGTTGTTGTTGTTGTGGTGAATGTTTTTCATTAGCCAATTAGTTTGATTTGTTGAATGGATCATGAAAATTAAGGGGAAAAGTTTTTCGAAAAAGTTTCGTTAAACCAAACAAAAATTAAATAAAACTCGTTCGGTTAGGTGGTTAGGTGTTGGGCTGTCTGTTACAATGACCTCTGGTTTGACAGGTAAATCCATAAATCAGTGGGCTTTTCGTTTGTTCCCTGTATTGATTCTATATTCGATTTTTGTCAAAAATCTTTTGCACCTGCCGCCGCCTTGTTTCATCTTTGCGCATTCTGTTGGGCTCTTTTTTTACCTCGCTGCTGGCGAAATCGGCTCATTAACATTTTATGTAAATCTCCTTCTCTCATCCATATTGATTCGATATTTTCTCATTACTCTCTAGCGGCACAAGCCCCATGCCCAATCCGTGTCTCCAGTTTGATTCGCGTGCAAGACCTTTGCCAGTCGAAGCGAAATTAATTGGTGTGAATTTAGTTTCTGTTTTATTGAGTTGTTTATTTAATTATATTTAAACAAATTTCCGCTTGCATAAAATTGGAAATTCGCAAAAGCCAAGTCAGCTGACGAGCTTGAGATTTTTGTTTTCTGTTAAATGTATTTATATTGATGGATTGATTGACAATGGGAATGAAGTGAATCAAATGAATATTTATTTTAACTTTGAAAATATCTCGAATGTCCGAGCTGCTTCTTCTCCTCCTTTTCACTCTTGCAATAAGTGGATCAGTCTGAGCTGCAGCCGAGAGAAGACAACTAGCTGCTGCGCCCCTGAAGGTTCGATGCCTGAAGGGCTGCAGCAGCTACGGGAGTTTCCTGTCTTCAGTTTAAACAAAGTCTTGAAAATTGTGTTCGATTTGCGAAGTTTGAAAGACTTTTCGCGCCTGGCGCCCCGGCTACGTAATTGCGAATAAATACTTAAATGTTATAATTAAATATAAATGATCTTCTCTGTATCTATACATATAATTCAAGTGGTTAATGTTTGTCTGAATACAACTCCTTAACGGATATACTATGAAATGAAGGAGAAATATCTAAGTGGCAATAGTCCTACGCTTCGTGGTAAGATAAATGCAGAGAGGATAAGGAAGATATATTTAAAGAATAATGCATAAGACAGCAAAGGCTTGAGTGGAAATTTCGATGCCTTCAATCGGAATGCCTATCTGAATTTTTGTAGAATTTTCCCAACATGGTAAGCTAGTTGAACATTTTCAATCACCTGTCGATTTACATGTCGATTCATTTGTCAGTCGTTAGTCGTTTCTTTTAAGCATTGTTTTAGTTGTTTCTTACACACGAGCATAATTTATTTTCTGTAGCATTTTTTACACGAAAGTACACTGAAATGTCGTCCACAATAATTCCGGAAGTGGATATGCTAAGCATATCGAAAACTCTGAAAAGGAGCGTCAAGCCATTCTGGGGTTTGTCCCCAAGATAAAACAGGTGATAGTGGACGCCGCGGATATTGGTAGAATCGACACCTTCTACTTGGACTGCCAGAAGTATCGCGACTACTACCGGGACCCCTACGACAAGCTGCACAAGCCGGAGACATTCAGATACCATCAGGGCAAATGTGGCATCAAGCTGGATCACAGTGTGGAGCAGTTGCGTCGCCCCATCCACTGGGTGGAGGAGCGCAAGCCTCTGGTGTATCCGATGACCTACCACTCCACAATGCGACTGAACACTGCGGCGGCATCCATGATGGGCGGACGTTACGACCCCAGCTCCTGCAACCGCTACAAACGCTAGACCCTAAAAACTCTGATCTCGAGTTTTCTGGTGCGAGAGAGAGAGATCTGACGATTGAGCACCGCCAAGACAATTAAATTTAACTAATAGTCAATAAAAATTTATGTATGGCAATCCATAAATTTTAATTTATTTTATTGAGTGGGGAAAATCATACGAATTGGGGAAAATATGACACGATAAAAGGAATTAGAAATAAGATTTAGCTGTAGCTCGGCTCATGGCAGTTTTCTTATATTTTTTGTTCTCATTTCTCATTGCAGATGCTTCATCATCCAACGAGGCAGTGCACTTGCAGCAGCGACTCAAGAGCCTGAGCACTGAACTGGTGACGCTGCGCAATCGATTGCATGTGGGCCAGGGTCAAGGACAGGCACAGGGTCAGAGCAATGGCGCCCAGCCACATGCCTCGCCCGGGAGTGGCGGTGGCGGCGGGACCAATGTGGGTCCCAAGGCGAACAACTTCGATCTGAATGCATCCAGTCCGAATCTGAATCTAAGCTCCGCAGGTGGCGGCCTGTCCGCCAGTGCCCTGCAGCAGCATACCAATGGCCACCACACAGTGTCGCACAAGGTAAATGCGAACCCACAAGGAAATTAAGTAAACGAAGACTAATCCTTGCTATCTTGAACAGCATTCGCATCACAACTTTAGCCATACGTTGCCGGCGCATGGGAGCTCTGGGACGGTGGTGTCCGCACGAAACACGTCGATTCCACACCCACTGCCGCATCAGTTGGGCGAGAAGATGGCCTTGACGCACCATCAGAGCCATGGGGCGTCGACTGGCACGCTACCCCACATGGGCAGCATGGGAAACATTCTCGGCCATGGTTCCCACTCGCACTCGCACTCCAACTCCCACTCCAACTCGAACACGCTGCCCATGCGCTCCTCCAACGGCAACGGACTGGGAGCGGCTGCAGCATCGAATGGAGTTGGAGGAGGAACTGCCTCCCAGCATCATCAGTATTCGCATGGCCATGGCCAGCAGTTGCCATTCATACCCGGACCGAAGCATGCAAATCCATGCCACAGCGTCAAAACCTTACCCTTTGGCTTTGGATTTGCGCCCCATCCATCCGCCATGGGCATGCCATCCATCCGGCTGCAACAGGTCAGCGTTTTGCCCAAATTGGCGCACGACATGCAGGACCTGATCCATTTGCCGGGACCACTCACCGAGCATGCCGTTATGCGTACACTTCAGGCCCGCTTCAACGAGCAGCGGTACTTTGTAAGTATCCAATCCACCAGGGAGGGGGAAGCCGCTACATAAATTCGCTTTTATTTGCTGTCAGTCCCAGTCCCAGAGATTGCCACAGCAAACCGGTCTCAGAGACACACACTCTACTCTACTCTGTATTCGCAAACGTCTCCTCTCCCAGCAATTATTGTGATAGTTTGTCATTAAATTCAACTCCGTTTGCACCCAAGCCCCTCCGAGATTAACTGCTAATTTCGACAACTATACAACGTCGGGGCAGTGGCAAATGTGGAAGGAAGTCTCTGCTCTAATCGAGCTGCAACGGTGTCCGTGTCCAGTCGTTTGTGGATGAGAATGAGGTGTGACACATCACATCAACCATCACCCATCACCAAGTGTTTAGTTTACTGCCAAAACGATTGCCTGGGCAGTCGAAAAAGATCTACGGATCGAATAATTGCAAGGCAAGTGAGAGATTTAGCCAGGGATTTGTCCCCCTTGAACTCCATCAGATCAGACTAATTCCCAACTTATTCTCTCGGTAATTATCAACGTCTCTTAATGTGTCTTCCGTTTCAGACAAATGTGGGACCCATTTTGCTCTCCATCAATCCCTATCTGGATGTGGGCAATCCGCTGACACTCACCTCCACACGGTCTATGCCGCTGGCGCCACAGCTGCAGAAGATCGTCCAGGAGGCAGTGCGTCAGCAGAGCGAAACGGGCTATCCGCAGGCCATCATTCTGTCGGGCACTTCGGGCGCTGGAAAGACAGCGAATGCCATGCTGATGCTCCGCCAGCTGTTTGCCATTGCTGGCGGTGGACCGGAGACGGATGCATTCAAGCACTTGGCCGCTGCCTTTACGGTGCTGCGGTCCCTCGGCTCGGCCAAGACCACCACCAACTCCGAGTCGAGTCGCATTGGCCAGTTCATCGAGGTTCAGGTGACCGATGGCGCTCTCTATCGCACCAAAATCCACTGCTACTTCCTGGACCAGACACGCGTCATCCGCCCACTGCCCAAGGAGAAGAACTATCACATTTTCTACCAGCTGCTCGCGGGACTCAATCGAGAGGAGCGCCAGAAGCTTCATTTGGAGGGCTACTCGCCGGCGAATCTGCGCTACCTACGCGGCGACACGGGCCAGAACGAGCAGGAGGATGCAGTGCGCTTTCAGGCCTGGAAGACGTGCCTGGGCATATTGGGCATTCCATTTCTGGATGTGGTGCGCGTACTGGCAGCGGTGCTGCTCCTGGGCAATGTTCAGTTTATCGATGGTGGGGTGAGTAATTTCCAGTTTTTTCCCCCAATTTTACGTCTTGGGTGGTTCGATTTCCCATTTATTTTATGGATTTTTAAATTATTTTCGCAAGTTCTTGCTTTTATTTAATTTATTAAATGAAATTCCCCTAAATTGCGGACTAGCTCCATCTGCTGTTTATGTCGAAACTCTTGCGTTGTAGCGCCCTCTAGTGTTGCTTTTAACGCAGCTTCCTATCTCGTATTGAGACACAACACCAGTGCTGCCACGCTGGTGCCTTGGCTGGAGCATTGATTCGTCAGACCAGAACTCAGTGGTTCGAATCCGGCTCTGGACCGATGTGTCAAAATATTTTCAACATTTCTTGCGCTGATGTTTGAGTGGTAATTTACGTCTGAATTTAAATCATGTTCGATACCAAGACTTTTGCTGAGCGAGAAACTATTTTTTAACCAACCCTCAAAGCAAGGAATATTTAAATATAATAAACGAATTTCTCGCGTATATTTTTTGCAGGGTCTCGAGGTGGATGTCAAGGGTGAGACGGAACTGAATTCGGTGGCCAGTCTCTTGGGCGTGCCGCCAGCCGCACTCTTTCGTGGCCTCACCACCCGCACCCACAATGTGCGGGGGCAGCTGGTGAAGTCCGTGTGTGGAGATGGAGATGCCAATATGACGCGGGACTGCCTGGCCAAGGCTCTCTACTGCCGAACTGTGGCGACGATTGTGCGTCGGGCGAACAGCCTCAAGCGTCTGGGCTCCACTCTGGGCACCCTGAGTTCCGACTCGAACGAGTCGGTGCACAACCAGGCGGATGCTGCCTCGCAGCATGCCTCCACCATTGGCGGCGGCAATGCGGGCTCCAAATCGATGGCAGCCCTCAACAATGCGGTGCGGCATGCAACGGATGGCTTCATCGGCATATTGGATATGTTTGGGTTCGAGGAGCCCGCGCCGCATGCCCAGCTGGAGCATCTGTGCATCAATCTTTGCGCTGAGACTATGCAGCACTTCTACAACACGCACATCTTCAAGTCCTCGGTGGAGTCGTGCCGGGACGAGGGCATCGTGTTTGACAACGAGGTGGATTACGTGGACAATGTGCCATGCATTGATTTGATTTCCTCCCTTCGCACGGGTCTGCTCAGCATGCTGGATGCCGAGTGCTCGGTGCGGGGCACAGCGGAGAGCTATGTGACCAAGCTGAAGGTACAGCATCGCTGCTCCACTCGCCTGGAGACGAAACCCACCGCCGAGCCGCACGATCCGCGAATGTTTCTCATCCGACATTTTGCCGGACGCGTGGAGTACGATACCACGGACTTTCTGGACACCAATCGGGATGTGGTGCCTGACGATCTGGTGGCGGTGTTCTACAAGCACAGCTGCAACTTTGGCTTTGCCACCCATCTCTTTGGCTCCGAGCTGAAGGCGCTCTATGCGCAGCAGCAGGCGCCGCGAGGTCTCAGCTTCCGCATCTCGCCCACCTCCCACTCGGACCTGCTGAACGGCGACGAGCCCGTGTCCACGCTCACCCAGGACTTCCACACACGCCTGGACAACCTGCTGCGCACCCTGGTGCATGCCAGGCCCCACTTTGTGCGCTGCATCCGCAGCAATGGAGCCGAGCAGGCGGGCACCTTTGACAGGGCCACCGTCGTGCGCCAGATTCGATCGCTGCAGGTCCTGGAAACTGTCAATCTGATGGCCTCGGGCTTCCCGCATCGCATGCGATTCAAACAGTTCAATGCCCGCTACCGCATGCTGGCTCCCTTCCGCCTGCTGCGGCGCAGTGAGGACAAGGCGCTGGAGGATTGCCAACTGATCCTGCAGTATGCCATGGACCAGCCACCCGTGCTCGATGGCTCAGTGACGTTGGCCTGGGCGCCGGGCAAGCGGCATGTGTTCCTCAGCGAGGGCATACGTCAGCATCTGGAGCACTTGCGCACGGAGATTCGTCACAAGAGCGCCACCCTCATGCAGGCCACCTGGCGGGGCTGGTGGTGGCGCAAGAAGATGGGCAACGGCGGCAAACGCACGCGTATGACCCACCATTTGCCCTCGCCATCGACAGCGCCACTGCCAGTGTCGAAGCAGCCCAGCCATTCCCACAATTCCCACAATTCCCAGAGCAAATCCGCATCCACAACGATGGCTGCCTTGGCGGCAGTGGCTGCTGCAGCTCCAACGACAGGTGAGATTCGTTAATTAATTCCCATTTAAAATAAGGTTTCAAGAACTCTCTCTTGCCAGTGCCACGCCTCTCGGCAAAGTCCACGAATCTTGGCATCGGTGGGACGGTGACGACCAGGCCAAGACCACAGCCGATTGCTGGCACACCACCGCCAGATCCACACGAGAAATGCGATCAGAAGATTATACAGCAAACCTGCAGTCTCTTTGGACTGGATTTGGTAGGTTTAATCTGTCTTTTAGTGCCACAAACCTTTGCCTAATCAGTGCGCCCTTTTCTTTTTAGGAACGTCCACCGCCTGTACCACCCTCTCGTTCCTACACGATCAGCGGCAACTCTAAACTGGGATATCCGCAGAGTCGCCTCATGAAGACGAGCTTTCCCGAGGATGCACTGGCCAGCCCCCAAGCTGCTGCACAAACGGAGTCGCAGCAGCTGAAGAAGGGCGAAACGGTGACCGTGGTGGGTGCCTCCAGCGGACGGGGACATTTGCTGGTGGAGCACAAGGGCCAGAGCTATCATGTGCCCTTTCAGTACATGGAACTGTCGTCGGGCAGTCACAGTGGAAATTCGAATGCCAATGTGACAGCCCTGCCTGCCGTACAGGCGAATGGTGTTAAGATCTAAGGATCAATTGCTCGAAGAAGAAGACTGTACATACATATATAACATTTTTGTTACACATCCACTTACATACATATTTATGTGTAGCTTCATGCATGCTCCTGCCGAGAGGTGCTTCTTTCGCGTTCATTCACGTAGTATTATTCAAAGTGGTTTTTGTCACTCGATAGGTTGTAGCTTCCCACACACAAGTGCCAATCAAATAAGTTCTTCCATTTAGCTGTTTAAGTGACTATTTCGTAAGTGACTGAGATTACATTTTGGCAGTGCTAAAAAGGCCAACAATTAGATGATAATCCAACTGAACATTCTTATTGCTCCCTTTGGGGAATTGTATTGGTTTTGTTTAGCCTTAGCCTTAAGGCTCATTACTTTCATTCAAAATAAAAATGAACAAATTATTTGGGGCCTGTCAATTAATCAAGGAGAGGAGAGTTCTAGCCATACAGAACTCTACTCTCTGATTTCAAAAGATAACGATTCTTAATCGATATTAGCAAAGTATCAACGCTAAAGATATGGCAACAATTCGTAGGCTATATTGATAACATATCAATATTTGTTTTAGCAGAAATAAATACAGGCTCTTTACCCACACAATGCTTGGGTTGACTTGGCAAGCAATTCAGAATCAACGACAACGCACATCGACATGAAAGCTACAATGGAGCCCAGTCCAGATGAGGTAGTGCACCTAAGGGAGAACTTATTCCGACTTCAAGCAGAACTGGATGCAGCCTACGATACTATCAGTGAGATGGACTTTGACCTCGATGATGTACGTGCAACGTTCGCTCAAAGGAACTCTGTTATTAATTTCCCTAATATTACAGGTGGATTTATTGGAAATGCAAAACCAATGGCTGCGCGATGAACTGAACGAATTAAAGGCGAATGCAGCTGACGGTGGTGAGGTTTATGTGCCACACAGAAACAGAAAGGAGCGACAATCTGCTCGACATAGGCGCCGCAGCTATAGACAGCATGTGGCCTGTGGCATGCATGGACAGAGCCTCAAAAATTTAGCACTAGAGCGAAGATATGCACGCCAATGGGATGGCTCGTTCATAGGGGAACTATTCCGCAGGCGAGCGGAAGGCATTGAAAATTGAATCTGTATTAGGTATTAGTAGGAATTAAAGCTTATCAAAAGTACTGTTTCCTCTTCAGTTGTGCATATGATAATGATGTCACACAATCTTTATTGATCAAGCCAATATCAGCAATCACAAACGAGAAGGAACGTGAGTCGCTTCTGAACGCGACTCTACTTTTATACCCGTACTCAGTCAGTCAGGCCGGCTCTGGTCTTCACATTCACTTTGCGTTTTACTTTTTAGCAAAAAGTATGACTTTTCACTTCGACGCGCTCTGGAATCCACTTTTATGAATTCGTTTACTCTTTGTACTGTTAAGCGCGAAATTTACTGCTGTTATACCCACGCGTTAGGGCTAGCTCATACAAAAAGGCCTCTGTTATGTTTAACAGAGACTTATTGACAGCCAAATCGGGCTGCCACAGCTGTTCGGAGCAATTCACTTTTTCGTTTTTGCCCTGAACAATTTTGCAGATCCAATTTTGAGGTTGGCTTAAACAAAAATTATTTATAAAAAGGGCACAAGCTCAATTGCCCAGTTAATGGTGTCAAATTTATGTCAATGCATCAAGAAGTCATCTAGGCGGAGTAGGGCGTGGCAAAATTTTTAAAGAAACTTGATTCAGTGCGATATCACATGAGTCTGGAAACAAAATTTGGTTACTCTAGCTTTTATAGTCACTGAGAACCAGGCGTCAAACAAGACGGACAGACGGACAGAGACTCGGCTATTGATGCTGATCAAGAATATATATACTTATACTTTTCCTTCTCTGCGTTACACACATCCACTTTTACCACAAATACAATATACCCCTTAACTCTTTTTGAGTACGGGTATAAAAACAATATACAAAACCAAGGCACGACGACTCATTAGGGCAGGCAGAATTTTCTTCACTAATTAAATAATTGATCTAGGTCACTGACCAATGCGTATGCGTCCAATGTGTGGCCAGTGATCTGTTAGTAAGGTCTTTCTTGGAAATTCTACAGCATTTCTTATCTCTTTTTTTATATTTGTTTAAACGATAAAGAAGTTGTTCAATGTGACCGCCTGCAATTATGGTGAAAATGCGCAAAAAAGGAAATTAATTATCGATGTCGATCTGTGATCGTTTGCCAATACTTTAGCCGTTAAATATTTGAATTTAAATTCGAATTTAATTTTGATTCTGTTTTAGTTTTGCTGTTTTCTGTACCCACGCTTTAATCTATTGCTGTTGCAATTAATTGCTTTACGAGTATATTTTTGCATCCAATGCTCATTTTCCCTATCTACAAATCCGCGTGTAATTATTGGCTTAGTGGCCGAGCGCACCCCCCTCGTTTACAACATGCTGCGGCCATTTATGGCACCTCGAGGTACACTTATCTGTATGTGCTGCGTATCCACACTCCATGCATAAATCAACAGCATCTAATTCCCCTGTAAATAAATAGATTCGATTGCATTTGCAGCTCCACTCCGACTCGTTGAGTTGAGTTGAGTGCTTGTGTAAGCGATTTCTAATGCATTTTCTGCTCCCCAAATGGATAAATTTATGAGCTCTAGAAATTAGATGGATGAAGCACTTGGGTGTCAGGTGTACTGGGTGGTTTGGGGTGGAAAATGAAGTGAACTCTTATTAGATCAAACACAAATTACATGCTATATAAAAGGATGAATTAGAGTACATGGAACTTCCTTTACGCCCTTTCCAAATCAAAGATCTTTGCCATGTTTCGGAGTTTCTCTAAATGTAAGACTTTATTTAATCGTCTCCCGACTCTTTTTATTTTTTATGTATGCAGCATTTTTCCATAGACACAATAGTTAAATACAATACAATATATGTATGCAAGTAAAGTTATCTGTATATATGTTTATATGTCGCTATAATTGTACGCGTGTTATATTTACAATACATTTAAAAGTCGCTTGCAGCGATCTAAACCATACACAAATGATTCAAGTTAACCATTCCGTCCCAGCATGATTTTTATTTTTTGTGATTTATGCGTAAATAAAACATCATTTCGTTGGGGTTTTCCAGGGGGGGCCAAAAGGGTTTTCAAATGTTTTTTGTGTGCGTTTCATTATTTTTGTCGTGTGTGTTAAGTGAGACATACCTAGTTAAAGATTTTTTGCGCGAATACATATACATATATATTTTACTTTTTGAGTTATTTACTTTTGATACTTCTTTTTTTAAATATATATAAATATTTTTCTAACGTATTTTTTTTCGTAATTTTTTAGCCAATAACTTGAGACTGAGACTGAGTCTGAGAGTAGAGAGTGGAAGAGACTTTTAGAGAGGGCAACGTGAAAGGAAAAAGTTTATAAATTTTGGTTTTTTGTTATTTTCTTTTTGTTTGGAGAAACAGTTTAACGTTTTTTATTTGGGGTTTTCAGGTGTAATATAGTATCAATATATAGCTTCCGATATTGTGTAAATATTAATTAATATTATTCAGTAATACTGCATAATCCACAATAAATAGATATATATATGTAGGTATATTTTGTATATGTATGTACAATGCGTAACAAAACAACAAACAAATAAAATCCAAAAATCGAAGACCTGAAGAATGATGGAAATTGTGAGCTGAAAAATGTTGTGGAAACTCGTCACAGGATTCGGTTAATCAGATACATATATATGCAGATTTAGACATCAGTCTCAGAGCGCCGCCTTCGTCCAGGGCCGCCGGCAAAATTGGCCGCAGCCAGACCCATGCGATGTTTCGCCTCCTGGGTGCCCGAATAGCCCCGAGCCAAGCCAAAGTCCACGGTTCGCTTCGAACTAAAATCGAGAATAAAGAGAGAAATAAGATATAGTATATATGTATATACCCCCCCTCTCCCTGTTTGATGCTCACTTCTCCAGGTCATTGCGGGCGCGTATGATGGTGCGTCCAAAGCGAGTCATCAGTTCCATCAGCAGGTCATCGGGCACCTCCTCCAGTTCGTTGTAGCCAGCACCGCCACCGCCATAGCCTCCGCCGCCATTGCTCTGGCTATTTGGAAGTCAGTCAGATGGAAAATTAGACAGAGTTTTTCTTTGTTTTGTGTGTGTGTGTGTCTGTTGTATAAATAATTCGCTGGGTCAGCGCAGCAGCCAGGATATCTAATTACTTTGGCTCTGTTAAATTTGACATTTGCTTGGTATAATGGGCGACCATCGTTCATTCATTTGCATGGAAACCGAATTAATTCCATTCAAGAAATTACTAATTAGCCTTCAATGAATTTTTGATAGTTCATTCTGCCCACCCCCCCAAATCTTAAGAGGAAATTGAGTTTAAAATCCTGAGAAACATTATTTTCTCACTCTGCTCCTTGTACTCCTGCTCGAAGGATGTGTGTGTCTGTGTGTGTGCCTAAGCACTGCTCACAAATTTGTGGCAAAGATTTTTATGTTTTTTCTGTCAACGTTTACATTTTGTTAATTGAAAATTGTTCTCGTGTGAGGACTTTAAATGTGCCAAAAGACGCTGACAAGACAAGGAGAGTGTAAAGTGAAGGCTGTGGGGCGAAGGGGGGCGCTTCTTCATGTGGGAAGGTACTTCCCAGAATTTCCATTTCCTAAAACCAAAATGCACACAGCAAACAGTGTCGTGTCGTGTCGGGTCTGTGAGCCAACTTTGGGTAATTGCTTGTGGGCAAATATTTTTATAGCACCAATTTTTTGGAGATGGTTTTTCCATTCCTTTTTTTTTTGCACACAGCCAGAAAGTGCCAGAAATTAATTAATTTATGTCGCCCAAGTGTGTGTTTTATATGTGGATGTGTGTGTGGGGATAATCTACAACTACCTGGGCATGGGGGCAGCCTCGATGCTCGAGATGGCCAACAGACAAACGACCAGAAGGGCCACAGCAAAGCAAGCGAATCTGTTTGTCATCATTGTGGTAGTGCGGCTGTCTTCTGCCCGATCTAAAAATAAACAACAACAGATAAGATTACATACATATATATTTAAAGCCAAGCGACTTAGGATTAGTGCTAGTCCTAGACCCTAGTGCCTAGGGTCAACATCAATCAGAGACAATTAAAAATCGATTGCCACAGCCCCAACACGAACACCAACACCGACACTGCGGCATACGAAACGAAACGGAAGTGAGGCAGTAGACCAACCAGGTTTTCCATTAATTGATTCATTAACTGCTCAACGAAGCAGGCGACACTCGACACCCCGGCACAGACCACCATTACCATTCCCATTCCCATTCCCATTCAAAGGCAATCCCGTGAGACCCACTCCCTACAATAAGGGAGCTTCATTTCTGCCACTTTCTACTGTAAAGGGCGCACCATTCCATTCCTCCCACTACCCACAGCAGAAAGGAGGTGCTTCCCCTCCCCGTTCCACCCACTGACTGTCAGAAAGTCATTTGCGTTGGCTACTTGCTAACAGCAGCAACATGAACTGTTGTCTCCTCCTTTGCTGCTTCTTTTTTTTGCATTTCTCAACTGCACTTCCACTTCCTGTCGTACCTCCAGTCACAGTCCCAGTTCCAGTTTCAGTCCCTTCCTGTTTTGCTGCTCCTAAATGCCATCGACATTGTCGTTGCCGGTGTTATGTTTACTGTTGCAAAAGTTTGTGACATCATTGGCTGGGGCCTTGACTTCCCTTTGACAGCTCCTGACAGCACGGGAGACCGGTCCCGGACACGCATCATTGCCCACGCAACAGGCTGGACAAATGAATTGACTCTCTGTGACTGTGAGATGCTGCTGTCGGCCTCACCTCTCAGCGCAGCATCACAACTCATTTGGATCATTTCCACATCCATATCATCCAGAGGTTAAACATTCACTCGCTTTAAGTGGCTACCAGATCGAGTGGACGGAAGGAGGCAGTATAATGAACCATGGGAACTATGGATTGCTACATTCCCTAGGCTATACTATCTTTACCCTAACTCCCTAATATAAGAACCATTGTACATATATCTAGCATAATCCCCTACCAGAAGAGTTAGAGGAACCCTCAACACATTCAAGCCAACAAAACAGTCTCGATCATAATTCCCCAAACTACTAACCCGCATTGACCCACCATCTGATTTCCGGAGTGCAAAATCAACAGAAATAAACTCAAACCCACTAACCCACCCTTACGGAAGTGGGACACGATCTTTTACCAAATAAGAATAAATATAAGTGACACACGATCGTTTAACAAATAAGCGGGAATCAGTTGCTGACGCCGGGATCTGACGTACGAGGTCGACCACCGGTGAAGAACTTAAAAGGCGCAAGCATCGATGAAGAAGGGGCAATCATCAGCCAGAATTCCAGAGACAATACCTGGGCTGTCCATCAGCCGGCAATCAAAAACTCACACCTGGCCGCTTTCCGCGAAGTCGTAATAACTATAAGCAGAACGCAAAGCCACATACATACAAAGTGTAAATAAAAAAGTAACGCAAATAAAACGAATTAATAATTGAAACCAAGACAAAACCACAAACAAAAGATCTCGAGTCATTTCTTCGGGAATCCAAGGTTCCACCTATCCTACCACTGATTCGATTATACAAGGTCAGTCCCGAACCTTAAGGTCCTTGTAGAGGACCCTGGACAGGCTGAAGCATATCCCAGCCTGGAATAGTATCTCACAGCAGTCTAACTCTAGTCGTAGCTAGTTGAAATTCCCACCTACAATTTTCTACAATATTTAACACCTGCTTTGGGAGTAAATGTAATCACAGATAAGATTGTAACCACACGCAGTCTCTGGACTGCGCCATTGTCTTTGCCTTGAGAAGTGCTCTTACATCGCAGAATACTTGAGATATTCAAAATCCTTTTATTAATCGCTTAATTCGCTGATTCGCTTCGATTCTTAGGCGACTGGGGCAAAGCCAATGCGATTGTTGCCCAAATCGAATTCGGTGTAGTACTGGCCAATGAAGACATCGCCCAAGATCCAGAAGTCGGTGCCCATGTACTCGAAGGCGGACATGCAGCTGCCGTCCGACTGGATGATATAGGAGGCGGGAGTCAGAGTGAAGTCTGTGCCGCCAATGTTGAAGATCACATCGGGCATGGAGCTGACCTGTGA
Source organism: Drosophila subsilvestris (assembly GCA_035043285.1). Classification (NCBI taxonomy): domain Eukaryota; kingdom Metazoa; phylum Arthropoda; class Insecta; order Diptera; family Drosophilidae; genus Drosophila; species Drosophila subsilvestris. Next base: position 103,942 of record JAWNNB010001739.1, read on the forward strand.
GCAGTCCACGCCGCCATCCTCATCAATACTGAGGAGATCGACCAGGATCTCGTAGGCCTCTTGGGGAGCCACAATGAGAGAGGTGCCAGTGTCGGCGATGGCCTGGCAGCCGCTGCACAGCGAATTGCCATCGGCGGTCGCGCTGGCCATTGCGAACTGCCAGTAGCCCTGCTGGGAGATGGGCACATATGTGAGGTCACCCGAGTACAGCGAGGAGTCGGATCCGCCGAAGATCAGCTCACCGCCATCGGTGGTGGAGGTGCCTGCACGGGCCAGATAGAAGGAGAACACGGACTGATCGACCAAGCCCTCGGAGACCATGCTGTAGAAGGGAGGAGTCACACCATCGACAGCCAGAGCCTCGAAGGCCATGCCCAGGATACCATCGAAGTTGGCGTTGTTGAAGTTGGTGCCCGGCTCGTTGGTGGATTCGGCAAAGGTCTGGCTGGTGATCTGCAGTCCGTTCACATCGACGGTATCCTCGGAGAGGTAGCCGGTGAGGCTGCCAGTTCCGTACTGTATAGAGAAGGACTCGCCATTGGCCACATAGCTGCTGCTGGCACTGGAGTCGTACTGGTTGTGGGTCAGGCAGGCGTCGCTCTGGCAGGTGTTCGACGGCACCCACAGATTGGAAGAGCCCGAATCGAAGAGCACCTTGAAGCTCTGGGCAGGCGTACCGATGCTGATGGCTCCATAGTAGGCCATGTTCATCGAGTTGGAGAGCGTCTCCTCGTTGAGATCACGCGCCTGCGGCAGCTGGTACTTGGTGGCCAGGTGCGCCTTCTCGGCCAGGACATTCTTGCGCGTCTTCACAAAGTTCTGCTCCTTGAGGACGGGCACGCGGTGCAGCTCGGCACTGGACACTGCCACCAGCAGCGCCAACAGAGCAAAGCACTTGATCATCATCTTTCTTTCTTTCTCTGTTGTCTACTGGAGTTCGACTAACTGCCTATGCCGGGCCCACATCTAATTTATAGCCATTTGGCCATCAATCACAGCCCATTCCGATAAGATTGGGCGTACCTATAATACCAGAAAAGCCGTGGCACTTGAAAATAAATATACCCAAATGATACTTTATCTGGCGATAATTGTAATCCTATTTAGAGGGCGCCCGCATATCAGTTCAGGTGTGAATTTTGACTATCTATTTGATAATGCAATTCATTCGTGAGATATGAATCCCCAAATGATTGGACTTTGTTTTGATTCGAAAAATAAAATTTACAGCGAAGTAAATATTTATGATAATTAAATAATCAGCTGAGGTCGAGTGACACACCCTTTAGAGGGTTTTACTAGCGATAAAATGTTGTTTACAGCTGAGGGGCAAACTTAAACTTTTCGTTATCTCAGAGCTATCAGAAGGTCGTTTTTTCAAACCCAAAAAAACTACAGATACTCCCCATTCAGATAGTCAGTTCCACAAATTACCAAGCTGGGCGATTGATACGAGTATTAAGGCGCTTCACAAATGTTTTCAAAGCGAACGGCTGTGCGCATGGTGAATGGAAATAGGAGAAAATCGACCACGAAAATCGAATCGAGCCGCAAAATTAATATTTTCCTGTTTCTTTTTAGAGTTTCCGAAGCTCTAATAATTTTTTAAAGTTAATCCAATAGCTTTACGGGTAGATTAATTAAAACAAGAGGAATTAAGTTATATTTGATATAATTTTGCAGACCATAAAAAACAAAAACCTTATCAAAAATGTAACCAAAGAGCTGAAACATTTCAAGTAATTCCCAAATTCGAATTCCAATTGAGTTTCCAACTACAAATATTTTTCCAACACCTTTTTGTCATCCTACTTGTAAAAGAAAACTCCAAGGCACAAAACCATCATTCCATTTGGTTGATTTATAGCAATGAGGCTGACTAATTGGTTTTAGCCACTTGGGCGCAGCTTCACGCTGACGCAAGAAATTCCAAATTCCAATCAAGCGATTCACTTTGCGCCATTTACGAGTCCACTCGTCCATAAAAGTAAGCAGATAAAAGCAAATGCAGGTTGCTCCCATTTAGAGTCCTTAAATCCTTATTGAAATCAGATTTAAAATCAAATAAAATAAAATGTTACTTCAATTGGCAGAACCAAACCCGAAGAGGGACAATGGCGATCAATGTGTGCTGATTGACCAAAGAAGGAAAATGTGGAGAAAATTGTGAGCTTTTTGCGGTTTGCTGTGGGTGTTTTAAGCCACAGGTTATTTTTCCCAGGGGGTGGGCGCAGCAGAATGGGGTACTGCGAGTGTCCTGGGCATCCTCCGCTTATCGCTGACCGCAGTCCCAGTGTTGCCAACACAAGGTCCGAGGAATGAAGGCATCCAGGGGTGAGGGTGAGTGCGTTGCGCACTTTTTGGGGGAACAAATAAAGTAATCAACGGATTTAACGCAACGTTTGGCAATTTCGGTTGCCACATTCCATTCGTCCACTGTGTGTCCGTCCACTGGCACACAGTGCGTATGATTACTGTTTTCTGCGGTGACATTTCGTGTGGCAATTATTAGGCAGACGCCTTCAGGCGACAAATGCCATGCGGGTCGGGTCGGCATCCTGGCATCCTGTCATCCCATCTGCTCTCCGACAGACACTCGCTGCAAACCGTTTATCAATCATTTTTGATTTATGGCCAGCAATAAGTGGAGTGGAAATGGAAGTGGAGTGGAGTCGGACTGGAGTCGGACTGCATGGCTAGATGGTTGTAGTTCGTAAATACACATACTAAAATAAAGTATACGCACCATGGGCCCGTGGGCGAATGGCTCATCCAACTAATCGAACAACGAATCATTCGAGTGTGTACTCGTATGAATTTCGATTTATTTTTGTATTATTATTTGTTTCTCTCTTTTACTGTCCGAACGGCCCCAAGGCTTAGCCGCGCGAATGCAAATAAAAATTAACCAAATATAAATATTTGAATACAAATATAACCCTGAAACACTGAATCGTAAATAAATGTCTGTTTCGGTCAGTGAGCAACATTCTCATTCCTACCATTCCTGATCTGATAGCTTCACACTTGACTGACAATGGGCATTAGTTGTCTTCCTGTTCATCCTGCCATCGGTTTCCTTCCGCTGATTGCATTTTCACAGCTTGCTTGATGCCCGTGCCCGTACCCACCGCCGCGATGCACTGACTCGCATTTTATGCACTTTCCGCTCCGCGTGGAAGTCAGCCAAGTGTCAGCGTCATTTAATCGAGTAATATATCGCTTCAAGTATGAAATGGGCATTTACCAGGAAGAGAAGAGTGTCATGGCAAGAGCTTACTCCAGCAGTGACCTTTGGTGACACTGCAGCAGCAGAAAGCACTCTATCAATGACCTTTGAGCAGCAAACAACTAAAAACCAAAGAGTTCTTAAGTAAATGCCAAAAGAAAATGGTTTTTAGTTAAATGAAAGAGTTAGATTAATGAGGAAATTGTAGAAAATAATTAAACTGCAGCAAAATGATCTATAAAGATCTCTAAAATAATTCCAATCCACGTCTTTCTTGTCTTTCTTCAAATTATAAGTAATATATGGCTAATAATAAATGTCTAATATGTCCCTTTCTATATAAAATACCAGAACCTTCCGCCAGCACACAAACCGCAATGAATCTCTGCTCATACCGCAGGCTCAACTTCAAACAGATGTACCAAAAATCCAAGCTTGACATTCTAATCGGGTATTAAGTATCTCCTTTTGCTCAAAATTAAATACGCCCCCGCTCCGTCAATTCGAAATTCATCAACGACCTTGGGGCCATATTCAAATCGCATCAACTGGAATTGGGCAAAGCGTTTAGCCAGAGTGTTGGAAGTCAGCTTTTGGCCATGGTTAACCCAAATCAACTGCTGCTCAGTCAGCAAATACATTTGTCTAATGAGATCCTTGGCTATTCGCATACCTCTGGGCACTACACACACCCACACACACACACATAGTGGGAAAATCCCACCTTGACAAAATGCTAGGAGATTTGTACAGAGAACTGAAATGGGCAGGGAGGGATATCTAGGATGGAGATTGGAACTTAGGGTGGACTGGGGGTTGCAGCCAGTATTAAAGTGAAACACGAGAGTCAGACATTGGAATTGCATTGCGTTGATTATGGTGTCCAACAACTAGACACCTACTTCTGGCCCTCTCCAGCCCCTTGCCCCTTGGTTTTTGTCGGCTGTCACAACGCACCACCCACCCCCCAACGGTGGCCCGCTGTGTTGGTAACTGAAAACGTACTTATGATTGCCGCCGTGGGAGTGGAGTCCTGTGTTGGGAGGGGGTCACACGAGTGGGTCACAGTTGAAATTGAATTTGGGTCATTCAATCCCAATGCCAGGGCTACACGTTGGCCACGTTGGAATGAATCGTTTGCCCACTTCTGCCCTCAGCAAAAACAATTACAAAGAAATATCTTGCACGTGCTTTCATTTTGTTACCCTGTAATTATGGTCCGTTAGCAAGATATGTTAAGTTCAGTGAAGAATAAACAACCACAAAATTTTCTATTTTCCAAATACTCCCACACATTCCCATTAGTTTTATTTAGATCCTCGTTTCTCTCAGTGTTTTGAGGGCCACTTAAAGCGAATAAATTCTGAAAGAAATTCCTCTGAAATCAGTCTAGAAAAGAGCAACGAAATAATTGTGGAAAATTATGGAACCACAGACAGTACATTAAATTTTCATATGCCCAAATGAAAATTGCGTGTACGCTGAGTGTATGGTGAGGTGGGGAATGGGGATGGCGGGGATGCCTGTCACATCAGGAAGTCGTAAGGCAAAGGAAAATTCCTCCTGCCGCGTTGTAATTGGATGCTTATTGAATTAGTGACAAGTCGTGGCTGTGTTTTGGGTTTGGGAGATCTCCATACAACCCGCTGTTCACAGTGTTCTTCCAGCTTGCCATTTTAGATATTCATCAAATTAGATGTATTCCGTTTGTCAAATTAAGCAAACAACCGAGCAGAGACAGAGAAGATTGATTTGGATTTGTCTTGGCAGCACACATTTGCACACATTTTCCTTGTCTGCCGTGATTTTGGGCTGTGTTTGTCTGCTTCGGCATCTGTGGCATCTCAACTGATTAGTTGACTAAGCCACTGAGTGTACCAGAGAGACATAGAGCATAAGCTGGCTAAATGTCCACAAACTGACCAAACAATCCCTAGGCATCTCTTTTGCTTGGCAAAATCCCACGCAACACCTAAATTCCAATGAAAGATTCACCTGAAGGTAATTTGATCTTTCAAAGATACCTCAAAATGCCAATCGATTCGAAAATCAACTATAAATCAAAGGCAAATCAACAGCACAGCACAGCACAGCAATTTGACAAGTTGAAGAACCAAATAAAATACTATCTGATGAGTAAACCACTTACTTCCATCAATCAAAGGCAATCACAGGTAATCTTTCGACGAGATAAGATTTGATTAGCCTGAAAATTAAGTTATAATAACGCGTGATGGGTGTGTAGCCACTTGTTTTTTTGAGAGGGTTTCGGGTTTATATTATAGTTTATATTTATAGTCTTTGAAAACGTCGCGAATACGTCAGTAATAGGTAGAATTTATTTTGAAAAGATTTAAGCAATTCCCTGAACATAATGTCAGTTAGAAATCGAATTAAATTAGGTCCAAAAATGTAGTAACAGATGATGGTATTTTGTAGCCTGGGTAAGGGCTGGAAGAGCTACACCGATAGAAAAAAAGACCTGAAATTTTAATATTTTCACTTATTTATGCCATTGATTTTCATCAAAGAGTGGTTGTATCAATATTGAATATTTTTCACTTACATTTTGATATAAAATATGAAAATACTTAAATTTAATATCTATATTTTATATTTAATTTAAATATATTTCATATTTAAATTTAATATATTATATTTCTTTTAAAGTGTTTTGTATTTAAATTTAATATATTATATTTATTTAAAAGTGTTTTGTATTAAGATTAAATATGAACGTATTTCTATTTAATTTTACTATGTTTTGTATTTCAAAATCGCATTTTAAATTCAAATATGATTGTAGATAATTTTACTTTGGTTTTTTTCTATCAGTGTACGTATTCGATTGATTAATTCTACAAAAATCCTTGGGTTCTGAAAGGTTAAAAACAGTTAACACAAGGAATAGTTAAGGTTAAAAAGGTTTATGGAAATAGATGTAGAATATTTTAGGAATAAAAATAGTCCTCCAGGCAATCCACAATATTAAATTCAAAGTTAAGAATGGTTTTAAACTCCTCTAATGAACCCTTTTAAAAGCACCTTCCAAAAGTCCATAAAACCCATAAACCTGTACTCTAATTTTCAATTATCTAAAACGTTTAATAACTACCAATAAAAGGTCACGTCACATGACATTAGCTAATTATAATCTATGCAACGCCTAATGGTTAGGTACCATTAAAAACAACAAAAAAGACTTCAAGAAAACTTTGTGGACTTGCTCCTCGTGGGACAAAAAGTTTCTTACGAAGTTTTATTTATACTCTTTACGAGGCACGACAGAGACACCATCGTTGTCATGCTCATCGCTGCTGTTCATGTTGTGGATAACCCGAGCATTACTCGGATGCCAAAAACAATGAAAATATTGTTGACCCAACCAGAGAGGTAGGCGGCAGTCGGCCGTTTGGGGTGTGGCATGGCAAAGGTGCCACATGTAAAGACAATGAGGTGGAAAAGGTGAACAGAAGACAGGTGAGGCGAGGCGGAACATTTAACTTTCCTTCGGAGGCTAAAAGCTTTTCCCCGCCGCAACCCCCGACGACAGGAGGGGGAAACTCACATCCTCCAGGGAATTGCCACGATAGCGAGCTCTGCTCTGCTCTGCCCATTTCTCAAGACTTGGATGAGGATAAGGATGAGGCTGTGGCTGTTGCTGTTGCTGTGGCAGAAGCACTACCTGGGCACTCTTTACATTAACTTAAAAATTCATTGCGGCCCAAGGAATTCTTTTATTTTTGTTGTTACATCTTGTCCTGTTCTGCTTCGTGGCCTGAATCTTTAAAATTGATGAAAAATTATGCCAAAAATGTCGGCAGCAGATTAAAATAATTGCACTCCACTCGAGCGTTGAAGTTTCTGTCGGCCATTTGGGTTTTACATTTATGGTTAACAGAACAAGCCACAAATTGTTCGGGCAACAGGTTTAGACCAAATGGGAATTTGGTGTTAAGTCAAATGTTTTCTTGCTTCTTTTCTCCTTCTGTATTTCGTATTCAAATCTAGGGAATTTGTGAATTAGCCTCAGGTGATTTGGCATTGTTGTGTTCGTTTCAGTTTCTTTTTGATTTCGGGCTTTTGTTTGCCACCATTGGAGACTTTTATGTGATTCTTTGATGAGTTTTCTTCGTCTCGAAGTTTGGCTCAGTAAATATTTTAAATAAATTATAGATACTCAGACATATTCAGTGCTGTTTTGGGGGAAATCAAATGTGGTATATTTTAGGCATAAACATAGCGGACATAATTTTGTATATTTATGTGGCCTACAAATTTGACTTTCCCCCTGGAATTTCGTGCGTACCCTGGTATTCTTTTTCTGTTTCAGAAACTCGTTCCACTATTCACTCATTTATGAATTAATTTATAGCAATCGTTTGATTTTAAATGTTTGAAATATTTATAAAATATTTTTTTCTTTATTATTGTTTATTAATCTGCTGCCCCACATGCGACACAAAAAATTGTTGTCTACTGCTAAAAGCAACGCCAAAGGGCGCTGAAAACTATTGCCTACTTTCAAGAGCAGATCACGTAAGGAGCTACTCATGCAATATGTGTGGCGTGGCTCGTGTAACGAAAGGAATCCTTAGGAGACCGATGAACTTAGCAACGAATAAGAACTTGGAAAATACTTTTGCACTTTTGTAAAGTTTACACACACACACACATCAGTGCCACGTAACACACGCAGTGGCAAAGTGCGTCACAAAAAGTCGCAAAATATTCAAATGAAACAAAAGGCGAAAGACCGCCAACTATGCTTTGGCGAAAAACCCCAAAGGAAAATGGAGTGGGAAAATTTTATATGCATTTGCTTATTTTTTTAAATTTTGTGTGTGTGCGTTGCATTTTTTTCCAAAATATAAAGAGGGAAACTCAGAGAGAAAAAGAAATAAACTTGTGGCAAAAGTTTTGCTAAATACTTTGTTGAAGGAATTTTTTTATGAACCATCCCACACACAAACACACACTCAAATTGCAAATCCCAATCCCTCTGTCATCATGTGCACCAGCTGTCAACGTATGTATGGATATGTACATATCGATGTCAATACAGTGGCTGAGGGGCGGGGCTGCTCTCTCACTTTCGCTTGATTGCATTGTCAGGTCTCTAAGCTGAGGTCCCCTCTCCTCCTGCCGCCGCAGAGACCAGCTCTCTAACATTTGAGTTCTCTATTTGTTGCCTGATAAACTGCCAGTTGGAATGACGTTTGTTGGTTTTTGCTTATGTTTTATGAGCATTGTTGCCACAAAGTTGTCGCCTCCCGCCCCCTCCGCTCCAATCCTTTCAGTTTGCATTGAATTTCTGTTTCTGTTTGCGATATGTAAATGCTGCTCCTCCATATCACAAAGCTTTGAGCTCTACGTATTTTGCCATTGAGTGCTTGCGCTGTTCAAATAGTTATCCTGCCTTTAATTGCCTTTTGGTTTGGTTTAAATAAAGTTTTTGCCACTTGGAGATCTTTGAAATTGCTGTTCAAATGGATTGTATCCTGCCAAAGGATATGAATTGTTCTTTTGGAAACACTCGCCTGGCTCATTGAGCTGGAAAAGTACACAAGAGAGGGAGGCACCGAAGGAGCATACTCCTTATGGTTTATGGGTTATGGATTCTGCTTAAGCCACAGTGAAAAACTCTTCCTGTATGGAATTTCACTCACAGATCAGAGGACGGAAAATATTTAATTTTTCAGATATCATTTTGTTTCCATTTTAATATTGCTTTCAATTTCAAAATGATTACTTTAGGCCCCAAATAAATGCTCATCCCTGGAAAGAAATTTCATGGAGGCCACGTTTGAGGCATTCGTCTTCCATTTCATTTTTCGTTTCCAGCTAAGCAGCATGAAGAGTATTTAATTTAAACGCCGGCCATAAATGTTCAAATATTTTTTAAAGCGAATTTATTACAGGAAAGCAAACTTTGTCATACAGACAATTCAGGGGAGCAGCGAAGGAGCACAATCCCGAGTAAAGAGAGAGAGTCGATGGAGAGTTTAGGGCAAACACTCTGGAAGGAGGAGGACTGGGCACACACACACACATAACAGCGATAACTGGGGAGTCCGTGTGTGGTGGGAGAATGTGCGGCGAGTGTGAGACGGATGGATGCATGTCTTATCACAGAAGAGGGATGGCATGGCATTTCCCCTAGCGTGGCACCAGCAGCATCAGCACCAGAGAATGCTTATAGGAAAATGCAACATAAAATACTTTTTAAATGTGAATAAATATTTGGCAGGGATAAAATACCATCAAAGGTGGGTAAGCTGGGTGGAGGGTAATGCAAATGTAGAGTGAAAATGTATGCTAAGAGGTTAACATTTATCAGTGGCAAATTTATATCTCTCCTGCAGGCGCATATGAAAAATGTGAATCAAATGAAAAGAAATATTACCCTGAGAGCAGCAAAAAATACTCTAGAAGGATTGCGCTGCCTAGCGTTTCATTCAGGATTAATTGTCCACAGAATTTTAAATTCAAATATTTTTGCCACACTTTAACAAAAATTAAACCTCAAAAACCAAAACAAAAATTCGTTGAAAATTGCAATTCAAAAATACATAATATAAAAACCGCAGATCCGGCTTTAAGTTCATCAAAAGCCGCAACATACAATAATCCCCTTTGAATACCCCTTAACTCTGATTACCCAAAGAGTCTGCTTGTTTAAGCCGTGTCTATGTTGGTTTATTGCCCTGAGAGTAGAGTATGAAAATAATGTTAATTTTTAAGGGAAACTTTTAATGATTTTGCCCCCTTAATTTAACCCGAAGCTCGTGTAACTTTTTATGCAGTTTCCAATTCAAAAGCCTAATTGAAGGCATAAACTTATCTGACTGGAGAATCGTGACCCCAATTACATTTACACCGTAAAAACTGACAAAATTATGATCAGCATTCGCCCTGCGCCATAAGAATGCAATAAATGAGAAAATAAGCCTCGTAATGCTCTCTATCTGTGGAGTATTTTTAAATTTAATGGACTCTACATTGCAGCGGAGACCATGAAGGGCCCATTGAAGTCGAAAGCGTGGCAGGCATCTGAATTAGGAATGTGCCATTGTGCTTTGGTCCGGGTGTTTGCTCAACTTCCGCCGGGAGCATGGTAATTTTTAGACGGGTATTTCCCCCGGCTCTGCGACGATGATTAGCATGCATATGTGTATGTTGCGGAGGGGCCAAAGTTATCTGGGAGCTGCTGGCAAACAACACTGGCAAAACAATTTAATTAATAAAAATATGCAAATTTAATTAGAAGAACGGACAATCGGGGGAGCGCTTGTTAAGACAAATTTTATTCGAAAGTTTTCTAGACCATTTTGGGCGCTCGGCTTAACCCTTTTTTCCTGGGGATTAGCCACGCTCAAGTGCTGAAATTTTCTGCGTTTTAGCCACAATCAAGTGGCGAATTTTACTGCGTTTCAGACATAGAAAAGTATCGAATTTTGAGGGGTTTTTCAGCGCATTCAAGTGGGGTATTTTCTACCTTTTTAGTAGACTTTTGTCTAAGTATTTTTTAATTGATGTCTAGGTTTAGGTTCACGTTTACCTTGAAGCTTCCCACTTGAATTAATTGAGCCTAAAAAAAGTTTCCACATCATCCCACTTAGACCCAGGGAAACCCAAGAAAGACCATTCCAAAAGAGAGCATTTCGATGCTGGAAAAGCCCATTAAAAAAGAAACCATATGAAAGGAAGTACTACTGACACCCCAATAAACTGCCATCTTACAGTCTTTTGTGGTGCCTGTTCAGGTATTTTCGTTTCGGAAATTTAAAGAAAACAACATTCCCCCAAAAACACCGAATTGTCGCAGCATTTAAATAAATAACCCAAGGGTGGACTCTTAAATTAAGTAGTTTTCAACGCCTGTCGTTTCACATTTTGGTGCACCTGTGCCACAAGTTCTCTGTTCTCGGTTTTCGGTTCTGCCTGCTCCGACAGTTTGGCCCAAAGAAATGTGGTAATATAAAATGGCCAAAATGCGTAGGAGATTGTGTGGGCAAACAGTGGGACGGAATGTGGAAATTATTGATTGAAATTGTAATTTGAAAATAGTATTTGTTGCTTAAGGGAAATCCCCTGGGCTTTGGGGAGATTTATGAAACATATTTTGGGTAGAATTAAATGCGATTTATTTAAGGAAAATTTGTGCAAAAGCTTATGTTTATTAAAATAGAAATGAAATGGAATATTGTGTGTAATTTAGACACATTATGGGAGCTGTTAAGAAGAGGAAACCCTTCAATTAACGAACGGAACTTTTTTCTAATATTCATTTATTTAAACCCCTTTCCAGTTAAAAAATCCATTTAACGCTGTATAAAATATGTGATCAAAAGAAAAGGATTAAAAGGATTTTCTCTCCTGTTCCACGGTGTTCCACAAAAAAAACAAATCATTTTTCCACTCTTACTCCGCAGCTAAGCGGCTTTCGCGCTGCGTCACACTTAAATACATTTTTAATTTTCATCACTTTTCAATTATTTTGCTTTTTTTCGGTTTTCTATAATTTTAATTTGATCTACATGCTGATTTTACTGGCATTAATTCTTCAATAAACCGAACATTAATTGCTGATTTATTATAAATGGAAATTTGTGGCTGTAGCCAGAAACATAATTGTTTCGCGAAACGTACAATTACATTGAATTCAAAGTAAAGTTTTGCGGGGAAAATACAAGCCCAGGGCTCAGTCATTCGAATCACTGAACAGACGAGTAATTCCAGGGCAAATAAGGTTGATCTTTGGATGCGGGCGAGATTAATTTCCATTGCTTGAAATGTTTAAGCCAACAAGTTTGGGGAAATATTCAAGAAAAAAGCTTCCCACACATGTTTCAGCCATAAAGTTTCTAGTGATTCTAAGCTAAGAACTTTCTCTTAATTTCAAGCCAAGACCTTCCCTGCACATATTTAATCCAAGAACTTCCCTCCACATATTTAAGCCAAGAACTTCCCTCCACATATTGCAGACAAGAACTTTAAGAAGCCACGGCTCCAGGGTTTCAGGCAACTGAAGTAGGAAAACTCTCAAAGCAACTACAGCCTGCCATAAAACTCCCAAAAACTATAAGAACGATCCAATATGAGGCGCCGCATAAAGCTTTAAATGATTGCGATAATCCAAAGGACTTACTTGGTAATAACACCAACGCAGGGTCGACTTCAATTTTGCAACATAAAATAAAGATTTTCCCAGATACAACAAGGAATAAAAAGGTCGCCTAGGCCAACAGCCAAAAGCGCAAGGACGAAGGCGAAGCAACAAATGTCCCGAGCTCAACACACATCATCGAAAAGGACATCTTGAGCACAATGGAGGACTGGGGGTTCCATGTTGACTTTATGGCTTAGGCCAGGGCTAAGCAGCAATTTCCAAAAGGCCAAAGACGGGGCATTTCCAGAATTATAAACATATGAAATTTTGAGCCATAAAAACATACATAATTAAGTGGAAGATGAAACAGAACGAATATACAATAAAAATACAGCCGCTTATGTAAAAGGGTCAACAATTGACCTAAAAAAACGATTTTGGGATCAACTTTTACATTTGGTTGATTAGGAAATCATAAATTCGAGGACACATTGAAATCAACTCAAAACAAAAAAGGGGACAAAGGAATGAGTAATATCCTTAATGAAGAATTTAATAAATCTTTGCAAGAAGATATGATGAAATTTATTAAATTATTAAAGGAATTACTTTCTCTATGAACTCTTTGAATTTACAAAGAAAAGCCTCCATCTTAAATTAAATAGTCCTTAATTGTTCAGACCATGCAATAATATTAAGTACAATTTAAGGGCCTAAAAACAATGGTTTCCCAAATATTCTGAAAAAATCGTAGCAGAAGAGAAGTTTTCCGACGGCTAATATTATATCCAAATTGTTTTAAATTGAATTCAAAAATGTTCTTTAAAATAAAAATAAAATAGAAATTCCCGTCGGCTTAATTTCAATAATTGTTTCATATATTTATACAAAAAATTAAGTTAAACAGTTAAATTTATAATTTAAAGACTAAAAAATTATGATGAAAACAAAAGCTAAATTCTTTGGTGTAATATACATGAAAAGGTGTTTTAAATAGAGTTGCTGAAGGAAGTTTTAAATATTTTTAAGTTAAGCAATATCTTCCAGTTTGTTAAAAAATGTTTAGTGTAAGAATAGGTAGATTTTGGGATAGAACTCATTTGTAAATAAAAGATACTTCTTCTCTGTTACTATTTTCTGTTCGTACTTATCTATATTATAATTAAAAATATATAAAGATTTAATAAAACTCACCTTTATAAAGCAAGTGCACAGATAAAAACGTTTTTTCAATTTTCTTTGCCACAAATATCAGTTTGTTAATAAGTTTTGTTATACGAAAACTTCACTGTAAAATGCACAAAAACTAAGTTCAAAAACTGAGCAAAACACTTTCAGAATTTTCCAAATTTAAATATATTTAACATTAACCAATAGTGGGGTGCTCTGCGGGTGCTTCTGCTTCGGCTGCTGGGCGACTGCACCGCTTTGAGTGTGAAACGTGAGTGAAATCGGCAGCCCAAGAAGCCCGCGATTTATACGAGGCGAATGGCAAGCCGATGGCCAGCCGAGGATACGAAAGATTTCAACGGTTTCAGGTGGGGAGAGCCGATTGCCAAGGACCGAAGTGCAGAGCTCCGAAGTGCTCCCTTAGCCCCAGCAAAATACTCGTATGCATGATTTGTGGGTTTGGGGATTGTGCGCAATCATTGGAGGAAACGCGGCCAGAGTACGAATATAATACGTATACGCAACACGTGGCAATTCGTGGTCATAATTGTGAGGCGCTTTTCCCCTTTTATCCTATCTGTTTATTAATCATCAATTACGCACAATTATCGAGTCGGGGATCCATCGATCATGCTCTCAGTATCGGCACTAATCAGCAGCAGATTATTTTCAATTAGTTTCTCTGGCAGCTGTCAGTCGCCAAATCCAATATAAATTCCCCACTAAATGCATTTGCATGCTTATTAATTCTCTTGGGGCATTATCTCATTATCTAATTGGGCAGTATTATGCCACATTCATGGACTTCTCCATTCACCTCCATTCCATGACTAAGCATTGCAGATTATTATATAAAATATTACCATCCACAAATGAAAATCATATCAATGCATAATGTACGTAAATACGAGTATGTACATATCATGATGATAAAATCATATTGCTGATAAAAATCTTGGATAACGAAAGGTTATGCCCATTCTGTTTGATTTAATTGAATATTCTGTACGTCTGCATATTTCAACGTGGGTAAGTCCGTTCTGTACTGATAAATATATAAAGGTCGGTGGTCTATTTATGTTTTCCATGATTAAAAACAAAATTATAGACTCGCTTGCCAAAGTAAACTCAAATAATGAAAGCTGATCGCTTAGATCAGCTTACTCTTTTATTCTGCTAAATCCATAACGAGAAAATATAATATCATCGGGAAAAGTATGGAAATTTATCTTAAAGATACCATGCGCTTGGCACTTCCGTTTTACGCGACATTTCACGATTTCGTTCGAGGCAAGAGCCATATCCCCTTTATAGCACATTACTTTCAATATTTTCCACCTAACCACACTTCACATAAACAAAATTAAAAAACAGAAACAAAACAAAAAACACAAAATTAGGATACTTTTTGAATTTTCAACAATTTTTTTAACACTTGAGTTTGCAGCACGTGTGAGAATTGTCTTTCTATAGGAAACAGTTGTATCAGTTATATTTTCATATTTAAAAAAAAAGGAGCCATAAATTTAGATGAATTAATCATACAAGAAATATAAAAAAACGCCATAAATTTACATGAATTAATCATACAAGAAAACATATGAATAAATGGATAATATGATACGTATTTAATTAAGTAGTACCAAAGACACAATAAATAGTCCACCTGTACATTTCCATGGTACACGATATTATCAGCTCTAAGCTCTAATTAAATTAAATAAATTATTAATACGAATTTCTGCATATTTATATATGTATACATAGTACTTATTTGACCTTTCTCCAGCAGAGTCGTCATATTATAAGGACTATATTCTTTGACCTATCCCAAGTATTCCAGCACATTTCCCAATCTGTGCAGATACTCCTCCCATTTAATTGTAACAGTTTGTCATATAACACACGTTTATCAACTCTCTCTCACTCTCACTCGTTTCTGCATTTGACAGAAGGGAAACTCATGTAGGCGCATGAAAATGGGCACAAAAATGGGGGAAATGCCAGTGGCGTATGTAGGAAGAACTCCTTATTGCCTGTCAAATATACGTACATGTTTCTGTATACACATACATATATGTATGTACATACATATGTATGCCCAATACTGTATATTTTTGTACATATGTATGGATGTAGATTTTATGACATTAAACGCGACTAATGACTGATAAATGTGGACTGATAAAAGCTTTACAATGTTTTTTTATATATTTATTTTATTTTGCTATTGCCAGCGACGTGCCCGACTTGGTTTTGGTTTTTTGTTGGTGAATCGCATAAAACGTGATTCTAATCTCCAGAGCCGCGACCTTGACCACAGCTACCCACACAGATGGTTTTTTTTTATATATAGAGGGAGAGAGAAACCAAATCCTGTGAGAATTAGGCATCATCTATCCAACTGTCAAACTATGCCGAAATCATAAAGATAATTAAGAGGAATTACGCAAGCATGTGTTAACTTTTTGGTCAGCCTCAAACACCCTCCTACCTCATTCATACATAAATAATTGCCTGCCAGACATCAAAGAAATTGCATTTCGCTGTACTCCCCACTGGATGAGGCTGCCTAATTTATGAAATTATATGGAAAATCTACCCTCCGCTCCCCCTTCGTTCCACACGCTTATAAATCAATACTCATGGAAATGGAAATTGACTTTGTGGGTAGCATGTTGCATGTAGCACGGAGATGCATTCCGCTTCCCGCTGAGCCAGAGCGTCCGGCGGCGTAGTGCATATTTCGATTTTATGACCACAAAGGATGCCAAAAGGTTGTTGGCATTCGCTTTGAGCGACATTAATGCAACATCATCTGCCCCCATTCAACGACAATGCGTGGACGTCAAAGTTTTTGGCGGCAAGAATTTAAACAATCTGGAAAAGACATTCAAATGCAAATGGCAAATGGGGTTCATGCCTTAACAAAGTGTATAGAAATTACATAAATATTAATAGGTATTCCATTTAATCCAGTGCAATGCATTGGGCAACCAATTGAATATTTAATCGTTATTATGCCCGATACTAAAAGGGTACAGGAGAATATTCGATTAATGCAAATGTATGCAACACCCAGAAGGAAGCGTATCTAGCCCCACAAATTATATAGATTCTTGATCAGCATCGAGAGCTTTGCTTAATAGTTACAGGAAAGTTTCCCAACCCACCTAGCGCTCTCATTCTGTCATTTCCAGAGTGGCTTATCAGCAAAGGAAGGATTTTAGCTCTCTCCCAGTGAGATTTGTAATCATAAAAATAATTGTATTTAATTAAAAATAACTAAGCAAGCCACAATTAAAAAGTAGCCACCCTACAGAAAAACGCCTAAGAAGTAATCGCCTAAGAAACTCATCCAAAGACTGAACAAGTTGGAGAATAAAGCGTCTAACCAGCAAAGGCATATTACTCCTAACCAGACCAGTCTGAAAAATGCCTTCCATCAGCAGACGAGCAGACAAAAATCAAACAATTATACATTAAATCGATTCTTGGAAGGGCAACAAAGTCTGTCCCCTGGTGATCATTCCAGAAGATTCCACAATATTAACGGGATTACAATTAAATACATTTTTCTCATTTCTCATAGCACACGAACAACCTAGCGGAATAGGTTCTCAGACCAAAGGATGATTACCTGAATAAGGACTGTGCGGATTATCCTCTTGATATTCTGAAAATATACCTACTGAATACCTAAATTGCATATGGGAGGGGATGGATGTATTCTTTGAATTGTGACGATGAATGTTTGAACACAAAAAAACGTTTGTGGTACCTACCACCATTTTGTTTGTTAACTTAAAAACAATTCGTTTATTCCTTAAAACTGTTTCAAAATTTTCAATACGAAAATATGCTAAAAATTGTTGGCTGGGAAGGGTGGAGGGGGGTATCCAAGAACTACGACTAAAGAAAAGTAAATTTTCCAAAAGGCACGCTTACTCATCATCATCATCGTCATCACTGTCATCGTCGTCGACTTCTTCATCATCGCTCTCATCGTCGTCCTCCTCACTAACATTCTCATCAGCCTCATCGACTTCGTCATCCGATTCAGCCTCCTTTTCTGCCGCCTCGCTCGTCGATTCTTTGCGTGCTTTCTTTGCGGGCACAGCAGTGTCTGCACCATCGTTCTCCTTAGAAGGGATAGCAACACCAGCCGCATCGGCCGCCAAGAGAGCCGCCTTCTCTTCGCGAATCTCTGCCTTGCGCTTCACCTGCTGCCAGGTCAGCTTCACGAACTCGGCATCCTTAGTGAGGGCAAACCGGGAGAGCACCTCGTTGGCCTGCTTCTTCAGCTTCAGCATACGCTGCTCACGCGGTCCGACCACATACGGTGTGTCCGCTGGGGCGGCGCACATGCTGATGAACAGGGGCAGGGCCGAGGTGCCGACAATGTCGATTTTGACATACAGCGAACGAATGTTGGCCAGGCCACCAGGATAGACCGTCTCCAGTTGCTTGGTCACCAGCAGAATATTCTCCGCCAGCTGTTCGGCGCTGTGCTCGTGATTGCCCACTGGGATAGCGGCGAGGTCGCCCTTGCCCAGCTGCCTGAAGGCAGTGCGGCACAGAGCACGGGAGAGCTCCCTCTGCAGCTGTGCATTGTCCTTGCTCAATCGTACTGGATGCAGGACATTGCGTGGCTTCTGGGTGAACTGTAAAAGATGAAAGAGAGTCAGTCAAATGACAGGGTTGGCAGCAGCCACACTTTACCTTGCCCAGAAAGGCACTTGCCTGTCCCGACAGCTTGCCGTCGCACATAAAGTAGTCATAGGTGTTGAGGAACTTGCGCTTGGCCTCAAAGCTATTCACATCGTTGCGCAGCTGATTGAATGGCACCACAGTCAGACGCTGCTCGATGCCAATCTCGCTGAACAGATCCTCGTAGTGGGCCTTGGTTGGCTCAAAGTCGAATTTGGCACCGCGCTGCAAGTCGGTCACAATGATGGCCACATCATCGTCGCTACCCACCAGCGAGTGCTTCAGTCCCAGCTTGACCACACGCTTGGGGCAGCTGGGTATCTTGTAGCTGCACACCTGCAGTATGTAGCGGTAGTCGCTGAAGATCGAGGTGGACTTCTTCTTGGCCACCTCTTCGGCCGCTTGTGTCTTGAGGGCCTGGCACATCTTAAGCACATTCGATTCGGAGACAATGTCCCGGAATTTTTGCTCATCGAAGGGCTTCAATTCAAATTGCAACGCGACGGGCGTCTTCTTGGGTTTCTTGGACTTTTTGTTGCCCTTTTTGTTCGACTTTCCCTTGGCCAATGTGGCGATCTTCTTGCCGGCTTTCTTAGCTTTCGGCGACTTGTCTGGCTTGGAGAGTTTCTTGAGTGGCTTGGTCTTTGCCTGCAGCGATGCTGCGGCTAGTTTGGATGTCTCAGCTACTGCTGGCACCGTCTTTGCCGTTTGTTTTGCTGCAGCTTCAATTGGTTTCTTGGCTTGAGCTGCTTTCTTGGCAGGTGCTGCTGTCTTGACGGGTGACGCCACGGATTTCTTGGCTGGAGCTGCTTTCTTGGCAGGAGCTGCTGTCTTAGCTGGTGCCTCCACGACTTTCTTTGCTGCTGCGGCTTTCTTGGCTGGTTCTGCTTTTTTGGCTGGAGCTTCAGGTGTTTTCTTGGCAGGAGGTGCCGCTGTTTTCTTAGCTGGCGCTGCTTTCTTGTTGTCTTTCTTGGTGGCAGGCGGAGCTGGTGTTTCTACTGCCTTCTTAGCTGGAGCCGAATCCGCTTTCTTGGCGGAAACTGCTTCCACTTTCTTGCCTGCAGCCGCCTTCTTAGCGGGAGCTTCTTTCTTTGAAGGAGCTTCCTCAACAGCTGATTTCTTGGCCGACTTCTTGGGAGCCGCCTCAACGGGTGCAGGTTTGCCCTTCTTTTCCTTTTTGGCAGCCGCTGGTTTAGCTGGGGAAGGAGATGGCGCCAAAATCAGCGGTTTTTTGGCGGCAGGAGTCGCAGGATTGGCGGCAGCGGCGGCCTTTCCCTTTGACTTTTTCACAGCGACCGGGGATGCAGCCGGTGACTCTGGAGGAGCCACTACCAAGGGCCTCTTGGAGGCCTTTGGCTGTTTCTCTTTCACAACAGGTTTTTTCTGTTCTTTTTTGGGTTTTTCAGTGACCTCTACTTTTTTCGGCGCGGCATTTTTTACCTTTTTGATGGGTGCCGCTACTTCCAGCAGTGCTGCTGGGGACAACTTGCCTTTTTCCGTGGTTTTCTTCTTCTTGGCCACGCCCTCAATGCTGGCGCTTTTGCTTAGCGACTTTGCCTGCGGTTTCTGTACCTTAACCATCTTTGCGTTGTCAATTTAATGTAATTTTTGCGGAGAAAAACAATTTTTAAATGCAACACGTGCGATTCGTTAGTGTGACCGCGGATTAATAGATAAAATATACCGCGTTTCCCCTTAGAAATATACCGCTCAACGCTCAGAAATATACCAACAAATATACTAACATTTCAAACTGGTCCAAAACTGTTATAAGAATTAAATTTAAACTGAATTCCAACCTTTAATGCGCCAAACTTACGTACTTCTTCAGTTTCCTTTCTATTTAAATAGCCACAGTTTATTTTAAGTAAATAATTCTAAAATAATCCAATTGTGGACATTACACGCGTGTCTAATCGTCCTGCCGGGCCACCAAATGTCCTTGGATCACTCACACATAAACAACACACGAAGCACAGAGGAGCCGACAAATGCTGTCGCATGGCAGCTCCCATGGTGCCCCAAATTAGGAGTCTTGCTCAGAGATATGCCAAAGTTATCCTTTTAACAACGCGCATCCCATGTGGGGGGGCGGCGCGAGCATGTGGGCGTACGTTGTGTGTGAATTGGCCATTTGCTGGCACGTGACTGGAGGACATGGTTTGCCCGCTGACGTCACAGGCAAATGCCATTAGCAGTTGGAAAAGAAAAAGTCTTAAAATGTACAGAATTAGAGCTTGAGTTTTTTGGCATTCGCTTTGGCCGGATCCTTTTTGGGACGCTTGCTGCCAGCGCCACTTGCCGCCGATGCTGTCGTGTCCTGCAGCTTGTTGAAGAATGCCTTGGAGGATTTCAGAGCGCCCTGATCGCTTGTACTGGCGGTAATCTGCAAGGAAGAGAGAGCAATTAGGAGACTCAACCTCAACTGCTCGCCACTCACACTCTCTTACCTTTTGTACATTGCGACTCTTGGTGATGGTCTTCAGCAACTTGGCATCCGCCTCGCGTTTCGTGGGCGCCTTTCCCTCCTTGGCGCGCTGCAGGTCGCGCGTTTCGAGCACTGCATTGATGGCCCGCTGCTTTTGCTTCTTCTTGCGGCGCTCGCGATTCTTGTCGGTGCGGGTGCGCTCCGTCTTGCCCAGGGGGGAGTGCTTGGGTCCGCGGAACACCTCTTCGGGGGCCAGCAGCTTGGCATCGCTGACGCCGACGGGCGCAACCTCTTCCATGTGCACCGCCGGCGTGTTGGTGACAATCCTCACCTCGGGCGCCACGGGTTTTGGTGTGAAATGGAAGTTGGAGAGGGCATCGAGCTTGAGGAACAGCGTCCGCATCATTCGCTTGATCTCCTGATGCTCCTTGGGCTCTGGTCCGGCATTGTCTTCGGCATCCTTGTTGGGATCGAGTTTCTCCAGCTCCTGTTGATATTGCTTCTCGTAGATTTGGGCCAGGGATTGCTTGGACTTCTCCTGGTCGAGCACCAGCTGCTTGCGGTACTCCTGCGGCGTGTTGTCCACACGCACGGTGCGGACCACATCATCCCAGGCCTTGTCGCGTATGCGCTGCATTATGATATCCTCGATGGAGCGATTATCTTCCTCTGTCAGCGGTGCCGTGGGTCGTGTGGTGGATTCAAAGTCCAGAATCTCCTCGAGCAGTGAGTTCTGTGGACGACTGGCCGCTTGCACCTCACCCTTCAGCTGCCAGGGCTTCTCGCCGAGCACAATGTCCTCATAGTCGCGTATACGCTGGAACAGGCGAGCCTCACGCAGCTCATTCGAGGACTGGACTGCTGGTGTGGCCTCTTCATGGTCATCATCATTATCCTCCTTGTCGGAGCCAGAGTCGGAATCACTGGCGGGTTCTATGCCACTTTTAGCCACAAATTCGGATTCATCGATTTCACTGGGAGCATCCTCTGGGTCTCCACTTGCTTCAGCGGCATCCTCAGCCTCTCCTTCATCTTCATTCTCATCTCCAGTCCCAGTCCCATTCTCTGGCTCCGCCTCTGCCTCTGCCTCCACCTCATCTTCGTTTTCATTGAAGTAATCCCTCTGCTTGCCTTTGTTCTTTTTGTTTAACTTTTGCGCCTCCCGCTCCAGTGCTTCGTCTACTTCGAAAAAGTCCGCATAATTCACATTGACATCATCCTCATCTGTCTCCTCGCCCACACCAAAATCATCAGCATAGTAGTCGATGGCATCTGCGTCCTCCTCTACGCGCTGCTTTGTTTTCTGCTTTCGCATCTCCTTGGCGTCCTCCTGCTCCAGAAACTCCTTCATCTCGTCCAGCTTGAAGAATGTGTCATCCACCACAGAGTTTCGGACACGCTTGCCGCTTTTCTTTGTGTTGACTGATTTGGGTTGGGATTTCTTGGGCAGGTCCTCGGCATCGCTGCCAGACACATCAAAATCAGAGTCAGGAGCTTCCTGAGCAGGCGCCTCCTCATCAGATGACGCCGCTGGATGCGCTTCTACCTCATCGTCGTCGTCTTCGTCCAACTCGATGCCCAAGTGCTTCTCCTTCATGGCCATCAGCTTGGCCGTCTTCTCCAGCAGCTGAGGGAACACCAGTTCGTTGCGCATTTCAAGCTGCTGCCAGATCTGTTCCTCGTCCATCTGCTCCAGCACCAGTTCGGGCAGCAAGTCCTTCTTATTCTCCACATCTCCGCTGATGCTGACGCTGTAGGTTTGCTGTATGAGCTGCTCGATGGCAGCAATCTGTTCCGGCTGTGGCCTAGAAGAAAAATTGTTTAGATTTCAACTGAGGCAAACACGTGCGCGCGGCTTGGACGAAAACAAACTTGAGGAAACGCTCTGGATTCTTGGTCAGCACCTCGAAGTTCTCTGCTATTTCCTTGAACACATTCGCCTTTTTGGTTTTCTTCTTGGTTCCAATCATATTGGTCGTGTTTTTATATATTTAATTTCGAAAATTCTAAAAAGTGCAACAGCTCCACAACAAAACGAGAATATATCGGCAGGCAAAAACACATACATATCGATATGTAGCGGCATGGTGTTTTGCCATCTTCAGCTACAACTAAATAGAAAATTAAAAGCTAAAAACTTGTTTTAATGGACCCAATCTATCAGAATTTCAATGCTGATCACAAACTGGTATTCCACAGGATTCGGAGGCGCCTCCAAATCGCATTCCTATGTGAATTCAACGTGTAATTTTCAAGGTGTGATTAAGCTATCGATACATATCGCCCATCCTTAGTAACAGCTGTCGCCGCCGCTTGGATTCCGGGAAATCTGCATTTTGTTTTGGAAAAATGCATTGCACTCCATAAATTAGGATCCCCAACACATCACACGAGCAATATGGATGCAAAATTCTTTAAACTAATTCTGCTGGGCGGAGTCGTGCGCTTCTACTTCGTGCGTACGCCCCTGGCGTCGCTTATCAGCGACCGGGTGGAGTTTGCTACACCTTTAAATTCCCAAAAGCGGAGTGAGTAATCTTTTAAAACCATGTTGTAAGCCCATTTTAAATGCTATTTTTCTGTATAGTGAAGGAAGGCATCTACCTGCTGGATCAGGGCATTGATCCGTACAGTGGGGACCTGGTGCATGAGAGCCCCCTAGTGCTAAAGGCTTTGTCTGGGCTGTTCCTAAACCTTCCACAGTGGCTGCCATTCTTCTACATTGTCCTCGATCTGTTGACGGGCGCGCTACTCTATAATTTGAGCGTACGCTTTGTGAAGCAAAAGCTGCAGAAACAGCGCCTGGAGCGAAAGAACTATGCCAAAGACACCGAACAGCTGCAGTACAACGATGATGACAACTATGATATACCGGAGCTCGTGCTGATTGCCTATCTCTTCAATCCCCTGACTGTGCTGAGCTGCATTGGCCTGACCTCGACTGTGCTGAGCAATCTGCTTCTGGCCCTCTTCCTGTACTTCCTGACGAACGGACTGCTGCTGCCGTGCATTGTCCTGTTGGCCTTTGAGACTGTGCGCAGTCTCTACCCAGTTGTGCTGATGGCTCCGCTGCTCTTGGTCTTTGCACGTCGCTCCGTCGTTGGGGGCGTCATCCTATCCGTTCTCTTTGCAATTGCATGCATCATTATAGCTGCCGCCAGCTATTTGGTGATGCAGAGCTGGAGCTTCCTGGATGGAACACTGGGATTTATGTGAGTAAATGAGAGATGATTTCATAGCACCCAACCCATTCCTGATGTGCTCTTCCATTGGCAGCTTTTATTTCCGCGATCTCCAGCCAAATATTGGACTGTTTTGGTATTTCTTCACCGAAATGTTTGAGCATTTCCGCACCATGTTCCTGATCACATTCCAGCTGAATGCCACAGTGTTGTACCTGGTGCCGCTCAGTCTAAAGCTGCGCAAGGAGCCCTTGCTGCTGGCCACCGTCCTGGTGGCCCTCATGGCAGTGTTTCAGGCATATCCAAGCCTGGGCGATGTGGGCTTCTACCTGGCGTTGCTGCCGCTCTGGAAACGTTGCTGGAAATACATGGCCCATGGCTTTGTTGTCTTCACATTCTTCATGGTTACACTGTCCATGATGGGCGCCCTGTGGCATTTGTGGATCTACGCGGGATCGGCCAATGCCAATTTCTATTTTGGAGCCACGCTGGCCTTCTCGACGGGTCAGATATTCCTCATCACGGACCTGCTGTTTGCCCATGTGAAGCGGGAGTTCTGTCTGTACAATGGCCAGAAGATAATGATCGATGGGGAGGAGGCGCGCATACTCTTAAAATAAGCCAAAATGCTAACAAATATCAAATTAAACAAAACACTTTATTACGACTTTCATGGGAGCTCCATCCATGCTACGCTACTGTTTGGAGTAGCCGGTCTTGGTCTTGCGATTGAGGAACTTGTACAGATAGAGTATCCGCTTCTGCATGTCCCGCCACTTGGTGGGCCGTGCAATCGGGTATTTGGTCTTCTCCAGCAGTTGTCGCTTGCGCAGCAGCACCTGGTACTCGTTGCCAGAGACACCGCGCAGCCAGGACGGCACCGAGTACATCACTCGCACCGGATGCAGTCGATCGTTGCCCAGAATGTCAATGTAGTCATTCTGGCCGAACAGGGCGCGCTTCTCTGACCAGGCGTTCTTCGGACGGTACAGTGGCATGGGCAGCTTCTGTCCGTTGTCCAAATGGGGCAGCAGGCCACTCTTAAAGATCTTATCCTTGTAGCCATAGCGACGCACCGTAGGACCGCGTGCTCGTCGCTCCGCATGGGAAAGTTGTCGCACCGTTGTGGAAGTGGCAGAGATCGCAGGCAGAGGATTGATGCCTGCCGACAGGAGCGTGGCCCTGCACAGCTTTTGAATTGTGCCACTAAGCCAGGACATTGCTTTGATTTAATTGATGATTAGATAATTGTAAACAGACTTCGAAACTTCTCAGGCAGAGCAGAGGAACAGCTGCTCACATCGATAAACAGCCTATCGAGTTTACCGGTAATAAGCCGATAGTGGATATCGAACATCAGCTGATTGTGGGAGAAATTTTTAATTTTCGCAATTTTTTGAAATTATTTTTAATTAATGATTGACTCGGAGGCACTGGAAAGCGAGAGGGTCAAGCTGAAGCGGATGTTGCTGAGCTGCGGGCCACCCTCAACAGGAAGGAGCAATGTCTGCGCGAACTGGAGGCAGCCATAGCCGCCGGCGGGATAGCGATGAGGCGGAGGAGACGTCCAACGACATGACCACACACACAGACCCAACTGTCCAACGACGACATAGCCCGATATAGCCGACAGTTGATCCTCCAGGACTTTGGAGTGCAGGGCCAGTTGAAGCTGAAGAACAGCTCCGTGCTGATTGTGGGTATGGGAGGATTGGGCTGTCCGGCCGCACAGTACCTGGTGGCAGCCGGATGCGGACATCTGGGACTCATCGACTACGATGAGGTGGAACGCAGCAATCTGCATCGTCAGATCTTGCACTCGGAGCACCGCTGCGGCATGTGGAAGGCAGAGTCTGCAAGGATTGCGCTGCTGGAACTCAATTCGCACTGTCAGATCCGCTGCCACTCGCGACTGATCAACAGCATGAATGCGATGCACATTATACGGCCGTATGACGTGGTTCTGGACTGCAGTGACAATGTGGCCACGCGCTACCTGCTCAACGATGCCTGTGTGATGCTGCGCAAGCCTCTCGTCTCTGGCAGTGCGCTCAAGATGGACGGACAACTGACCGTGTATGGCTATGGGCAGGGACCTTGTTACCGGTGCATCTATCCGGTGCCGCCGCCACCCGAAGCGGTCACCAATTGCGGCGATGGCGGCGTTCTGGGCGCCGTCACAGGAATCATTGGCGCCATGCAGGCCCTGGAGGCCATTAAGGTGATAATCGGCTTGGGCGATGTCATGTCCGGCCGTCTGCTCATCTTCGATGGCAGCAGCTGCATGTTCCGCAATATCCGGATACGCACCAAGCGACCCAACTGTCACGTTTGCTCTGCACAGCCCCTGATCACGGAACTAATCGACTACGAGATGTTCTGCGGAATGCATGCCACGGACAAGGACAATCCCCTGGACCTACTGGAGCCGGATCAGCGGCTGGAGGTCGGGGAATACCATCAGAAGCTACAGACGCAGCCACATCTGCTGCTCGATGTGCGGCCGCCGGCAGAATTCGAGATTTGCCAGCTGCCCAGAGCCATCAATGTGCCATTGAGTGAAATCCTAGACGACAGCTACCTTCAACGATTCGCCAAGCAGCTGGAGGACAAAGAGTTTCCCATTATTCTGCTCTGTAGGCGTGGCAACGATTCACAGATCGCTGTTCAGCATATTAGAAATCGATTTCCCGCACATTCCATTCGGGATCTGGTGGGTGGACTGCATGCGTGGACAGGCAGTGTGGACGCTACTTTTCCCATTTACTAATCCCAAGGACGATATGCAATGCACATATATTTTCTTCCTGATTGAAGTGTACAATTTCCCTCGTTTTATTTCACTTGTTGTTGGTATAAATAAATAAAAGACAAACTTAAATATGTAAATGAAATCCTTTGACTCTGTCTATGTATTCCATTATGGTTAACCCATTGAAATCAGAGCACCTGGCGGCAATGCAGCCCAAGCAGTGGATAATGTGCCGGGGAATATATGCGCCAACAAAGAGAGCAACAAATAACCAAACCAGATTGGAGGGCAGGTGTAATATTTCGGCTCACGCTCACCTTAAAGGCAGATTGTGTGAATGAATGTGAAACTGTATGCATTTCTCAAAGAATAATAATATCGATAGCAAGCATGCACTTCATGCATGCGTGTTTGTGTTTGTGTGTGCATCGAATACAGTAATAAAAGCAGTTCACGGTGGCTTGAAATATTTAAACGCTCCCCGCAGCTGGAGGCAGTAGAAGCACACAACACACAGCAATCTCTGGACTTGTTGTTCTCTGTGTTAGGTAAGTTTTGTGTACAATAAATAATTATTTGTATTATAAATTCAAAGTGCAAAGTAGCAGGCCTCAATTGATAAGACAGAGCCTCTGTTTTGTGCTGGCACTGGTGCCCACAAAGAACAGTTCACTTGCCCAAGCGAAGCAGTGGAAAGCAGCTCCCGCCAGGAAAGCAGCGGATGCCGGCAGTTTAGCAAAGGATTCGCGCCAAAAGAAGCAGTAAACAGTGTTATTTCCGCCAAGAAAAGCCGTGGACATTGGATTAAAATGGCAAAAATGCCCATGATTTGGGTTTTTTCCCTTGTGCTGGTCTTTGTGGCGTGGGTAAGTTCGACCACTCCATAGAGGACTCCACTGCGTACCATTTCATAACATTTTCCTTCGTTTTCCAACAGCCTGAAGCCCTGGCCGAGGGCAATAGCTGTTCAGCCTCCACCCTGGACGCCCGTCGCTTCTTTGAGCGTGAAAATGAGTTGCTGCGCCAGCGCTACCACGAGGAATACCTGGCCGCGTACACCTACAACACCAATGTGACCGATGAGAATCGGCAGGCCATGATTGCTGTCCATGCGCGAAACGCTGTACAAAATAAGAAGCTGGCCGAGAAAATCAAGTCCTCCGACTACACACAATCCGAGGATGCAGACATACGTAGACAGGCACTCCACCTGTCCAAGATGGGCGCATCTGCCCTCGATCCTGAGGATTACCTAAGCCTGCAGAATGCCATCAGCTCCATGCAGTCGAATTATGCCACCACCAGTGTGTGCTCTTATACGAACCGCAGCGACTGCTCGCTGACGCTGGAGCCGCACATTCAGGAGCGTCTCTCGAATAGCCGCGATCCTGCAGAGCTGGCCTGGTACTGGCGCGAGTGGCACGACAAGGCTGGCACCACACAGAAAGAGAACTTTGCCGAGTACGTGCGACTCACACGCAAGGCGGCCCAACTAAATGGTGAGTGTGTGCGGCCCGATAACCTGCTGTGTCTGACCTCTATAATGGGTGGAATATAATTCTATTTATATAGATCATCGTTCGTATGCCGATTACTGGGTGCAGTTCTATGAGGATGCCGACTTTGAGCGACAGCTGGATGCGAGTTTCAAGCAGCTGCTACCCTTCTACAGGCAGATCCATGGCTATGTGCGCTACCGACTGCGTGAGCATTATGGTGAGGATGTGGTACCCGCAGAGGGCAACATACCCATGCATCTGCTGGGCAACATGTGGGGCCAGTCGTGGAACGAAGTCATTGATCTCTTTACGCCGTATCCGGAGAAACCCTTTGTGGACATCAAGGCAGCAATGGTGCAACAGAACTACACGGTGCAGAAGCTATTCGAGCTGGGCGACCAGTACTTCCAGTCTTTGGGCATGCGTGCCTTGCCGCCGAGCTTCTGGAACCTGAGTTTGATTACCCGACCCGATGATCGTCAAGTGGTTTGTCACGCCTCCGCCTGGGACTTCTATCAGGACAGCGATGTGAGGATCAAAATGTGCACAGAGGTGGACACGCACTACTTCTTTGTGGTTCATCATGAACTGGGACACATTCAGTACTATCTGCAGTACGAACAGCAGCCGGCTGTCTTCAGGGGTGCACCCAATCCCGGCTTTCACGAGGCTGTGGGCGATGTCATCGCCTTGTCGGTGATGTCTGCAAAGCATTTGAAGAGCATTGGACTGACCGACAACGGCCGACTGGACGAGAAGAGTCGCATCAACGAGCTGTTTAAGCAGGCCCTCTCGAAGATTGTGTTTCTGCCCTTTGGCTATACCATGGACAAATATCGCTATGCTGTGTTCCGCAACGAAATCGAGGAAGCGCAATGGAACTGCGGCTTCTGGCAAATGAGATCGGAATACGGTGGCGTTGAGCCACCTGTGTCACGCACGGACAAGGACTTTGATCCTCCGGCCAAGTATCACATCGATGCGGATGTCGAGTATCTGCGCTACTTTGCCGCGCACATCTTTCAGTTCCAGTTCCACAAGGCTCTCTGCAGCCTTGCCGGCCAGTATGCGCCCAACGACACTCGCCGCACCCTGGACAATTGCGACATCTTTGGCAGCAAGGAGGCCGGACGAGCATTGAGCAAGTTCCTGTCGCACGGCAGCTCGCTGCACTGGAAGGTGGCCCTGCAGGAGTTTACAGGCGAAACGGAAATGGACACGTCCGCCCTTTTGGAGTACTTTGATCCGCTCTATCAGTGGCTCAAGCAGGAGAACAGTCGACTGGGCGTACCCTTGGGCTGGGGCGAGACGAACAGTAAGTGGTTTGAGTTCCCCCATTTTGATTGGTTTATAATGTGTCTATATCCTTGCAGAGATCCCCTCCGACTGCTGTGGACAGTTTAGCACTTAAGAACATTTGAGACTTGACAAGAAATCAGCTTTGTAATTAATTATATGACGCCAAATCCAATTGATATTTAAATTTGATATTTATTGTTTCGATTCGTTCGTTCGTATCGTTTTCGCTTTCGTTTCCATTACTAATCAATTTGCCATTACATAATACACTTTATAACGATATCATTCATCATCATCATCATCCTCTACCTCTACCCATACTATCCTTTTCCATCTCTTGTTGCATTCAGAAAACTATAAGATTCATTTTATATAAATTAATTGTTTGTGTCATCTCATTTTGCAATTAAAAAAACATTTATCCCACACCACACAAAGTTGTTCGTATGTATGTATGTATGTGTCGCATTTCAGTGTAAATTTTCGATATTATGCTTGCATTTTTGTACACAGCATTTATAAGCTTACAAAAGTTCATCTCAAAGTTGTATACTGGATGAGGTAAAACATTTGAATAGCTTCGCCTAAAAGTGATCAACGAACTTTCCACGTCAAGAATGTTTTCTCAGAGGAAATAGTTCGAATTTTAAAAGAATATTATGTGAACAATTTAGTTTGTTTAAGGCTTAGATCTTAAAGATGAAATATAATTACAAATGCATGCTCCCGAATATGATTCCTTTAATTTTAATAAATAAATAAATTCATATTCTTTGAATGCCTTTAAATATATCATAAATACTCTGATAAATGATCCGATATAAGCCCTATAAGCAAAGCTATTCAAATGTTAAACTCATTATTGGAATTTCACGTTTTGTGCTGCAGTTGTATATTTGCTGAGTATTACCGATGTGTTTTCCTTCGATTTTTTTGTTTTTTTTTGTTGATTTTTAGTCTCTTTTACAATTGTATAATAAATACAAAATAAAGAAAATGTGTATCGAATAAAAGTTACGTGTGTGTGGATCCGATTTCCAAATAGTTTTTCCAATTTTTAGTGGAGTTTTTTTTTAGGTAAAACATAGAAGCTAAGAACTAACAATAAATATTGGAAATTTGTTAAATTTGTTTCGATTAGGTAATATTACATATGTAAGTCTCCCGTGTTTTATGCTGTTGTTGTTGTATGTGTTATAGGAAATACCCCTAATATTATTTGTAAATTGTATATATGTATATAATAGGTGTATACAGTGCGTTTCTTGACTAAAAGGCAGTTAAAAGGTTCAAGAAAATTGTCAGAGAAATGCACTAACAATTCAATATTTCGAAATCAGTCGTTTTTTTCGTTTAAAACTTTAAGTATTTGGATGTATTGGATAGGTTTGATATGATAGGAATATGAAACTGCCCTTATAGACGCATAACGCACTGTATGAATGCTCGGGGGAATTCGGCTCCAATACTTGAGCTTTACATATAAATGCCTTAGATGTTTTTGTTTGGGAGTTTTAATGATAGGATTATTGGACTAACAGTAAGATCAGCTAGGTATTTTCTTTTTTCTTTTGTTTTGAGATACAGATACAATATATACTATATTATGTCAATATACGTATAATCGTTAAGACTTAACAGGGGCAGGCTATCAAATCATATCATAGATAAATATCCACGCGCGTGTCAATATATATTTAGGCCAAGAGTTTAGTTTTGGTTAGTGCTAAGTGGAATTGGAACAATTTGTTTTTTTTAGTTTAGTTTTGTTTTTTGAATAGTATTTTTTGTATGCATTCTAACAAAAAACACAAATAAATAGCAGTTCTAGTGTCTATGAATTCGATGCGGAAATTCTTTGTTTTGTTTTTACTTTGCATGCGTTTTTCTTTCCAAGCGTTACTTTTAGGTTTTTACAAATCGAGTAATACATAGATGTATATTAAGGATCTTATCCTTTGCTACTTAGAGATTATTATTGAATACAATTTCTGTTTCTTTTTTGTTTTTGTTATATAATTTAATATTAAACGTTTGAAAATTTCTCGCGCTTCATTTGTAAACATTTTGTTTTTGTTTGTTGTTTGTTTCGTTTGATTCTTCTTCTGGGTTTTTTGTTTTTGTTTTCTTTTCGTTTCGCTATAATATCAAGAACGAATTGGATTAGGAGGAGAAGGAGCAATGGCAAGCTTTGTTTGAGATGTGTGTGTGTGAGTTTTTTTTTGGATTGTGAATTGACTCTTGAAAGTATTTCCCCGTCTAATTGACCCTTTTTTTGCGAAATGTATTCATCTGGCTTTCGTTTGTGTTCTTGGACTCCTACAGTTTAGTCCAAGAACGGGTTTTGTCATACAGGCCGCGAGTGATGGGCATGTGGATGAGGATGGGCATGTGGATGTGGATGAGCATGATGTTGGGTGACGCTGCTAATGCTGTGATTGCTGCTACTGCTGCTAGCCCCACCGCCGCCGCCACTACCTTTGGCCCTTGTCGGCGGCGGCGGTGGCGGTGCCTGCCTCATGCGCTGCTGCAGGATGCGTGGCAGCTGAGGATGCGCCTTGTGCTGTGCAGGTGGTGCGGGTGGTGGTGCTGGCCTTTGATGATAGTGGGGCGCATGCTGCTGCTGTTGCAACTGCTGATGCTTGCCCATCGATGAGGCAGCCGACGAGGACCCGGATGTACCCGAAGTCGAGCTGGTTGATGCATGGGACGTGGTCGATCCCGTGGCCAATTTGGTGGGCAGCCCACCGCTGGCCGCAGGCGAGGCCATGGTCCTTGGCACCGGCGGATCCGTCAGTTTCGGGCCCACCACAGGCGCATAGGAGCCATCGTCCTCGTCCGAGGACAATGAGTTGGCATCGGAGGGTGTCCGCGATCGCGACGGCGGCGACATGGCATCCTGCTCCTGCAGAAACACCCGAAATCCCTGTATCGATTCGTTCAGGGCCCACAACTGCGATAGCAGCGACAGATCCAACTGCCTCAGGCCGTACATCTCGCGGCGTAGTATTGCCAATTGGTTGTCGATCGTCGACGAGGATGCTCCAGTGCTGCTCGAGCTGTTGGTGGGCGTGTGCTGTTGACTTCCGGATGCCACACCCGGACCCGCACTGTGTGTCGAGGAGGCGCGACTGTGCACAGACTCCCGATCGCTGAGCGACTCCTGGGTGGAGGAGAGGCTCCCATGACGCTGACTATGATGACCGTTGTAGCTGCGATTCCTGGCCGCAGCGGCCGATGTGGAGGGACCCAAATATAGTTCTCCAGCGGCGGCGCTCAAAGCGGCCACACTCGCCGCTGGCGAGGAAATGTGGGATGTGTGCTGTTGATGTGGGGCGGTGGCTACGGCAGCGGCGGCAGAGCTCAGACTTTTTGGCAGTGGGGGCAGACCACTCAGCGAATGCTGTGGATGCTGTTGAGGATCGCTATTGTCCATCATTTGGTTGGGCTTTCGAGTAACACCCTTCTCTTCGTCGTCCGTCTTGGTATTATGCTATAGCTTTGCGCTTATTTCTCTCTCGTTTTTGCTACTCCTCTCGTTTCCGTTTCCGTTTGCTCCTCCCGATTCCGATTCCTTCTTGCTTAGTGTATATTGAATTTCCAACTTTGGCGGCACATGGGACACTGTTTGTTCAATGGTTGCAAGTTGAGCCACTTGACAATGCAATGCATGTGGAAACAATGGGAGCAGACACCCCACACCAGGGGGCAATCGTCACCGGGCAGCGCACACTCTGGGCAAGTGCTCTCGAAGGACATCCGACAAATACCGCAATTCTCATCATTCGCTATCCAACGCCAAGTTGCTACACCCGTCCATGACTTGATTGTTACTTTCATTTTGTGCACATTGGTTTGCACTCGAAAATGTATCTGTATCTGCTGCAATGTCCGCGAATTTAAACAAATTTGTCCGTGACTGCTAAAAACGAATGCTGTCGCAATCTTCGTGTTTCTTTTTCGCAAAATATTGTTTTTTTTCTTTCTGCTGAAATAGGTCAAACTAGGGTTGTCAAAAATATATCAAAATATCAATATATCGATATTTTCACAAAAAAAAATATATTTATAACGGGATATTTTTTTTGGCAAAATATCAATATATATTTTTATTTTTGATATATTTCGATATATTTTGATATGTTCGACATGTCTTCTGCAGGGAATTATTTTTCAGATTTTACTGAAAAAACTGGAAAGTTCGCAAACTAAATCTGAAATCTGAATTTTGGAGCACATACACCTAAAACACACACACACAGAAATACAACGCTACGTACATTTTCAAAAACAAATACAAAGTTTCGCGTGGTGAAATAAATGTGCAGGCGGTCTGCTGTGATCTGCAAACACACTTTTGCTAAAATTTTGAGCCATTTTGTTATATTCGTACTCCTCTACAAACTGTAGTGTAGAAAAGCATTACGTCCGAGCGTGAGAGAAATGTGATGTAGCAGGTTTTCATACTTTTAACAAGCCTGTGTTTTTAACCAAAATAACCACAAACATACAAATGTATCGTTGTGTGTTTCAGTCTAGGTGTATGTGCCCCGGTCGAAGATTTCGCGCGAAAGCTTAGTTTTTTTATTGAGTTATATGTATCTGTATGTTGACCAGCTCCTTGGATGCTTCCTTGAATATGTTTTAGTTTATTAGAATTTAATACCTATGTATATGAAAACGAAGAAATATAAATAAGATATGGGATATGAAAAATTGTTGTCTTTTCTGTATGGGAATTCAATTTCAGGATTGCTGTTATGTTAAAAAATAAAAAATATCAAAAATATCGAATATATCGATATTTTTAAAAAAAGAATATATCACTGATATGATATTTTTCAAATATTTGACAACCCTAGCTCAGTGTGACCGCGAATTTATCGAAAAAATATGCCAAACAACCATCAGAAATATACCGAAAATTACCTTATCAGTTTTAAAATATATCTTTAATATACTGACGGACACGACAAGATGCGTTGATATTCCATGATTTTGATATTCGGTTTAATATTACTAGCCAGTTAGCCCTTTCAGACCTAACTAAAACAAATGTATCCAATTCCTCAATCAATTTTGTACAAGATTGGTTAATATTTAGGACTTGCTGTGGATTGCCTGTAAAATGAAGTTGAAGAAAAAAATATATAAATGGATGAATGGAACGAATTCGGCGTTCTGTTCCAGTGCTGTAAAACACTAGCCACTTGCCACTAAAAAATATCAAAACCGATAAGTAACAACCAGAACTGTCATTTTCAACACTGACATTAAAGCGGCAAAGATTTTAAGTTTCGCGAATAAACAAAACGAAAAAGCGCGAATAAATGTGCTTAAACGTAAAACACGACGAAGCGGAAGTTTATAAATACAACATGAGATCAGTGCGGTGTGTTGTACAGCAGCGAAGACCCTCCCGCTTGCAGGAATACTCCACATTTTGGCTGGGGTTTAATTTCAATATCATGTATCATGGTCACAGCAGCGCATAAATCCAAAATTTTGACAAACACCAGCGGATAGGTCAGACCCCAGGTCAGATCTCTAATCAAACAGCGCCATGCCGTGTCTCGGCCAACTTCCTAAAGCTTTGTATGCTCCCCATGCTATGCTCCCCAGTGCTCCTCTCTTTGGTGGAGGTACTGGCTGAAGTTATTGTCGCTTCGGTCGCTGATTCCAACGACGATTGCTGAACCGGACAGACGTGTCGTGTGCTCGTGTGCTGGCTTCAATCGGAAAGCTTTTTATTTTGTTATTAATTTCGCGGCGTACGACGCGATTGATCGTGTTTATGTTTTATTCTGTGCCCTGGGATAAAACATCATCAATTAACACATAAAGTATAAAGAGTTATCCAACTCCTGAGCACAGTAGATACCTCAAAATAGAAAGTACCTGTGAAGGGACGTGATTGAAAGTTGTATAATCACCAAACAACAAGTGTGTGAAAGGAGTCTCGAAGGAGAAACGTGCAAAACATACAGTGAAGTGAATGCCTTGTAAGAGTGAATCGAATAAAAAATTCAAATACGAGTACAACCAAAGTTTAATTTAAAACAAAAATTCCACTACAACAACGTCTTTTAAGAACCTGTAATTGAAAACGCACTTGAATTACCCCAACACATACGCACACACACACACATATGTATGTACATATATGTATGTATATACGGAGCAACAAAATCCCAAAACGGAGTGCGAATACACTGTGCAACACGTTGTTGACCCTGAGGTGGCAAGAGCCCGCGTGATATTCCAAGAATATAAAAAAACAACAACAGCAGGCAAAACGAGTGTTTTGTATCTCCCCCGCCTTCTCTCAGTGATCTGTTCCCCCACACTCCGTGCCTCATTCTGTGTGAGCAATTATTTAGCATAAGAATTTATGTTGCAGTTTATTGCACTGCTCTCTCTTTTTGCATCATATCCCCCATCCCCCTCTCCGAAACGTTGTTTGCCTTCCAAGGAGATTCTGCTCTTTTGTGGTGTTCCGGTTTTGTTTTTCCCCAGCATTTTCTCGAATTCTGAGAAACAATTACGTATAGTACACTGAGACAAATAACGTGAATTGAAATATCATTTGAAAATTGTTAAACTTTATTAGAAATCAATCGTAGATTTTTGTTAAGGAAATGGTGATATTTTTAATGAATTTATGGATTTATTACCACCCAATTTTTTTATGTGAAGTGTATCGTGTGTTTTGATTACAAATGAAATGCGAAATTTCATTTCATTTGAAAATCGGATTGCGGATTTTCGCTTTGATTTGTCTTGCCTTGTCATGTGTCTCTCTCGGCCATAAAATTGTGCTAACAAATAAACAATTATGAAAGATGCGAATTTTCAAATAAATACACATACGGATAATTTAACACTTCAACTGGTTTTGAGATGAAGAAAAAAAAACCATTTATTGGGATAGAGCTTTGTTTGGCAGCCCCCCATAATCATTGACTCATCGAATTACAGTTCTTGGAAACTGCTTAGAATTCCTCCGATTCAATGATTCAATAAATTATGAATGCATTCTGGCAAGAAACTAGTATAGATTTTTTTCTTAATTAAATTTGAGGTTCTTTGGGACCAAAACTTGATCTAGAAAGCAGAAAATGTATTCACAAGAAATGAAAGGGAATGTTCTTCCAATAATCTCTTCAAACTTGTATCTATTGATCGCGAATTGGATTGTAATTTATCAGTTAGCTGATTCACTGACTTATTTTAAGTTTCTGTTGAGAATAAGAGGTATGCTATGATAGACCTTAAACAAAGCAACACCACATGTAACCTTTGTCAAATCAAAGGTTCACTGACATCCGAACATCGCTAATAGTTTTTTCCCTTCTCTTTTAACAAAAATTGATTGATTACATGGTGTGTTTTTGTTGATCCCAACGATTAAATGGTTCCAAATAACTCTTCCTTTCACCCCATATCTTATCTGTTATCATACAGACCGAAAAATACTCGTACACATACATACATCTAATACGTAGTAAGCTCCAAAAATGAAGTTCGTCAGACGAAATTTCATGAAGGGGATGGAGGGAGCTGTGACATGTGTCCGACGACTTGCATTATCGACAAGTTCCCGGGGTCTGGGCGACAATCGCTCACCTGTTGCCGCCGTATCTTTAGAGCTTTAGCCATGGAACAATCAAGTGATTACTGATAAAAAATGGAAGTATAAAATGATTTCAATAAGGAGAGAGAGAATGTGCATACAAAGTATATTTTAAGGAAGCATCTCCCACAAATGAGACGTGCACTGAATGAATGATTCAAATAAATGTATGTATAATTACGAATAAAACGCCCATGAGTCACTCACCTGAGAATACTCTCGCCCCAGAGATGAACAGAAACGCGGAACTGGCAAAAAACGCACTCACGACGAGAAAAAAATGAA
This sequence comes from Drosophila subsilvestris, assembly GCA_035043285.1. Classification (NCBI taxonomy): domain Eukaryota; kingdom Metazoa; phylum Arthropoda; class Insecta; order Diptera; family Drosophilidae; genus Drosophila; species Drosophila subsilvestris. The sequence goes on from JAWNNB010001739.1 coordinate 141,241, forward strand.
AACCGATTAAAGCGCAACCGAGAGGATTGTCTACAATTCATTCATAAAGCATACAAAAATATACATATACACAAAGGGAATATAATTTCATGGGAATGGATTCTATAGATCAATGTAGTAATCTGTTTTCCGTTTTACACTGGAAACACTTTTAGTTTTCAAGGTAACCAATTTAGAGAGACCTTTATCGGTTTTAATCGTTGGGCATTATCTCTGAAGAACATTGGAGAATGCAATGACTTGAGGGTTGGGTGGGACAGGGTTCCCCCCATCAAGTACTCAAGTTAATTGATTACGGTATGGGTTGTAGAAATAGCAAGGTGAGAGAGAGAAATCGGATTTCAATGGAAATTTATGGCTGGTTTTTATACTTCGATCATTTTTAAAGGTTCTTATAATTGCTTAACAATAGTTTATGAACTTTGAAGGGAAGTATTCCTAGATATTGTTCAGTCGCATTCTTAATCTTACCAGACGATTCCTAAATATATAGAACTATTTTTTGGTTTAAATTTCTTTGATACAAATACCTTCTAGGTTTAAATTTAATTTTCCAAATTATGATTGAAATATTTGTGAAGAATTTCGTGATTCCGTTTCAAACTTAATTTCCCTCACTCTTTTTCCAAAACCTCTTCATTTAGGTGCCATTTATGAAAGTCACAAATTTTCCTTTCAATTAATTCGAAACCCCATTTTCCAAATTGATTAATAGATGGCTAGATATGTAGATAGATAGATATATTTTCTGTTTGCTTTTCTGGCGATCATACGCTTTGGTTATGAAATGTTAACAAATTGTCGGGGGGCGGCCACGAATCGAAAACATTTGCAAGCTCCATTACGCTTGAGATACTAATTCAAAAGATCAACAAGAGAGCGCAGCGCGTGTGTGTTCTCAAAATATGATATATGGTATGTATCTACACTCTACAAAATAACCGAGAACAAGAATCTGCTGCTGCAGTTGCACAAAGTCTGCTGCTGCCACCGAGGGAGGCATGCGGGTATTGCGTGGCAAAACGAAACTTGATTGCAAATGCAACACAAACTCGATCGAAATACAAGTCACTCGAAACGCGATGTCTGATGTGTCTCTTGATGCCTGATGCCTGTCACAGGCCTAAAGTTAAAAAAAAAGAAACGAGGCCATTGCACGCTACTTTGTCGTCTGTCGTCTGTTGGCTTCAGTATCACCATGAACCGGGGGAGCCAAAACTGGCCAGCGGTTAATGACACCTTCTCTCCTGCCACTCGCCGTCTGCACTGACCTGAAAATTCTGAAGTCAGTTACAGAGGCAAATATTGAATTGCCAGAGGCGTGTGAACGATTTCATTTGCCGGGTTATTGTAATTTACACTTACAGACGTTTAAATCAATAAATAAATAAGCAATCAAGCGGGGGCAACGTTGCCACTCTTGGGTATCAAACGCAAATATTGTGAGGGCAATAAAGATGGGAAGATCTTTAGCAGCTGTTCTTCTTTTACGCGCATATTCCAGGCAGTTGCGACCGAGGGGCACAGCTGCAAGACGCTCAAAATGCAGTAAAGTATGACAAAAAGGACTCTTATTAACAGCTGATACCACCATAATAGATCACTTGAAGAGCCATTTTCTCTGTTCTCAGCTTGAACACTCCATTCAAGCCTCAGCCCCGCAGCAAAAGTTTTTCTAGTGGGAACTCAATTTGAATATCTACTTAGCGAAAACCCACTATGAAATGGAATAATAAATAGTTATAGCGAAGATCAAGTAGATACACAATAGAAGTTTCTCCCTCTTTCCACTCACGAGAGTGAGTTAATTTAATGTTTTTTTGGTGATTTTCCAGTGAGAGATTCTAGATAATGTTCATTTGTGCCGTTTATTGTTTATACTCTAAACAGCCACAAAACTTGTTTTGTTGCCATAACTTTATACTATATGATGGAGTACATATTTTTATATGTATATGATGGAGGGAGGGGAGGTGTTTGATGACGGCTGACGGGCATATAAACAATTATTAAAGCAAAAGCCATAGGAGATTAAAATATTAACTGGAAATTCTATCAAAACTGCATCAGAGATGAGCTTATAGAACTAATGATCATGAATCTAATGTAATTGCTTGATTTATGGTGAAGGAAATGGAATTTTTCCAGTGATTTTCCAAAAGCAAAAGATGGCTTTTTGATAGCTCTATCAATTATGATAATTATTAACAATATGGGGGCTCTAAAAAAAGGGCTTTATACCCCTCATAAAATACGAGTCGAACGGGGTCTGGGTAACTCTCCAGATCTTGGGCGTTTTTGTACCAATAAATATTTCTGAATCTATTTTAAGCCCCCCAAACCTTTATGAATTTCATGCCCGAAAAAAGCCAAAATATCGTTTCAGATATCCCACATAAATTTGATTTGATTTCGGAATAGCTTTTGCTTTCGTTCCCTGTTTATTATTACTTTTGTATTTTGATTATTTTTGTTGATGAAAGAATTCACCGCATTGCATGCCTCGCTCGAGTGACTCGAAATTATACACTGTAATCCGATTGCCATTGTTCACCGATTTTAATATTGCTTTTGTACTTTCGTGCGGAAGTTATACGTTAGCAAAAATTGTTACCTGTGTGTGGCATGCGATTGTTATTGTCAGAGCAGGGCAGAGCTGAGCCGAGCCGAGCCGTTTATGGGCCAGTTCAAAGGCCAAAAGAGAGCGCAGTAAATGGCCAAATAATATGACAGGTTTTTTTTGTACTTGGCCAACTTTTTCGCTGATTCATTTTCTGCCGAGTTTTGTTCAAGTTTTTGGGGTTTTCTAAATAAAGGTGGATCTGACAAAGCAGAGTGCTATATAGGGTAGTAATTACAATTATTTGCTCTGTTCCAGCTGACTGCAGCTAAAAGTTGATTGACTTGATTCATGGCAATCACAATTTGTGTCAAGTGGGAATTTTTAACTCCCAATTGGGTTGTGTTTTTAAAACAGATGCACTTCATGAAGCGTTGGTTTTCGAAGAATATGTACATAGTTTTCCAAGTGAACACAAACAGGTCTAAATGATAGCCTTAGCAGAAAAAAAGAACACTATGCAATATTTATAGTAATTGTAAACAGGTTTTAGGTATTGCCTTGACAGTCGGCGTGGCTGGAATTCTTTGGCCCTTTGGTTTGTTTGAAGCCATATCTAAGCTTTTTGAGGCACTCTTTATGTGTTAGAAGTGTTGAAAACTATCCCAAAAGACTCAAGAATGTTGACAAAGTACTTTTGCTTTTATGTAATTAATTCTGGTTTAAAATATCGCTAGAAATTTGGACCTATTACCCAGAAGCAATCATAGCTTAAACAATTGTCAGTTCATATTCCAAGAAGGTTTTAAAATTTCCAGTAAATAATTAGATCCATAAATGATGAATAATCTTAACAAGAGGGAGGAGGAGACTATATTTTAATATTGTTTTTTAGCTACTATAAATTTAAATGAAATCAAGGCTCGACAAAAACGTTGAATCTTCCCTCGTTGTGGCTTATATAACACCTCGAAATCAGTTTGAAATAAGCTTCACGCACAAAGCGTGTAAACATCAACAAATTGCATTAACGTGCAACAACAGAAAACAGTCAAAACGAGAAGGAACGTGAGTCGCTTCTAGTCGCGACTCTACTTTTATACCCGTACTCAGTCAGTATATAAATTTATGAGCTTATGATTGAAATTAAAAAAAAAATTTTAATTTTACATTTTACATTTTTTTGCTACATTTGTCAACTACATCTACATGTAAAATGTAGATAATACATCTAGAACAAATATTCTACATATACCATTTAGATTCTACATCTCCTCCGCTAGGGGTTGCTCGCGCATTGCACAGGGCAGAGTGTGTGCGAGCGAGACAGAGAATGAATAGCGTCAGCAGCGCCAGAGGAGGTGGGGAAGGAGCGAAAATTAATTTCTTTATTCTGGCTATAATAATGATCCGATCTGGTTCAGATTCGGCAATCTGATATGATATGGTCATTCTCTACGATACTGCGTTTTTAGTTTTATCGTATCTTCAAAATTGTGGATGCCACAGATTTTCGTCCTTTGTGAAGGCGGAAGGGCGGGGCGAAATTTTGAAATACACTTGTAACAGTGTGATATCACATGAGTCTGGAAAAAAATTTCGTTGCCTAGCTTTTATAGTCTCTGAGAACGAGGCGCTCATGGGGACGGACAGACGGACAGACGGACGGACAGACAGACATGGCTCTATCGACTCGGCTATTGATACTGATCAAGAATATATATACTTTATGGGGTCGGAAAATGTTCCTTCTCTGCGTTACACACATCCACATTTACCACAAATACAGTATACCCCTGCTCTCTTTTGAGTACGGGTATAAAAAGTCAGTGAAAATCAATTGTCATTCACAATTACTTTACGGATGTAAATGCTCTATCCTATCCCTCGTGGATTCCTTCAATTTGAATACTCTGCCGCTGTGCCCCTTTCGATCCAGCCCACTGTTCAATCACATGAACTTCATTGAGTGTGTTGTTGAGTCGCTTTTCAATTCAAAAACTGTCGTCGAAAGCTCTCTGCATAGTCATGCATAGTCATGCAGACAATCAATTGATCGATTTGTCCGCACCGCACTCACATGATTCGCTGTGATCTTTGAACTTTTCAGCAGAGCTTTTGTTGTTGTTGTCGAATTTATGTGCTGAAAGATCTCTTCGTCTTACAGTGGTTAAATATTAGCTTTGGTTAGTCATTTCGCACCTCCGAAAATTAAATGAAAAATAACACTTGGCATTAACTTTATCTGCCTTCGAGAGATTACGTTCCAAGTATGAACTTGATACAGATAATACCCAGCAAAAGAGATGTCTTCTAACGAAAGAATAAAGAATTTCAGAGATCTGGCTATTTATTTTGCTTTATTTCTAAATGAAATTAAGTTCTCTGAACCTTTTTCTGTGCTTAAATCTTTTTATCAATTTGCAATCATTAAAAATCAATTAGCAATATTTCGATAAGAGTTCTGCAAAGCCTACAAAGCCGATAAGAAACGTGTTGCTTGATTATTTGCCATAAAATACAGCTGAAATGATATCAGTATATAGAAACTCGAGATCTTTCAACTGCCGCCTAAAAGTATGCTTAAGCTGAAAGCCCTTCGAGAGATTTTTTACTTCTCTTCCCTCTTTTCATCCGTTGGCAGGTGGAGGTAATGTTGTGTGGCCTCAATTTGCAGACAGACCCGCTTATCGTTCAAAAAGCGTTAAGTAAACCCCAGGTAGACAAGTACGGTTATCTGTATGGGAGCACGAGTGTGTTGTATTCGTGCCAGAGTGTGCATGGTGCATGGTTTAAAAAATAAGTTTCAATTACAGGAACAACAGCAACAACCAGTCCAGTCCCATCGCTCAGACACAGACACATACATATAGAGAAAAACGTTTGGACGACAGGTGTCACAATCCAGCCAACAGGTTACAGTGGGACTCAGGGCATGAAAATGGAACAATGAAAATGCACTAGTAAACGTAAATAAATATGACAGCGGAAAGAGGGTTTTATTAAATTGGCATTGTCATTGTCAAAACGATGCGCATTTTAATTTCTTTGAAATTATCTTAAATCACTTTACTTATTATATTTTTTAAAGGTAACGACTTTAAATCAATCAAATTGATATAGAAAAACTCCTATAATCTTTGAAAGAATGCCATCGAATCTAAAAATATACAAAATAAACTTTTTGCATTTGTTAATCAAAAAGATAATGGTGAAACACGAGAAATTAATTCAAGATAGCAGTAATGTCATAAATTATTGAAACAAATCTTGCAATTTTAATCAGGCAAAAACATTTTCAAGGCACTTGGCCCACAGTGCACACACAGCCCGAGCAGAGCGATCGCCAGAGAGCGGTCGGTCGTAAGCGTGAGAGTAAATCTGTGCTCACGGCACTTACCGATTGACATCTATCATGCGCGATCGATCCACTCTCTTCTCTCAATAAACTCCCTGTTTTCCATCCACTCTGTGCCTTCCTCTCTGCAGTCTCTGATGCTTGTATTTGGATGAGTTAATGCAGTCCATTCAATCGGTGAGCGCAGGGTATGTTTGAAAGATAAGATAAGGTGCTAGGCATTGTCAGGGCGTTCTCTTTTGAAGATTTCTGCTCCTTTGGGTTACTCATTAGCATATTCGATAGCTGCTTTAAGGAAACTGGGGAGAGCGGTAGGTAGCCTCTCTCACCTATCAAGCAACTCGCTTTTATCACACGCGCTCCCACTCTCGCACACGGTACTCACCTGTTCAAAGAGAAAGAGAGGACGCAAGAGAGAGAGAGAGAGAGAGAGCGTCACCTTTGAGAGAGAGAGAGCCGCAATTGTGAGATATTGCGCTAACAACACTTCATTTGCCGATAAAACCCCAAAGCTCCACACACACGACACGGCTCCACGCTCTGCGGCGTCACAGAGTTTTTCTGAAACGAGCGCACATTCCGCACAGTCCGGCCGAAATCTGGATGTAAATTATTTCCCTCCTTTTAACCGAAACAACGAATTAATCAAAACATTTGACAAATCAACCAATTCCCCATTCTTTTTGACACAAAAAAAAACAAACAAAAACAAGAAAGACAGAAGAGACAATTGGAGATATAAAAAAATAAAATAACAAAAGCAAATAAAAAAGACGAAAAAATGTGCCGCTGCTGTCAAAAGTAAGTACATTTGTTGTTGTGGCCGCTGTTTTCCCTCGACAGCAAATAATTTTTTACTAACATTTGAAATTGCGTTTTTCACCCCTTCCGCCCGATCGTAGTTGTTGGGAAGATTTCTACTGGAACTGCTTTGAGGAGCGCTTTTGCTACGATGAATCGATTGGTAAGTCACTCGAAAACTATGGCTATAATTTTGATCAGATTTGACGGCTTAGGAGCCAGGAGGGGAGGAGTCCACAGGGGGGTAGGTAGGCACACCAGTGAGTGAGTGAGTGAGTACACTCAAAGCAAACACTCACATTCACATTCAAAAGTAGATCTTGAAACGCACCATGCGCCATGCGACGATATTTTGCGCGATTTAACGTGTTTGGCATTTTAGATTCAGATTCGGTTCGGACAACATAAAAGACGAAAAAAAAACAACAACAAAATGCAGTAAAAAGATTTTATGGAAATTTTTTCAGATATTTAGTTTGGTTTTTATGCGCTTTGTAGTTGCAAGTGGAACTTGAATTTCCAAGAATATTATGTAATGCAAGAAAGAGAGCAAGAAAAATAGATTGCTACGGTTAAAAAAAAGATATAGGTCCAAAGGAGAGATGGTAGGGGAATATAATCTATGGGGAATCGAACTTTATGTAAATTCTGAATCTGTGTCTACGGATTTACAGATAAATAGTAAGTTAAATCATACTTTTTTTTTTATTTTATGGACCGCTAGAATTTAAACTTTATAGCATTATGGGAGTCATATAAAAGGGTCTGAAAAAAGGTTTCTTTTTAAGGATAATCCAAAAAAATGCAGCTTTAAATATCGCTAAAAAAACCTATTAATAGTTAGATAGTACATAAATTATGAAGCCATAGGAACAATCACTTGTTTTTGTACACCTAAACGTCACGAAAAATTATTGAAAAATTATGAAATCGGATTAAAATTCACAGAGAAAGTTAACCATATTTTAGTGATATTTTTAAGCGGCTCTTTAAGGATATTTTATGCAGCCATCCGTCAAAGCTAGGCCAGCTTTTTTAACTTAAAAGTATAATTATTTTTCACTAATTTCACTTCTTTTTCACACTCTTCCTTGCAGCCAACTACAATCCCGAGGACGACGAGGACTATTTGGCCGCTCAAAAGAATGGCCAGATCATTGGACGCATACAGCCAGCCACGGCAGACAACAATAATTCGCTGACTGTGCCACAACAACCGATTTGCGATCAGCCGCAAATGCGGCAAAACAGCTCCGGCCTGGGCCTGAGTCTAATGAGGTACTAATTGATAGATCAAATTTCGATCTGATCTCCCCACACAAAAAGCGAGCCAAAGATCAGATTTAGCACATTGTTTGCAGAGAGGGCAGCCGATTAGCGATTTGCCTATAATTTGAATTATTAATTTACACACCAATCTTTCTCTCGTTCTCTCTCGTTCAGTGGCAAGATGCATGAGGAGGACTATCGTCGCGAGACGCAAATAAATGTACCCACACTGGGTCCCGAGATATTGGCGGTGTTTGCCAATTCGCAGATCTTCCAAGATCATCAGCCCACAAAATTGAATCGCATCAGCACAAAGACATACTTGGCTGGTATCCATTCGCCCAATCGGGAGATGCCCACAACGCCGCGTGTCAGCGATCAGGAACGCTTGTTGCGTCGCCTGGAAGGTAATGATGGGCATGGTGGTGCCCATACGCCACTTCTAGGTGGTGGCAATGGTAGCAAGAGTGGCAAGAGCACACGAAGCAGCAGCATTGTGTCCAGCGGTGTGCCGAAGGTTAAGTTCTATCTAAATTGAGGGGGTACGGGCACCGGGCACACACCGCCTGGGGGGTGTGCATTCGCAGTATTTGTGCCAAAGATTGATAAACTTTCGGAAAACACACACACACACACAAAATGTGACTTAATATTATTTACTAATTAGCTATAAGTGTTGCCCGATAGAAACTGCACACAGACACACAACGATATATTGCTGGCATTTTAGTATTATCTAGAGTTCTAAGCATGCATACTTTATTTTTACTATAGCTTTATCCTATATAAGTCTTAATTGATGGACCTTGTAAATGTGTAGTCCTACAATACAATAAGACCCCGAGTAAAAAAATTTTTACTTATCACAAAACAAAAAAACGAAAAGAAATAACCATTTTCTGGGTTCATATAAACAACAGCTATTAATAATGATCATAATAGAGCTAGAAATATAGGTCAAATGATATATCGAACTTGGGCACATTGAACTTGAGATATTCAATCAAAGAATCATCAAGGCACGGGGCGTAATAGGAACTGAATTTATTCTAATGATTAATCATTTCTCTGGTGATGCAATTTTGCCTTTGAAATGTTAATCTTCAAGAATATTAAAGCTATAGGCGCAGACATTCGGCAGAGGTGATCCAGGAACTTAACTGTGCCTGGACAACATTTTTCGATTGTTTGAAAAATACCAACAAAATTAATATAATTTCCTCTGCAGTAGATAGAATACACGTTGAGTGTCCTTTTGGGCAATTTCTATTTGAAATAAAACGAGAAGGAACGTGAGTCGCTTCTAGTCGCGACTCTACTTTTATAGCCGTACTCAGTCAGTATATAAACTTGTGAGCTTATAATTGAAATTTTAAAAAAATTTTAAAATTTTACATTTTACATTTTTTTGCTACATTTGTTAACTACATCTACATGTAAAATGTAGATAATACATATAGAACAAATATTCTACATCTACCATTTAGATTCTACATCTCCTTCGCTAGGGGTTGCTCGCGCATTGCACAGGGCAGAGTGTGTGCGAGCGAGACAGAGAATGAATAGTGTCAGCAGCGCCAGAGGAGGTGGGGGAAGCAACTGAAAATTAAATATTTCTTTATTCTGGCTATAATTATGATCCGATCTGATTCAGATTCGGCAATCTGATAGATATGGTCATTCTCTACGATACTGCGTTTTTAGTTTTATCGTATCTTCAAAATTGTGGAAGCCACAGATTTTCGTCCTTTGTAGGGGCGGAAGGGGGCGGGGTGAAATTCTGAAATACACTTGTATCAGTGTGATATCACATTAGTCTGGAAACAAAATTTGGTTGCTCTAGCTTTTATAGTCTCTGAGATCCAGGCGCTCATCGGGACGGACAGACAGACAGACGGACGGACAGACAGACATGGCTCTATCGACTCGGCTATTGATGCTGATCAAGAATATATATACTTTATGGGGTCGGAAAAATTTCCTTCTCTGCGTTACACACATCCACTTTTAGCACAAATACAGTATACCCCTTAACTCTTTTTGAGTACGGGTATAAAAATAAGTTATTTTTATAGCTTGTTTCCCGAAGTTAACACATCTAATCCAGTGGTCGGCACGCACACATTCACATGTTTTGCAGTGGCTTTGTGTGCGTATACAGAAGGCAAAACGGAACATTGTATTGGTGCCAACAACTGTAATACACGTGTACATGAGCACAATAGATAGGGCCGTGCCGGCCCTGATCTAATCCCAGCTTTATGCATTAGTTTTGTTAGTTTTTGTGATTTAGAACACACTCACAATAAACCATTTTGCTGGCTCGACTTTGAGTCATTTTTCTCAGGAATCTCTTAGCAAAAATGCGAGATAATTTGTACACTTTGAACAATGAAATTGTTTGTTAAGCACTGGCGTTACTCAACAGCTGCAGCTAATTGTCTGAGATCGGATTAAACACACACACTCCAGTAGCATGGGGAGGGTTCTACCTAATGATATTCCATGTGGATATTAAATTAATATTTCTAAATATACAAATTGAGAAGAGTAGGGAAATAAATAGAAGAAGAGTTGATTAAAAGAGATTTAAATAAGGAATTCGGAGAGATCATAAGAAAAGGAAGCTAGAGGGAAAACGTTCAAACTTTTGGGAAGAGATTTAAGAAAAGTTTGAAGAAGTTTCATGAAAGATTTAGTTCAGTTTTGGGAGTCAATAAAATAAGATATTTTCGGATCAGTTTAACAACAGACTTTGTGAAATTCTTTTCTGCATTTGACGTCATATACTCCTTCCCAGCGTCTCTCTTTCATTAACCTTATTCTTCTCGCACAAAATTTTCCACACCTTTTAAAGCCTCAAATGAGGAAGAATCGAAATGCAATCTGAAAACTGTGACCAAAAATTTAATTAACAAGATTTTTTCGCACTGACAACGATACCGGTTTCCCCAGCTGGAGTTGGATTAACATTTGTTGTGTGTGGAGTATTCGTTCTGTTCTGGTAGCCATTCACACATGGTGTACGTCAGCCATTAGTTATCGCATCTGGAAAATGATAAAACCCGCAGGGCGCAATTGGAGATCATTTTTATGGGGTGGGGTGGTGGCTGGTGCTGTTCGTCAGCGATTTATCATATTTTTTGCATATTGAGCAATCATTTTGGCAGGAGAGTGCACCCCTCTCTCTCTCTCTCTCTCTCTCTCTCTCTGTCTGTCCCATACCCAAAGCGAATCGAACGAATCAGCTAATTAGTCAAATTCCTGATTTTGATTCCCTTATCGGAATCGCATATATAAAAATGTTAACAGCAAATAAACAGAGTGTACTAGTGGGTAGGGATTTTTCGTGGCTTCCATTTGGACAGAGAAAGAGAGTTTTGGGCGATATAAATTATGTGATAAGAGAGTAGGAGACAGGAGACAGGAAACCTTGTAATCATTTTTTCAATTTCGATTCATTTTAAATCACAGCTGATAAAAACCCTAAAGCCAAAGAAATGTGCGAATTTAAAAGGGTTTTTGGTCTTACCTTTCTTACGGGTAGGCAAACCCTTTTAAAAAATCGAAGAACAATGAAGCTTAATTTTACATTGTGTTGCTTAAAGCTAAAAAAAATAAAACAATTCCGCTTTAATTCCAAAGAAATTGTCTGCCAAGACAATGGAAAAGTTGCCCTAGAATATTGTTTTACCCCAAGGGTTTTTGTTGTATTTATAGATTATACGTATGTACGTACGTACGTATATGCGCCAATCTTAACGACACTTAACTATTCATCACGTTTTTTGTTGCTGAATGGTGAATGGTGAATGGACTTTTGATACACTGAGCCAAAAAAAAACCGTTTATATGACAGATTTTATTACCTTTCGCTCACTGTGTGCATTGCCGCAAAGGCGTCACAAGTTATAGCACATATGTAGTATATATTTTTATGGCTCTGACGTTTGTCTTTCAAGGGGACGTGCCCTCAAACGGGGGCTCTGCTGTGAGCCTCTGAGCAATCCACTTAACAGTGCGTTTCAGTGCTTTATGGACAGAGAGGAAGAAGAAGAATTTTTAAATAATGCCTAAAGTTATGGTACAAATATGACAAAGGAATAAATTTAAATTAATTTTTTTAATTTTCAACAATTATTCCTTGTTATTTCCTTTTGTTTGTTTTTCCTTCAAATATTTTATTGGCACTGTTTTTATACAAGTTATCGAACAGTCTTTGCATCGTAAATGTTTACTGAATCAGCATGATTACAATTACTTTCTTGATAGATACAGATTAAGTGCGTCCAACCAGCATTTGATGGGCTTGTCATACGAATATGTCCAGACTCAGTTAATGGTTCAATAATATATGTATAAAGCACTTATCTGATATTGATATAGGTGATGATTCTTTGAGGCGTAGAAACGGAGGAATTTCCCTAATGCCTGCTCTTTCCTGGTTTCCCCAGAGGGCTGCTTTTTATTATCTCTCTTAATATCTGTGATATCTGTCATGAACTCTGGGGGTCTTATCTTGTTGGCCAACCTTTTATATGTACTATCTGCTAGCCAGTTCTTGTGATAATCTTTAGTTACGATTTATAGTAATTGTCCCTTATATTCCAGGCGATGCCACAGATTCAAAGATATCACCAGAGAAACGAATCACATTCACCTTGGCCCCATCCTCGGCTGAATGCTCGCCCGAGGGCAGTCAGACATTGTCGCCCAAGAAGTTCGAGGCCATTGCCGAGGAGGAGAAGGAGGACGAAAAGGAAGAGGAGGAGGATTCCATAGAGGAGGTGGTACTGCGTCCGCGTCTCATTGACAGGCATCCCCATCTGTTGCCCACCACACCGAAGCGTACACTGCGCTCGGCCAAGAGTGTGCCGCACATGCATGTGAGATCGGCGGCCAGTGAAACGGATATATTCTCGATCAGCGGCACTGTGAACAGCAGCCAGATCAGCATGACACCGGAGGTGCCCTTCATTTCGTTCAGCAATCTGCCCAAGAACTACGAGGACACGCCGACCATCGAGAAGTACCGCGTGTCGCAGAGCCTGTACTCCATTCAGACGGCAAATGCGGCGCGGGCCACACAGGATGATTACTCGATGCCGCGTTACTTCCGTCGCTCATGACCCAGAGCTCTGAGGTATTGCCGGGCAGTTCAATGGCCTCCACGACCCCATCGGCCTCGTCTTCCGCGTCGCCTGGATCCTCCAACAACGAGCTGCGTCGTCCGGAGAAGGAGAAGAGCAAGCGTCTTCAAATGCTGCGCGGAAATTTGCCGCCACTACTCATCCATTCCGTTTCGTTCAAGCGAAATCGGGATGAGGGCAAGCAAGTGGATTAATATCCCCCAACTATTTGTACTCACAAAAGTAAATATATTGTTAATCTGTGTTTCTGTATTTGTTGCATCTGACTTAGTGTGTAGCTCCTGTGTAAGGGATTAATGTATGTTTTCTGTTTTATAAGCCAATAACCTTTGTCCACTCTCACTCAGTATTCGGTTATGTACTTCATTATGCATGTATAAATGATATTACAAAAATAAAATTTGATTTACTACACGAAAATGTGTTTTAAAATTGATCTGATTTAATGGAAAATATTGATTTTCAAATTTAATTTTAAATTGTTTCATTTTTAATAAATTTGAATTTAAATTGACAGTGTGGCCACATCAGCTACTTTTGTGACAAAACTCTGCCACCCTGGCCTGTAATTGTCTGGCGGTAATTTTATATAAAAATCAAAATAAAATCATTTTCATTCCAATGAAAACTAATATCAGTAGCGCTTATCTTGTGATCTAATTTCTTATTGCATTATGAAAGTAGTAAATGTTTTTAAATAAATAAAACATTTATTTTGCATTTGTGACCAAAAATGAAGAAGATAAAGTGAAATTTTTTCCGCTCAAAGTGGAAGGACAGGCATTAGTGTGATTAGTTTCTTAATTAAATATGCGGAAAATAGTTAGGTACAGCAACCTTACAAAATAATATCAGTGTATAGTTTTATAGTTTCAGTAATTCCTCTTAATTAATTTGCGATGTGTAACGTGGGTATACCTAGGAGTATCTTAAACATTTGCAATACATTTGATATCAAAAATACATATTCGAGTACATGGAGTGGATAGCTATATCTAGACAGTTACTTCAGTTGCAGCATATCCACTACCTGGTCTATGAATCCCTGATCATTTTCACCTTCATTGGGCACAACAAAGTCAAAGCTATCGTAGTCATCCAGATCACATTCGGAGGGCACATCATCAATGCCCTCGGTGAAGGTCCAGCCTCTTGCCTGACGCGTCTCTGGGCGGGAGGTAAGGCGCACAGTTTGGACCATGTCCTGGCCGTAGGTCTCGCGAAACCATTTTATGTCATTCTTGCGGCGCACATCGCTGACTATGACGTAAGGGATCTGATCGAGGGGCGCCTCCTTCATGGCTGCACGGCAAAAGTAGCCATAATCCTTGGTGCGCATCTCATCGCTCCACACAATCATGTCGCGACGATACTGCTCCTTGTAGGGCCCATCGCTGAGCAAGGCGCTGAGATCCAATTGCAGCTTGCGTGCCCATTCCGATTTGATGGGCTCCGAGATCCGTACGATTCGTGCGCGATTCCCTAGGCTATGGAATAAACACAAAACTACATTAATTGAATTATTGATTTGTACATCACTTACCGCTTTTGTAGCCTCTCGGATATATAATCCTTGCCGCACTTGCGTTTCCCACTGATTAAGACTATTTTCAGCATTTTTCTCTCTGCCCAACTTTCACTTTTGGCTGCCTCACGCTTGCTTTTTCCAATGGCGCTGGCCCTGCCCTCAATACTGCTGCTGTTGTGTGGTGTATTGCATCAGATATTCTCTCAGGCCTGAACTCTGGGTTAAACGTCGGGCATTGTTGCATTTTATTTATGGTAATTTTAGTCAAAAATGTATGGATTTGTTTACATTTTTAGTTTCAAGCAGCTGAGTGTGTATCGATAGTATCGATTGGTGTGCCAAAAACATCGTATGTTCTTTTTTGAGCGGTGAATTCAGATTGTAAGATGAAAACATTTACAATTGTAATTGTACATTAATTTAATAAATTTTTTTATTGTTGTGTTTCTTTTCAGACATTTTTTTGGGCCATATTCAAACTTGCAGCTTATTTCTATCTGTATCGATTGCGTTAATTTCAAGCAAGTATCGGTTACTGTTGTTGAGCGGGCTATTCAAAGACAAAAAGGAAGATACATCTCCATCTTCCATATTTCACGTCTTAGCAACTATTTCAATAAAAATGATGAGAAACCATCAGTACATCATCAAATATCAATAACCTTTTGTCTTCTTCTGTATAAAAAGTACAAAGAAATCCTTCTTTAAAATACATTCTTTTAATTTCATTTGAATCTTAATTTTAATTCACTTTTCGTCTTAATTTAAAACCGAACTTGCCTAAAAAGCCGCCGTTCTTGGGAGTATGGTATGGTGGTGTCCTATCATATCCTATATTGCGTTTGCTGCCAATTGCCGCTTGTGCTGCCCGCTGCACTGGCCGTCTCGTAGGTGGCTTGCGTGGGATTGTGGCCAGGAGCTGGTGCACCAGCTTTAGCGCCGCCACCGATAGCAGGCGGAGCGCCCGGTGGTCCAGCACTACCAAAGGAGGCCAAAATGCTGCTGTAGTAGGATGCATCGGCCACGGACTCGGACTGATGGTGCGACTTTTTCAGGGACTGGTGGAGCGAGGCCTTGCCCTGGTGACAGTCCAGGGCATTGGCATTGTTGATTCTGGCCAGGTTCGCCAGCGTGAGCGTTGAGTGCGCGTGGACGGAGTTTTGAGCGGCCGCAACGGCAGCGGCAGAGCCAGGCGGTGGAATGGTGCCAATGCCGCCGACAGACATGGTTGGGAGGCGCGACAAGGAGCGAGCAACAGCGGAGGAGGAGGAGGACGAGGCAGGTGACTCGGAGAGCTGCAAGGGGCAAGCGTTTTTAGACAAGACAGCTTAGTTTAGGAGCCATAGCTACCACTCGCCTTGCGCTGCTTGTGCAGGCCGCTCAGGTCCGCCAGCTTTGGGTCAACAACAACAACGCCGCCGCCGCCACCCGCCGCACCAAGAGCCGTTGGCGGTGGCGGCAACTGGGGTGCCACATGTCTGTGATTGATGTGCGCCTGCAGGTCGCGCTGGGACAGATAGGTGCGACGACAGCCCGTGCTGCCGTACCGACTGCCGCCATGGGTGCACATGAAGACGGTGCCCAGGCCACTCTGCTCAACCCTCAGCACCTTGTCGCTGCATCGGGGACAGCTCTTGATGGGCTCGGCGCGGGCGCATTTCAGGCAGAAGACGTGTTTGCATGGTATCATCCGGCCGTAGACGAGTATCGGCTTGTCGCACTGATCGCAGCAGTGGATCATGGGATTCAGTACCTTCTCGCCGATGAGGCTGACTTTGTGGTTCCATTTCAGGCGCAGCATCGGCTCCGGTGGGCCGCGCGACAATGTGGTAAAGGTGGGTGCCTCCAGCTGTGATATGTCCGCTTCCATGTCAACTGTTCGGGGCAAAGGAATGTTACTACGAGTTGCATATAATCCTTTGGGTTGGCATCTTACTCGTTTTGGCCATTACAGGCAGCGCCACCTGCTGCTGAGGCGCCGGCGGCGTCATATCTGCATTTGTTGTGGCCTGTTGCTCTTCCAGTACTGTGGTCACCTCCATTTCGTTGTCCTTGTCCAAATCCTGCATAATAGCATCTTCCACATGGTCCGTGCTGGCGGGACTGCCCTCCAGAACGGCGGTGAGTGATGCCACGGCCGTCACAGCACCCGCTTCATAGACGGCTTCAATTACGCTCGCATCGTCGATCTTTTTGCCACGACCACGTCCTCGCCCGCGTCCTCTGCCACGCGCTCGAGTACCGCGGCCACGTCCACGACCGCGTTTCACTTCCTCGTTGTCCATTTGTTGGTTAAATGCAGTTTATTTGGCAAATTTGTGGACTTTTTCGTTTTGTTTAGCTCCGCCAGTGGATTTATCGAAAAAATATACTGACCGTGAGAAATATACCATCTTTTTAAAATATACCAACTCCATTTGCGCCAGAGCAGGGTTGCCAAACAACCATAGATAGTATCGATAGAATCGGTTTTAAAATTTAAATTACACTACTCAACACGACATTTCCGCTGTGTCCCGAAATGACTTTTTCTAATAGATTTCGGGATTTTTAATTTTTTAAAGTTTAGTTTTTTTTAAAGAATTCTTTAAAATCAGGTTTTTTTTTTCAGAGGTGGTGCTTCTATTTTCACATAACTTAAGTATCTTATTTCTGGTTGCATGTTGCATTGCAGTTCTAAAAAGCTGACAAAAGCTATAAATCAGACCCAGACACGTTGTAGCTGCAGCTTAACGTCTGGAAGATATTAAGCTTTTAAGTTAAAATTTAATAATTTTTTGCAGTATTTAAAAAAAAATTTTGAAAAATATTACATCCGTTGTTCTTTTTTGTTTGTGTATAGGTGCGTTTAAGGTATTGTTCATTTAAATCTATGGAGAAATGGTGAAGCTACAATTCGTTAACCAAACCCAAAAAATGAAAAAAATGATCAAAAAGCCTCGCTTCTTTGCACGTGTGTATTCGAGAGATGTTAAGGTGATATTTCTACACTCAAGGAACTCGATGTATGTATACTGCAACAAAGGACAGCAAATTAATTAATTTGAAGCCAAACAGCATCAAATAAAATGAAATTGCACAAGGTGAAAAAGCCGAAGCGTCGGCCACGAAAGATAAAATTCCATTGTTGTTTTCTTGCGGTGGCAATTATTTTCACGAATTTAAATAAATATTGCATTTACGAGGAATATGAAGAGGACGACGGCGATCAACTTCTACCAAATATAATATAATTATTTGCTTACTATGTACATAATTATTATGAAATAATAGTGAAATAAATAAATTCTATATAAGAATTTCCACGAAAAATAAATATAAATATACATACATAAATATATTACATACACACATGTACACTGTCGTATAAGCAAAGTAATAATTAATATATTTAAATGGGACTTGAAATTTAAAATCAATTCAGTTTTGCATCGACAATGCGAGACTCGAGTGAAACATGAAGTTCTCGTCGGTTGTGGTCATCCTCCTTTGGATGCGTCTGCAAGGAAAGTCCTTCCATGCCAATGAATATAAAGAAATTCATATGGAAGTTACCATCGCGGAGCAGTGCAACGGATATTGTTTCTCAGTTGTCAAGCCATATCTCGATAGTTTCACCCAGCTTGAAGTGGCAGCAGCTGCCATCAAAAATTTTCAAAGTCAGTTATTTAAAAGTGAGACGGAAATAGCAAAAAGCTATGTCCATCAAATCAAGGTGAAAGACGAGCAAATCAAGGATCTCATAGAGCACATCAACGGCAAAGACAAACAAGTCAACGGCAAAGACAAATAAATTAAGGGTAAAGACAAAAAAATCAAGGACAAAGACAAACAAATCAAGGAAAGTGACGAGCAAATCAACGAAAAAGACAAACAAATCAAGGAAAAAGACGAGCAAATCAAGGATCTTATGGAGAAAATTAAGGGCAAAGACAAAAAAACAATTTGAAAGACGACCAAATCAAGAATCTTATGGAGCAAATTAAGGGCAAAGACAAACAAATCAAGAAAAAACACGAGAAAATCAACGGCAAAGACAAACAAATCAACGTGAAAGACGAAGAGATCAAGGATCTCAGAGAGGAGATGAAGTTGATTTCTTGTTTCAACAGTGGCCCGAATGCCATTCTCAATATAAAGGTCAAGGGAATGGAGCCGTTCCAAAGTCCCTGCAATTCATCTGCATGGACGGTCATTCAACGGCATATCGACGACAGTGTGGACTTTAATCGCAGATGGACGGACTACAAAGATGGATTTGGAGACGTTCGGGGAGAGTTTTTCCTGGGACTGGAAAAAATCCATCAAATGACCTGGGCCCAGCCTCCCGAGCTGTACATTCAACTGCGAGATGTGCATGGAACCACCGGTTACGCTCGCTTCGATAATTTCAAAGTAGGAAGCAAAAAGGAAGCCTACAAACTGAAATCGCTGGGAGAATATTCAGGAACAGCTGGAGATTCATTATCTGCGCATCTGAACATGAAGTTTTCCACATTTGACCGGGATAATGACAATAATGAAAGAGCTAATTGCGCGAAAGATCTTGCAGGTGGTTGGTGGTTTGATAAATGCAGTCAAAGGTACACATATTTGATTCAAAACAAGCGCTTACATATATTGTATTAATTTGTTGTATTGTTACAGTTCGCTCAATGGAAAATATTATGTCGATGGTAAATCAATATTTCGGCATTTTGTGGGGTTCTTTGCAGAACTATGACCGCTCGATCTTGCTTACATTTTCACAAATGATGATAAGACCAAAATCGTTATAAAACGAAATGAATGAAATGCTTAAATAAATATGTTTACCATTAAATATTAAAAAAACGAGAAGGAACGTGTGAGTCGCTTCTTTATACCCGTACTCAGTCAGTATATAAATTCGTGAGCTTATCAGGCAGGCTCCGGTTTTCACTTTCACCAAAAAAAATGATTTACTTTTCAAAACGAAAATTTAGGCGCTCCCGCACACGTGAAATGTATGACTTTTACGTTTTGTAAACGGCAACAAATTCCTCGCCGAAATGAAAAGTAAAGGGCTTTTTATACAACTAAACAAATCTTAATTGCAAAAGGAAAAAAATATATGACTTATTGATGCATTGACATGAATTTGACACTATTAACTAGGAAATTGAGCTTGTGCCCTTTTTATAAATAATTTTTGCTTAAACCAACATCAAAATTGGATTTGAAAAATTGTTCAGGGCAAAAACAAAAAAGTGAATTTCTGTGAACAGCTGTGGCAGCCCGATTTGGCTGTCGATAAGTCTCTATTAAACATAACATTTATTAATATGGGAAAAATTCTCATTGTGCAGGACAACTTGATCAGCGATCAGTGATGTAACACAAAGAAAAGGATTCATCGATAATAGTACAAAAATATACGAATATCATTCCCGAAGTCATCCCTAGGCTTTAGTGAATAAATAGTATGTGCTGTAAATACAATTATTTATTTTATAAATAGAAAATTCTTACATCTAAAATGAGTAAGTCTAATATTTGGAAAGGTTAAAAATATTGCACATGATGTTTTCTATAATTTAGGCGTCCGTTTCGTCCACCTTTGGGGCCAGATAGTAACGTATGTACCCATAATCCTCAATGGGGTACTCCACCAGCAGAGGAACCTCGGGCGCTAGGCAAATCTTGACCCGATCCGACAGCGGTGTGGCACGTGTGAATGTGTTCAGGTATCGTCCAGCAAAGGATTGTGTTATGGGCTCATCCACGTCTATGGTGATGTCCCCCTTGGAGGTCTCGGTCAGCTTAATGTTGGCGGAGCCCATGTCGCCGTTGGCCGAGAACTTGATGCCCTGCTTGGTGCACGAAATCACCACCGATTCGCTGAACAAGCTCATGTCCCGGCAGATGCGTGCAAACTCACTGGATGCCATCTGTACGGTGCAGGCGTAGTCGGTGTCGGGTATGCCCAGATGATCCTGGTCCAGATTCAGCAGCTTTAGCTCGTAGTCCGCTGTGCGACTCTTGTTGTCCGACTCGAAGCTAAGCAGCAGCTTGTCGGCTTTGTCCGCTGCACTAAGCGTCACGGAGTCATCGCCGCTGGCGCTCTTGACCACTTTGGCCAGGGATTTGAGATCCAAGCCAAGAGAGACGTTCCGATCGCAGCGGTATTTCTCAAAGCACTCTGTCTGCAGGCTCAGAGACACCAGAGAAACATGCGAATTGTCCATGGACTGCAGCTAATTGGGAGCAAATCCAAACTGTAGATGCAAATTCTAGTTGGGAAGGATTTTTGGTGTACCTGCATGCCCGTTTCGCTGCAGTCTAGCGTGCTCTGCGAGATGATTTCTTTGAGGGCATCCACAATCTTCTTCAGCAGCAGAGTTTGTCCGAAGCGTGCCTCCAGCATCGTTTTCAATTGAATTTAAATATTTTTTTGTCAATTTCACAATTGGAAATAACTGATACGATACTGACACTGAACAGCTGTTTGGCCGCTGCTGGTGGGGGAAAAATAACTCCAATAACTAGTTCATTTTGGAACCAGCCAATGCAGTTCTAGTTCCGAATCCAGACTGCAGCACATTTTACACTGCAGTCTTTATTTTATTTATAAATAATTGCTAACTGTAGCAATGGCCGCCGCCACGCTGAGTGCCACCGACTGGCATTTGTGGTGTCGCTTGTGTGCCAAGGCCGACCTGCAGGGTAACATCAATGTGTTTCTGAAGCATGAGCAAGCGGGTGGTCCAGGAGATAGCTCTGGCAGCGATATGGCGCTTGCGACAGCAATTGGCAAGTACTTTTGGGTGGATGTAAGTGCGACTGACCATCCTCAAAGCAGTATTGATCATTCCACACACTCCACACACAGATAACGCGTGGCGAGGAGATGCCAAAGATGATCTGCACCGACTGCCTCACGCTGGTCACAACTTTGGTCAACTTTTCGGAGCGCATAAGCCGCGTGCAGAAGCTCTACTGCATTCTACAGGCCAGCGCCAAGCAGGAGCATGTGAATCTGCAGGAGCTACGCTCCAGGTTTGGCCTGCTGGAGGACGAACCAGAGACTGAAGTCCACTATGTGGAGGAGAAACCGAAGCTTGGGGCACAAGGCGATCTGCTCATAGAAGAGTCTGAAATCGATATGAAGAACCCCCTTAATGAGACGGCAGAGGATCAGGAGGAGGAGCATGGAGAAGCAACAAGTAGGAGCGAGGAGAATGAGCCCGAATCGGAGCAGGAGCTGGAGAACGAGCAGGAGCAGGAGTACGATGAAGATGCTGTGCTGCTGAATCTCTGCGATGCCTATGGGATTACCGATGAAAGTTCCTCACGTGACAGCCACAAATGCCCTCCAAGACAGAAGGACACCGACAAGGCACATAAGTGCAGCATGTGCACGCGGGCGTATGCCAGGGCCAGCACCCTGAACCGCCACATGCGGCAGGACCATGACAGGATCTACGAGACCAATCTGCTGGCCTGCGAGGAGTGTCCCAAGAAGTTTCGCACACGCTACCAGCTGGAGCGGCACAGCCAGGGCCATCTGCCGATGCCCAAACGCAAGGTCTATCCGTGTGCCAGCTGCGACAAGATGTTTGCCAGCAATGCCTCCGCCGTGCAGCATGCCCAGTACATGCATTTGGATGAGCGGCCCCGGCCCGTCATCTGTGAGCAGTGCGGCGTGCGCGTCACGTCCATCAGCAACCTGAAGGTGCACGTGTTGACGCACACGGACGATGCACCCTTCGAGTGTGATGTGTGCAAGAAGTGCTTCAAGAGCGCCAGCCGGCTGAAGCATCACAAGGAGACGCACGATCCGCACAAGTACATCTGTCCCGAGTGTGGCATGCAGCTGAATTCGCGCACCACCCTCAATCGCCATCGCCTGGTGCACACGGATCAGATGCAGCACAAATGCGACTACTGTGGCAGGGAGTTTAAGCGCGCCAAGGCGCTCAAGAATCATCTCATACTGCACACGGGCCTCAAGCCGTACTCCTGTGACTTCTGCGATCGAACATTTGCCAATGGCTCGAATTGTCGAACGCACAAGAAAAAAGCACATCCCGAGGAGTTAGCCGCCCAGGAGGCAGCTGGCGGTGGCAAGACATGCAATCGGAATATACCCAAATTGGAGGCGTTGAAAGCTTTGTGAGTGCCCCCTTTTGAATTCTCCATTAAATAGGGGTTTTATTTAATGATTTCCCATTCATTTTGTAGCACGAAAAACAAGGATAATCTATCGCCAGTGGCCACCAAGCAGAGCGGTTGCTTTGCCTTTGGCAAGAAGCCCAAGCCGCAGATCAAAGAGGATGTTAGCCAGCCAACAGTAGAGCCAGCAGCAGGGACAGTGGCCGAAGTCAAACCCCCCGCAACAACAGAAACAACAACAGCAACAACAGCCATACCCATACCCACGATAGATACGATTTATAATCATATTATGATTGATTACCATTAAGTTTACCATATGCAAAAACCTAATTTAATTTACCTTAAGCAGCATGATGTGTGTGGCCTGCTTTGATTGTGTATTAATTTAGTTGTAACATTTATATTTTTAAATATATATTTATGGATTGTAGACTACAGAATTAAGCGGGAAAAATTGTTTTAAAAGGATTTGCGGCATGTGGCATGGCCTGGTGCGCATGTCCTTGCCGGAGTCCAGAGCCAACCCCCCAAAACTTTTGTGTGTGGAGTATAAAGGAATTTAGTTCAGTTGACAGCGTGCGCTATCCTCGTGTCCTGCTCTCTCTCTCTGTATGGATATTTGTTTAAATCTTTTTCGTACTTAAAGTGGAAATAAAAGTGGAAGTTAAAATGTTTGGAAAACAATTCAATGTTTAGTCTAAAACATGGCCATTGCGGTCCATAAATATTCAGCTTTATAATCAAAAAAACTTTCAAGTCGGATATTATTTAAATAGGGAGCCGAAAAATCACAAAAAAAAAATCGATTTATCCCCAATAAAAACAAAGTGTATTCAAATAGCCATTAAAATAGCCCCCATGCATATCTCATAAATCAAAAGTGTATTAAAAGTTGATGAATTTATAGTCATACTGTGACACAGTGCAAACGTAAAAGCTTTAAACACACAATTTTTTAAAACGAAAAACCACAATTTGAATTTAAATATACCAAAGAGCAGGGCAGAAAACTGCATATAAATACAGATAATCGCAAATAATCCCTAAATCAATATATTAATAATCAAATATTGTAAGTAAACCAGTCAAAGAGTTCGAGCTTAAGTGTATTTCTCATTTAAAACGTATTTAAATTTCAATATTTAAACAAATGTGCCCCAGCTGTTCCTATAACTGGAGAAGTGGGTTCGTTGGTACTGGTTCAGAACCAGCTGGAGTTGGTATATTTCTGAGGGTACTGAATGAGGTGCGCTTACGGCATACTATGTACTTCTGACGTCGAAATCGTGTTCAAAGAAAATATATACGGTATATCTATTAAGGTATATTGAAGTAGTTTTCAAAATGACCGCCAAACTCAATTTAACAAACCTCAGTATAGCCGTGGCCGAGGTCCCCCAGAAAAATTTTGAATGCAATGTCCCAAAAGTAGTAGAAAATTCCAAAACTCCCTTTTTTATCGGTATATTTTGAAAATGATAAGGTATATTTTGGTATACTTCTGAGGGTATATTTTATCGGTTAGTCCGCGGTCACACTAGTTCTGGAGGTATTTTGGTTTGTGTTTGTTCCGCGAATTTGTCGAAATTTTGTCAAAATAGTTGTTTTTAAACTGTTCCGTTTGTGTTTAATCCATCGCCTACTGTCGCGCGTGTTGTTGTGTCAAAAAAGTTGAATGAAATACGTTTGTTGAGCGCCAAATGTTTGCTACTGTTGCACATGCTACCATTTAGTCGGCGTTTTCCACTTGTTTTTACGCACACTACGCGTTCATGTGCGCGCGGGTGCATGCGTGTGTGTGTGTGTAAGTGTTGTGTGCTAAAAAAATCGATTCAATTGTAAGTT
This sequence comes from Drosophila subsilvestris, assembly GCA_035043285.1. Lineage (NCBI taxonomy): Eukaryota > Metazoa > Arthropoda > Insecta > Diptera > Drosophilidae > Drosophila > Drosophila subsilvestris. The sequence goes on from JAWNNB010001739.1 coordinate 165,888, forward strand.
TGTTTGTCTTTAATTGAAGATTAAAGTAATTCTAAGCAAGAAATATGCGACATGTGTCCACAGGGGTCCACAGCATAAATATCTTGTTATGCTGCCACTCGTTCTGCTTGCTGCGGGGGTACTGCCCCCAAAAACGGGTCCACAGTGTGTTGCGTAGGCGGACCTGAAGTTCGTTTACTATAAGAAAATTGGGTTTACTATCAGAAAAAAAGTGGTTTACACCAGCCAAAACAGAGTCAGAAATTGGTTTACACTAAAGAAAAGAAGCTGCAAGGCATACCCACTGTGTGCTATGAAAATGGATTAAAACGCGGCTTACTATGAGAAAAGTGTACCAGAAATGGTTGAAATTTAATGAAAATTGATTTGAAATCGGCTGACCATAGAAAATACGCGCGTGAAATTGTTTTGAAGTGAGAAAAGTGAACTGGAAAGGAAAAAGCTGTTTTAAAATATACAAAAATTCATTAAACAGTGTTTAAAATGTGCCAAAAAGAACTGGAATGGATCTATTTATGAAAATAAATGTGCACAATATCTGTTTTGCAATAAGAAAAGCACACCATAAATCGTTTAAAAGAAAGATAAATAGAACTGAAAGCCAGGAAAATTAATCTTCACATAATCACCTTAAATTGTGCTCTCTTCAAACAAAAATCGGTTTTAATTGGCCAAAAACGTAACATAAATCAGTTTTCATTAAGAAAATCTGAACCGAAAATCAGTTTACTCGAAGAAAAAGCAACAGCAAGTGCATTCATTCGCCAAGAAATGTGAAGAAAAGTGAAGAAAATTGAAGGGGAAAAGGCGCCCCCAAAATAAAAGTTGATACAAAACAAAAGTTTCGCCCTGTGACAAGAAGGAAGCCGCGAACCGCATTATCTTTTTGGCTTGACCCAAATTGCAACGCCCCCGCCTCCGTCCCCTCACTCACATCTGTAGCCGCCACCGCTGCCGCACCCTCCACTGCCACCCTTAGTGGCTTTTCCTCTCGTCTTTGTTTTGTGTGTGGAAACCTCAACGTCCCTTTGTGTCGTGAGTTTTCCCTGCACCCTCCCACAGGCCTGCTGCACATACTTTTTCCCCCAGTTTTCCTTCATGATTTTCTTCTCTTCTCTTCCTTTATTTTTTTTTTTATCATTTAATGTGCGGCAAGTTAATTGCCGAAAGAACTTTGCCGAGCTGTTGCTGCTTTTATCAGCAGTGTGGCAAGTTTTTTAAAGTGTCCCCTGCAAGACCTCTTGCCTGCCCCATCCATAAGAAACGAAAAACTTGGAGGCGCCCCCGAGCCTCATTAGTTGGCAATTATGAGAGGGAGAGAGGGAGGGTGAGAGAGTGCCAGCGACCATTCGAATGGCCAAATGGCTGCTGCTTGTCAAAGTAAGAATTTCCTTATTGAAATTGTTTTTCTCGCCCTCCAGGGGCAGAGAGAACAGAGCGTATCCTGGTATTCCTGTCAAGGATCTGGGGGCATAATCAATGGTGTGTAGTCGAGTGTGGTGGTGTGAGCGTTTTCCCCCTCTGCTAATGCGGACTTTTCCCTTCAACTTAAATGACTTTTCATTTCTGTTTGACTGGCAAGGCTGCGACTATCTGTCTTGCCGCCTTTCTAATTAGATGGTTTGTGTGCGAGACCCTGCCTCGATATCGGGTGTCCCATAATCCCTAGTGTCCTGTGAATGGAATGCACTTGGTTAAGTATAGTTTTGCAGTTTATTTAGAGGGTTGCTTCCTGCACTGTGCACATCCACTCCCTGTTGCACATCCCCTTGGAATACTTTTGATTGCGAGGGAGGCAAGGATTTTAATTCTAGTTTTAAGCTACTTTAAGGGAATGTTTAATCACTTTTGCAGAACAAAGAAAAGCCTTTTCGGGATGCAAAATTTCCGATAGGAAAAAAACAAAACAAATATTGAGCAGCAGGATATAGTTTGGGGATACAATTTATTTATATGTGCTATGAGATCTTGTTTACAAGGAATCTACTCTAGATGCCTCTCTAGATTAAATCAAGAGTGCTGCTGCTGCTGCTCCCCTTTTGGTATGTTTCCCCTCCCCATTGCTAACCCTCGATCCTGGGTATTTTAGAGCTGCTGCTGCTGCTGCTCCCCATTGCCATGCTCGATCCGGGGTATCTTAGAGGTGCTGCTGGTGTCACGCTGTTCGGCTATGTCCATCATAATACTCCCCTGGCGACGCTTCGTTGCGTTGCTGCTGACCAGCTGGCCATTGAGTGTGGGCAAATCGATGACCGGCAGGCCCACGCGCTGGCACTGCTGAGCGTCAGCCGCCTCGTCCATTAGCTGCTGGATGAGTGTGGCAATGTCCTCACGCTTCTTGATGACGGTAAGCAAGTCGAACCAGTTCGACAAATCCTTGATGGGCAGTCTGTAGTCTTGGATGGGCACCGCAAAGAACTGCTCCACATACTGCAGCAGAAAGAGGCCGTCGTCGCCCGTGCTCGGGGGTTTCATCGGCGGCACGCTGACGCAGTATCCGGGCATATTATCCTCTTCGAAGATGTGCGTCTGCGCACCCGGATTCTTTTCCTTGTACTCGCAAGTGAGGTAATTACGCAGCGTGGCCATGATGTGGCGGTGCTTATCTCCCCCCAACGAGTCAAAGATGAGGATTAGGGGCTGCTTCATCGCCGGCAACTTTGCCGGGCCGTCGCCGCTTCCAATCTGAGGCTGTTGCGTTTCGAAGGTGACCGGGCCCCTGAGGTTCGGGAAACAGATGATGGCGAGCAGCCAATGCATCATCTCATTGATGGGAACAATGATAAAGTCCTTGTCGAATATGTTCACCGTTTTGGTCCACTTTTGGACACCGGCATGCCGCTTCTGGGCAGCTGTCAGCCGCAAATCGACGGGACCCATCAGCGTGGTCAGTCGCGTGTAGAAGAACGTATTAAAAATGTGCGTACGCTCGCGTACGGCCACCGGAATCCGTGTCTTGTGCAGCCACGACAGATAAAAGTTAATGATGATGTCGTTGATAAAGTTAGTATTGGTCAGGCACAAATAGTCCTCCATGCGTATGAGATTTCTGCCCTTTCCGCTGGCCGGATACAAGAGCAGATTCCCCTCCTCACGGGCATTCTGCAGCAGCGCCATTGGCTGTGTGGCCTTGTCCCAAGCCTTGATATCGTAGTCGACAATGCGACGGAGTATTTCGGCCGCAGCTTCGGCTGAGATCTCGTCCAGGCGGCTGAACAGCGTCTTGATGTGTTCACGGTCGGTGAGGCTGATGTTGCCATCGAACTGCAGCACGAGGCGTCGGGCTTGTGCGTTGTCGCCAGTCTGTTGATCTTTGGGCAGACAGAGCTGCGTATCCACATACTCCTCGCATGTACTGAGCAAATCGAGCGCCAAGAGGGCCTGAGGCTGGTCAGTGCCCCCGAAATTTGCAATCCCATTGATCACCTCGTGCTTGTAGATGTTCAGGGAGAACTTCTTGTCCATGTTCGGCACTATGCCATCTATGCGAATGCCCTTCGTGGTAAAGGTGATCTGGAAAACAAAGAAATATGTCAGAGCACACGCGGTAGGGTAGCAAGCGTTGCATGCCACATACCGGTTCAATTTGATCGAAACGATAGGGTAGCAGACGCACACAGCGGCAGTTGAGCCGTGTGCAGAAACGCTCATTGACGGTTACATCCTTCAAGTCCATGACATCGCCACGCACAAAATCTACAGCAAATACAATGACAATTTTCGCGTTCATTTATTGCCTTTTTTCACGTCACATTTTTTCATTTTCTTTTTTGCATACCCCGCACACGATTCCCCCCGCAATTTTTGTACTAACCTTTGTCCTGCATTGTTGTTCCTATTGCGCAAAGTGCAGTTGGTCAATAAATTTATTGTTTTTAGCTAAAATCTATTTAAAAGGAGCACACTTTTACAACGCACACAAATTTTTCATAAAACTTGCAAAAGTGAATTTTCCAGCAATGTAATAATTTGACAAGATAATCAAAGACGAAAGCTGGGAAAGGTATTTCCTGATTGAGAAAGTGCCCGTATATTCTGTAATGTAATAGCATGGCCGTATTATCGGGATTAATATAAAATGGGAAAGGTTGTTAATTGTTGTTAAGTTGATTTTTTTGAGTGCAGTAAAATTTGAGGTTTGATTAAAAAAAATTGATTACAAATTAATTAAATATAAACTTGAAGCATCAGCCAATATGTTTATAGTTGTCCTGCAGTATAAGAGTGATTCCAAAATTTCATTTCCAATATTCTTGGATTTATTGGTTTTAAATTTCGTTGATATATTCTTATTAGAAAATACACCTTTTGACTGGTAAAAAGCCCTGGTTCTAGAATGCTTATCACATAAAATTGATAAAGAAACATTACTCTTTTGGCAACAGTTCGCATTTTCTTAGCAGCACCTCGTTATCTCTCCAGCCCTTTGCGCCACAAAAACTTTATTTTATCTAAACTTGTATCTTATTTTATTGTACGACACCTTCTTATCTAACACAATGAAACTTATTCAAGTAGTTTTTTTATCTACACTAAGTTGTCTTTCATCTGGGGGAGGTGGGGGTAGAGTGCTACTGCTTCGGTTGCTGCTCCAATGCCCGCTGCCTTGTGGTAGTCTCTGCTGTGACCCAAAAAATCAAAGAAGAAAACCCTTGCCGCCCATTCCATGCCATTCCATAACTTTGGACGTTAGTCAATTCCATTTGCTATCTATTCGCCTCAATCACTGGCTTTCTTGGCCTCTGAACAGCGCCAGTGCCTACGCATCGCATCGCTAGCGTCCAAAATGTAATCCACTTGACATATGGGATACTTAAGAGCCTTCGCCTTCGCTCGCATTGGGATGGGGCTTTGGGCTTTAGCTTTGGTCAACTTTCTGTCACAACTGTCGTCGGGTATTTCGATGTCTGCTCTTTGCAGTTTGTTTATTTCATTTTAGTGAGTTTCGATGCCATTGAATATTGTCCATAGAGTCGTGTAAAAATAATGCTTTTGTCACTCTTTTTGTATTTTGTATGCTATTTATATGCTTTTTAAATGTCTGTTTATATACATACCCAAATATTCTATACATAATCTAATTAGATAATCTAATTAGAATCGAATGCCTTAACTGGGATCGGAATAGCTGCGGAAAAAGTGTGAACAGCTGATTAATAATTACGGGGCTGACTCCTGATTTCTTTATGAACTAAAGTTTATTATGATGTGATATTTATACGGCTTGAAGTTGGTCACGTCACTCTGAAAACACACATAAATATGGATATTATGTTAATTCTTTCTTATTTGCTTTTTTCTATTGCAAATTATTTAATTTTCGAAAAAAAGAAAAAAATTAACCTACCTATTTATTATTATTTTTTTTCGGATTCTTAACTTTTAATCAAATAAAATATTTCCTGAAAATATTATATTATTATATTATTTTAAATGTGCTGTACTATTCGACAAATATTGTCAGATATTAAAAATACGCAATTTTACATAAATTGTACATACATTTTACATTGGTTCATATATGAACTTTTGTCGGTTTTCTTATAATTCTCTTGGCTTGCCATAAAACTAAAAAGTTGTTGGAGACATTTTTGAATGATTTCTGTTCGTGGAGAGTTTCATTTTGTGGGGTGCGTTTAAGCTTCATTTTAAGAACAGCTTAAAATGCAAATATGGAATAAATTTTTGGTATAAAGTGTTATACTCTCGTATGATGGAAACATATGAAAAAATACTAAATTCAGTTATACATTTGTTGTTATAAATCAGAGATATACATGTGTACTTATGTATTTATAACAGTTAGTATTCTCCTGAAAGGCAACTTTCTTAGAGCTTTCTTAATCGAAAAAAGCGCATAGCTGGCGCCATCAAGTGGTCCAAGCGAAACTCCAAGTAAGGAACAAAAATCTAGGATCAAAATTTATGGAACGAAAAAACAGGAACCATAAGAAAAGCTGTTGGATTCTGTAATATTTATGGATGTATGCCGCTGTCTTTGAATGGCGCTGTTTTTGTTTATAGTTATAATATATAATATAACTCTTTTGAACTTATATTTCCACATTCTGTTCTATTATTATAAAAGGTGCAAAACCCTAATAAAAACTAAAATGTTTGCTACATGAAAGGAAACGCTCCTTGGCATATTATACAGAATTTATCTACCCCAGAAATTTTAAATTCATTTGCCATAAAAAATCCCCTGTGCGCCGCTCTGATCATTTTGCTTTGCCATTAAATACTCTCCCCTTTGGTAGCTGTTCATTTTCCTTTGCCATAAAGCAGATGGCTGTTTGAAGAGTAACTCAATTTTCTACCCCTAAAGATTCACTAGAGTGAGCATTTTCCTTGATACAAGGCAACCCCTAACATTTGAAAAATGAATTGAGTTTGAGTTTTTGCTGTTTGCTCTACAAAACAGAGTGGGTTTATCTGAAAATGAGTAGATTTCCACTTCTGCGAATAGTTTTCCACTCCTCCGAGTAGCTTTCCACTCCATCAAACAGTTTTGCACTCATTAGAAAGGTCTCACTCTTTTGTCAACCTAATGAATGAGTGAATCCCACATTTCACACCTCCCCACGAGGTCCTTCTGCTCCTTTGCCTTGGATTCCGAGTGGCACGCATATAAATTGCACGTTATTATGCCCGTTGCAAGTGCAACAACTACCATGCCATGCCCTGCCCACGCTCTGCCACATTGGACAGACATTTCGCCGTATCCCTTGACGGTCACATTTTTTGCTGCAAAAAGTTAATGTTTTGCATTTTCCCACTAAACACTAAAAATGTGAGAGATGCGAAATAAGCTGCAGGAGGAGCAACAAATAAAAAAAGAGGAAAAAGCAAAGCTTTTACTTTAATTAAATGCGTGCGTGTTGGGCCAAGTCCCAATTTAGATTTTCCTCTGACTTTGTTTTTCTATCCCCCAGATATTCCCACCTGCCCCCCATCCCCCCAGGATGTTGTTGTATCTCTCTTGCAGTTCTTTGATTAACGGCAGGCGCTTTGGAGGAGCCACCTCCTTCTCCTCCATCCAACCATCCCCCCATCCCACCATCCAACGGATTCTTTAGCTACTTTTATGCTGATTGAGTGGGGGCTTATCTGCATTCTGCCACGAGTCATGGGAGTCGAGTCCCATCCATGCACAGGCGGAGAGGTAAGCCCTCACGAGTTATAACATAACTCATCCGTTGGTCGTTTATGTCAATTGTAAGCAAATCAGCGCCAAGGCATTAAATCCATAAAAAAATGGGCCACCCACCAAATGAAACGAAACAGAAGGAAAAAACCGCAGCGAAAATATTCCGAGACAAATGTTGTTATTAAAATGGGGCATAAAAAAACGCATATAGCATATGGAATATGATATAAAGGGTATGGCACAGCGAGGGTGGGTAAAGAAGTCTACAAAATCAAATGAAAAATAATAATCAAATGTAAAAAATACCAGAGAACAGATCTATAAAGATCTAGCGACCGAGGGGCATTGCTAGATGACGCGTGACACCTTTGAAATGCAAGCAAAGTTTAAAATTCAATGTACCATTTATACTATGTCCAAAAGAGATCAAATAGAGGATTAAGAGATGTACAACAGATCATGTGAAATTATGGCTGATCTCTCTCAGCCGAGGGGCGCTGCTGCAGGGGTCGTGTAGTCCCATCTTTTATTTAGCAGTTTTTCTAAAACAAATGGTTTAGTTTTCTCTTGCTCAACAATGTTTTGGCCTCAACAATGAACACCCGAAAACTATGGGATGCCCCAAAATAAAATGCAATATTTGATAGCAAACCCTCGCATGCTGATGACCGAGCGAGGCATCCTTTAAGCAATAAAATATCCAAGCTAAAAGCCCTTCAAAATGACACAGAGAGTTGTTTGTTGGTTGCTGTTGCTGTTGTTACTTGTTCTAGAGAGAGAGAGAGAGAGCGGCAAGTGCTATAAATTTGAAGTATTAAAACAGATATCGAATGGGATTATTTTTAATATATGACCGAAAAACTGCAGCGCCTGTATGCCAGGGGCAGAGACAACAAGCAGAGTGTCAGTGGCAGTGGCAGTTGGAAGGCTTTCCGCATTGATGCTGGCGGGGGATTTCAGGAGCCCCAGAAGTTGTGGCATGCAAAAGGCTGCCTGCCTTCCATGCTGCAATTAGCCTGCTGCAAGAGGGAGGGAGGAGTACACCCTCATATCCTTATCCCTAGTCAAGTGTTGCTGCAAATTGCCATCAGCAGAACCAGAAGAAGCAGCAGCAGCAGCAGCATCCAGCTCTACGATGACTCCCCTGCCTTTCCGCATTAGCATTGCCAAGTCTCTCTCGCTTTACCGCTTTGCCGTTCTCTCTCTGGTAGCATCGCATCACACAGCTGGCATTTTCCGCTGCGTAATCCTTTTATTAATCCTCGTGGCTTGGTCTAAAATCCTTTACACTGCTGTTGGCACTTTTGCAAATCATGAGCAAAAAAAAAGTAAAGCGAAGAGAAACCGCAAGCTTAAGAAAAATATGTAATACAAGGGCTGAAAGCCTAAGGGTTTCTCGACTTTATTAATGCGCAGGAAAAGGTATTTTATGGAAAGGGTTTTGAATTATGGAGCTATAGGGAGGCAGGAGATCTAATTAGAGGTTCGACTGCCTCTATAAAACTCTCAAAATCTGTACCTTAAACTAAAATACATAAAATAAAGGTGCCTTGTGCCTCCCTAAAATAATAATTAAACATAATTGGCTGATGGGAAGTATATGATATGGGTGTTTTGTGTAAATAAGGTATTATATTTCATTAGTTTTCTGATTTGCAGCAATGCACTGTCTATTCTACCCCGTGTGCATACCCTGTGATTTTCTAGACAAGATAATAAGTAGCAAACATACGCAAAAAAACATCTCTGTTCGCTGGTTGTACATATCTTTGGCACCCAGTGGCATCCGGGGAGAAATTTGTTGCAATGTTTAGCGTAGATTAAAAATTAATTGGCCAAAAGGATGGCGGGATACAACTCTGGTAGCAGCGGGCTGCCATTTCTAGCCCTTTCTTTCCCTCGGTCTGTCTGTCTGTGATCTGAGGAATATTTATGCAGCAACGTGTAATTTGTGTTGATTATTTCACTTTTTGTTTATTCGTTGAGTTTTGTGTTGAGGAGCTTCTCTGTGTGGAGCATTGGGCGCAGCTGTGGGAGTGCTAAAAAGTATTACGCATTTCCTGGCGTATGGTTTTTTAATAAAGCGAATTAATCAGGACCTCTCTTATGTTCGGGATCCTGCAGTGGGCGCGTGGAGTCACTTTTTTCAAGCATCCACCATCCTTCATTCTACATCCTACATCCTGGTGTTCCTGGAACGAAGCTCTGCTGTGAGTGGCGCAGCGGGCGAGAAAGCCCGAGCTCAACATTAAAAATTCAAAATGCACTTAACGAAGCATAGCGCGTAAACCGATAGCCAAGAAAAGCTAGGAAGAGAGAGAGCGATGGGGGGGTAAAAGAGCTAAGAAGAGAGGGGAGGGATGGGGCTAAGAAGAGGGATGGAAATGGAGAAAATGTAGGAGCAGCAGCCACCAGAAGGGTGTTGTCCAGAAGCAGCCGGAAAGGGTGTTGTCCGTGCAAAACCTTTTTTGTTTTTTGTTGTTTTTTTTTTCGTAGCCTTTAATGCTATTGGCAGAAGATGCTACGTGAGCAGCTTTTGCTTTCAGGGGCATCTCGATTTATTCAGCGCTTGCGATTAGCTATGAGGAAAGTATAAACCCGAATAATCGCAGGAAAGGTTTCGATTTTTGTGTAATTAAAACAGTTTGGAGATCTGAAACGTCAGAATATTTGGAGGATTCTAAGATTGGCTTTAATGAATCTTGTGGAATATACAAAATATTATAGAAGCAGAGTTCGATTTTCTTTATAGTTGGGAGACCAATTCTAAATAGATAAAACAAGAACTATGTACATTGATACTAATGCCATATATTTAGTACTCAATATAAATATTGTAAAAAATACTTGAAATTGTATGTAAAATATGCAAAATATATTCAGAATGGTTAGTCGATGGCCCACAATGTCTTTTATTGGATTTAGCTAAACAAATTATTTAAAAGTTAGAATACATCTTAAGATAGAAGGTAGAACGTTCTATTACCACTTGTATTTTTATAGAAATCAGTTACAAATGTCAGGGCATTCAGTAAGTCCATCACTTGTCCATCAACACCTTCTCTCTCTATTTGTGTGTCGTTGCTGTTTTGTCAAAAATATTGTAAAATCTTTTTTGAGTTGGTGGCACTTTATCAACATTAGCGTTACTTCTTTTTTCCCCTCTTTTTTGTCCTCCCAATGTTGGTGCGGCTGCTGCTCCAATGTTGCGGATCCTGGTGGTGCCTCTGCTCCTGCTGCTGCCTCTTTGCTGATGTTATTTTTTCGTGCTGCTGCCTTTTTCACGCACCACGCACCATGGGAAACGGGCACAAGGCAAGCGGCAACAAGGTTTCGGTGTTCGGTATACGGTCTTCGTTCTTCGGGTTGGTAAAAAAGTTAATTCAATTAGCTTGAATTTGCCACTTAAGCTTTGCCTTTTAATAATAAGCAGACGGTTAAGTACTTTGCCAGGCAACAGGACAGGCCAGGCTAGAGAGAGAGAGCCAGAAAGCCATACAGGGGGAGAGAGTAGCAGTCGTGGGGGGTTTTGTTTAAATTAAAATTACGAAAAATATAAACAAGCATGGGGCGGAATATATCCTATATGAATGAATATATTCGATATTTAGTGTAGCTTAGGGAGTGAAAATCTATCATAAATTCTATAGTTCCCGGGTTCCGATATATCTGATATTCCTACAAGAGCAAAGCCCCTGAATATACATATGTACCTAGAAATTCTCAAATATAGGGAAATATTTCTTTAGCCTTTCGCCGACCAGTAAACGAAAGATTCCCTAGTGTTCCATGAGTACCTCGTGATTTCAAGAAAATTAATATAATAAAAATAAAGGAAAATCAACTACAAAAAATGAAAAATTATCAAAAATGAATAAAAAACGAGAAGGAACGTGTGAGTCGCTTCTGGACGCGACTCTACTTTTATACCCGTACTCAGTCAGTATATAAATTTGTGAGCTTATGATTAAAATTAAAAAAAAAATTTTAATTTTACATTTTACATTTTTTTGCTACATTTGTTAACTACATCTACATGTAAAATGTAGATAATACATCTAGAACAAATATTCTACATCTACCATTTAGATTCTACATCTCCTCCGCTAGGGGTTGCTCGCGCATTGCACAGCGAGACAGAGAATGAATAGCGTCAGCAGCGCCAGAGGAAGGTGGGGGAAGCAACTGAAAATTAATTTCTTCATTTTGGCCATAATAATGATCCGATCTGTACCAGATTTGGCAATCTGGTAGATATGTTCATTCCTTACGATACTGCGTTTAGTTTTTTCGTATCTTAAAAATTGTGGCTGCCACAGATTTTCGTCCTTTGTGAAGGCGGAGGGGGCGTGGCACAATTTGGAAAGAAACTTGATTCAGTGTGATATCACATGAGTCTGGAAACGAAATTTGGTTACTCTAGCTTTTATAGTCTCTGAGAACGAGGCGTCAAACAAGACGGACAGACGGACAGACGGACAGACAGACAGAGACTCGGCTATTGATGCTGATCAAGAATATATATACTTTATGGGGTCGGAAAATTTTCCTTCTCTGCGTTACACACATCCACTTTTACCACAAATACAGTATACCCCTTAACTCTTTTTGAGTACGGGTATAAATATGGTAAAATTTTACATTTATGGGCGTTAGTTTTCTTTGATTTTCCATAAAACGATTATTGAGCAAACAATCGAAACTAAAGCAAAGAAAATAGAAATTTTCACCGATTAGTCGGTTACCAATTAAGTGTTAAGTCATAAATCATTTGGCAAAAAGAACATGAGGCTGCTCTACTCCACCGACTGAAGTGTATGTTAAATGTCAATAAAAGGAAGCGTACGCCATGCGCCCCCCGCCCCCCAGCCTCTCCCACCAAAGCGAACGGCCGACGGACCTCCTGCTGTGTATAAATGTCAGAGTCAACATTGCGTATGCGTAATAAATGTCATTAGGAGTACGAGTGTGTGTATCGTGTGTGCTTGTGTGAGTGAATGCTAAGTGGGCGTGGCATATACGGGACGACATACATTTGCTTGTGCAATTGCACAGAAACATAAATCAAATAAACAACTCAATTGAAATGTTAGAAGGCCCCGCTGCCACTAATTTCATAATTATATTGTCAGAGACATTAGTGGGATGTCCATTCACACAGGAAGATATACAGGATATATGCATTGGCCTGTGAAACTCTGTTCTGCGCCTGAAACTTTACCTGAAAGTGAATGAGATCCCAGAGAAATCTCGACTGCTGTTGCTTGATTTTGGTCACGTTTCAACCTTTTGCTTAATGAGTAAATCGTAAACTAATTGCAAGATAATTAATTTTAATTATTTGTGTATTTTACTTCTAATTCCTTGCCCCCCAAAACGGCATAATCAGGCAAAGGACCCCCTGCCCCAAAAAACAAAAACAGAAACGGAACAGAGGAACCATTAAAAGCACATTAGCTTGTTAAGCGATCCCCTTATCCTTTCACCGCGTAGTTCGCCCCCCACCCTCTTTGTAGGCAGTGGACTGTGCCACACGTGCAACATGTTACTCCGCTGTTTGTTGTCTTTGTCTTTGTTGTTCCCTGTTCATACATCATTATCATTAAAGCGTTAAATTGTTTTGTTGTCTTAGTGCGATGATGTATAATGTATGAATTGTTCTAGGAGAGTGAGAAAGAGAGAGAGAGAAAGCGTTAGATAAGCATATGTTGGAGAGGGAATACAGCCGGGAATAATAGGGAGGAAAGAGCAGTTAGTAGAGGAGAGAATAAAGGAGCAAATATAGGTGGATGGGGAGTCCTCCCTACCTAAATGTGGGACTGGAAACTACCTGCGAAAGGCCGTTTGGCTGTGGCACGTTTTAAGCCCGAATTTCTCCCATTTACAAAGTTTTGATTGCTGATGGGCCGCCAATAATAATTGCTGGGATTAGTTAGTTGGTCGATTGTATCGCTTTGAACGTAATAGAGTGTCTGGGGACTTGACGGACAGCCAGATGAAGGCTGTCCGATAAGTATGCGTGTATTTGTAGCAAAGTGAGTGTGGATACTCCATGAGTGTGGGATAATTATGATGACCAGTAAGAGAAATACAAAGGAATTGGGTAAAATTCGATTAGGAAATTACGAAAAAATAAGACATTCATTTAAGGCGAAAGATTCATGTGAAGAAAAATCAATCAACTAACAGAAATACCAAATATCAAATCAATTAAGAAAATTCCAAGATATTTTGATTAAATTTAAGCACAGAAAATACTCGTAGATAAATCATTTATTTCTCTCGTTTGTTTTTTTTATTTTTCCTTAGTTTTTCTGCCACAAACTACTACAGTGAAAGCTTATTTTGGTGAACAGCTTGGACTTGTACCTTGGAAGGGGTCATATCATTTTTGGGCAGACATTTCGTTTTGCAAGGGAGTTTTCATACTTTGAATGGACAGCATTTTAGTTGCAATTTTTTTATTATTTCTGTAAAGTGCAAAAGGTTTATGCACTAGAATTGTTTGCTTCTTTTCGGGGAAAGTAGTTCCCAGTAATTCCCAGCCATAAACACTTTGACAGTTCTCCCTCAAACCTTCTACATCGCTCTCCCCTGCCATTTTCCCCGATCATTCACTCATACAGAACAGAACAAAAAAGGAAACCCCAAGGTTAAGGTAGAAATAAAGCCCCTCCAAAAAAAAAAATAAAACCAAAAACAACTTTCTTCATGTTACATTTGTAATTTTTCTTGTCATTTCGTTTGGGACTGAAACTTTTGCTCGTAGTATTCCTCGTACGACTGTTGTATATATATCTGCCATACTTTGTACATGTCATGATTAAATATTCATGATTTCAGTCACAAGAAGGCAAAAGGAAAACGGCAGTTGTCGAAGTTAGGGAAGGACGAAAAAGTGAGAGTGGTAGGGAACATCTTCATGCACGCAGAAAAGTATGCTACATTTTTATGTCCACCCCCAAAAGAAGAAAAAATGTTTTTGGTATTAGTTTATTTACCGTTACACGCTCAGTTTGTCTCGAGCGCCCGAAAGAGCCAGCGAAATTGTGAGTTGGAAGAAGAGATAGAGTCTCATTTGGCACTGCCATTAATGTAGCCGCTAAGTGGCAATGTCATGCTAGGCTGGCAGTACAAGCAGGACAAGCAGGCTCTCGTCTGCACCCATCAACAGGAGGCACGCAGGCACCTCCTCCTTCACCCCATCATCATTATCAGAACGGAGGAAGGAGGCATATCTACACCCTTGAACCTCAAAGATATCCGTTGCTTAAAAGGGTGCGTACTGTCAGAGAGAGTGGGAAAGAGAGAGAGAGCGAGTGGGGGGCAGCGGTCTATGCATATTTCATAAGCAATTACTAAGCACAAGACCGCCAGCGAAAGCATCGCGTTTTGGCGGCTTTTAGTCATTTTGCCAATGAAAACAACAAAAAAAGCAGATGAAAAAAAGAAAAAAAGGCTCACATTTTGGGTTCCAAAAAATATATTTAGATACCCTGAAAAGGAATCTTTCTTAGAGAAAATATAAGAAATGGGGATATAATTTGAATTTATTTCTACTGCAAAAGATACAAGTAATACAAGTAAGAAACGTAAGCCTTGGGGGCCCAACGCTTCACATCAATCGTTTCTTTCGTAGTTTTACGGTTTAGTGATGCGGTTCCATGTATTCCGTTTCGGTTGGAAGAAGAGTAAGGAACTACGAATGCTAGTTTTTGAGGACCTCCAAATTTACATAGACCAAAGAAACATCCTTTTCGATTAATCGATCTGTGAAAAAGAGTTTTCTATGTTGGTAAAACTCTCCTTTAAATAGTAATACCCTCGCTGCCAATAAGAGTATCCTTGAATTAAATCGCCACTCGACTGACGACTCAATTGCGGGGCAGATGACAAAAAACAAAAGCCAAGAAGTGCTCAAAAGTAGGCAACATAATTTATGATTACATTTTATGACATCAGAAACCACACATCCCCACAACACACTTAAACACCCCTCCACACACTCGCCCACACTCCAACGCCCGCCCATACATTCTTCTCTGCACACGCTTGATGGCCACCCTCCTCCTTTGGCATTGTTTCTTCCCATTTCCGCAAAGAGCACCCAACCCCGGCCCTTGTTTTGGTTTTTTTTTTAGTCATTGCTTCCTATTATTTTGTTATTAAATTACACGCAATTGCCTTTGACTTTGCGGATGTGTTTGTCACTGTGCGTGTGTGTGTGTGGAGTTCAAAGTTCAAAGAGAGTGAACAAATCCCCATTAAAAGTTGATTTTTGTTTGATTAAATTTGCAATGTCATCAGCCTTGATGATGATTTTTTGATTAAACCAAAACAACAAAAATTGGATATTTTCGGTGGCTTTTGATTATAAATCTGAGGAATGGGATTAATTTAGGAATTTAAAATGAATATTTCTAGCTGATAAAAACCCAAACCCAGAAACCAATTGAATTGATGACGGCCAAATTGTTGCCCTATAATTTAATCCTCTTAGTCTTGAGATTTCCCTGTCATATATTCACACAAATGCAAGCCCTTAGCAAGGCCCCACACGCATTCACTAGTACTAGTCGAAGGATGTTATCAAACAGGAGGCTCTCCCGAAACACATTGCCAAATTGCGAGTTGATTATCTACCCATGGCCAGAGCCGTGTCGTCGTCGTCTTTGCCAAACAAAAGGCAACAATTATCTTAATGCCAGGTGCAAGAAATTAATGTGCTGTAAGCACATTTCAGCACAATATAACTAACGAACATTGGGACTGTGACTATGACTATGACTATGACTACGGGGCATAACGATGTCATCGCACTTAATCTTCGATAAAGGAAGCAGCCCCCAGAACCCCCTACAAAGGAAAGCTACAACAGCAGGACAAATCGTTGTACCAAGGATAAAATTCTATATGAATGCCTCAAACCCTCAAAAGATAAGGTTCTGCTTCCCCGCCATTTATAAGAACTTCTTTTGGGTTTCCTTTCGTTTCTCTGTTGTTTTGTCTCTGGGTGTCTCTTCCGTTGTCTCTGGGTGTCATCTATTTGTATTTTTATGTGCCTTACTGTCAACATAATAATTGAGTAACTTTTTGGGTTGTGCCTATGTGGTGCCTGGTCCTTTTCAAAGGTGGCAGGACAGGTGGCTAGTTGTTGACATCTCAAGTAAAAGATGAAGCAAGTGTTGAGGGGGAAAAGGCGGAAGTGTTTCAGTGTAGAGAGACATTTAAGAGGAGATTGGGAAAGATTGAGAGGAAAGAAAAAATGAAAACGAATTAATTATAATTATAAAACTTAAAAAAAAACCGAGCAAAAATCGTAGATCATCCCCTCAGCTAATTTCTGGTCTTACTTTTGCACAAAAAGTTTTACAACATTTAAGCCTAGGGATTCCAATATTTGTTAGCATTTTTTATGGCCAAAACGCTTGCATATTTGGTAGGCTTTATGCCTTTCCAATGCATTGAGCCGCATTGAGCAGGATTTTTGGGGTAAACTTTTACGAGCTTACCCGCGAAGTCCACCTGTTCAGCATACACAAATAAGAAGGAAACAGTTTCGACTACAAATATAAGATATATATTTTTTGTTTGGGTGCGTGGGAAAACCCATTTCCCCAGGTATAGCAGCACTTACTGCCTTGCTATTTTTGGTAATATGAACATTTTATGGCTCACGCATGTGGCAAGCGGTGGTGGTGGTGGTGGTGGTGTTGGTGGTGGTGGTGTTGGTGGTGGCGGTGGTGACGGCAGGAGAGGTACGAGTATCTTGCGGAGATGGGAGGTGCTAAAGCTAAACACGTACTACAGACTACAAACTAGGACTAGGAGGCAGAGCAGAGCAGATGAAATATGTTTCACACAACGCCGACACCTGGTTTTTTTTCTCTTGGTTTTTTTCTTTTGGTTTTTTTTTTTAATGAAACAATCTCAGCAAATATGATATTTTGTATGCAAACATGCAAAATATGTTGAAGGAAACCCAACGAGAAAAGAAATGGATGGCAGGCGCAGGCTGGCAGGCAGGCAGTAGAAAGCGCACTCGTCATAAAAAGAAATACGGTAGAGCCCCCATGCTGAGAGCGTCCATGTCTCCCCCTCGCTATCGCAGCTCTCTCTTACATTGCTTATGGTGTATGGGGGGATGGGTGGCTGGTGGGTTACCTTACGTCTTACGTCAACAGATAAATAAACAAATATTTGCGTTGACAATAGGGCGGGAGGACCAAGGCGCCAGAATTAATGTGTGTCCCGCAAGAAATTTGTTCCAGAAAACGTAATCTTTACTGAAATTCAGTATTTATAGAGAAAATTGTATGCTATAAAAACCAAAATCTCATTGCTTTGGCATTTATTTTGTACCTTAAAAAAAGAAGACAAATTCAATTGAAATACTCACCAAAATGACTTCCCAGAACATCCCCTGAGCCCCAACCGAAAGAGAATTCAAGTGAACATTTGGCAAAATATTCGGCATTCCAAACGCATTCCGAAGTCAAGAGATTTCTGCTTTTAATACATCAACGACTCTTGTCAGCTGCATTTCAAATGAGGAAACACAGAACCCTTTGATATATACTTACATATTTTTATGTTATATATTTATGGAATAACGCACCCTCTAAAAGGAATGTCAGGGGCTCTTTATCAATTTTTAAGGATATTGTATATCAATAATTCAATATTTATTATCACTTTTTGTCACAAATTTTCCTGTCGTAACGAGGAAATTTAATCTTTTTCTCCACCTGCTCCGGTATTCCATTTTCCACTTCCTTGTGATACGACCCCTCCTCAAATATACGCCGAATTTTTTTATCCATATATATATTTTTATATATATATATATGTATATACATATATATATTTGCTCTGCTGACGAAAGATCCCGAAAACGAAAACCCAATTAGTTGAGGGATGACGACATTGATGGTTGAAATTTGACATCACACACAGAGAGCGCAGAAGGAAGGAAGGAAGGAAGGCAAAAAGGGACAATCGTTGAAGGAGGACACCAATTGATGATTGCACTCGAAAATGTATTTATAAGAATTGGAAAAATAATATCATACCCACGCCTAGGGTTTCCCCATAATCAAATCACAGAAATATTGAAAACTTCTTTTATTTGTTCGTTCCACGGATATACATATGTACATATGTATGTATGTATTTTTTTAGTTATTATAGTACTATGTGGTTTTTCTTTTTGATTGTCAGCCGCTGCAGGGGGTGCCCCCACACATTTACGTTGAGAACAGTTGACAGGACAACAAAAGGACTTTAGCAAAAGATAAAAGACTAGGATTGTGGGTGGGTTTTTTTTTGGTTTTGTTGGTCTGCTTAGAATGAGGTGCTTGTTAGGTGGTTCCGTAGATCATATTGGGTTTCATTTTGATTATGATTTTTGAAAAATATATTTCCTGTTTACTTTTTTGTATTTTTATGATGAACAATAGGCAGGGGAAAGTTTTGATGGGTATTTACCCCTGGATTTAGCCTTATTTTATACTCCATAATGTAAGAGTTTTGGCTCTTAAAACACCGGAAACACTTCTTAATTTAAAATACTTTATAGACCAATAAAAGTATCATTCATTATCCAACTTTCAAATGTCCTATCAAACTAAAGGACACTTTTTCCTCATGCAACCACACATTTCCGTATATATTTCGCTTGTCAGACTGCCTGTCGAATATCCTTTGGCACCGCCTTCCGCTCCCTTCCAACTAATTACAATTTTGTGTGCTGGAATATTTCTCAGGCTTTTTCTCTTTGGTCATTTGCACACTTTACACGACTGCCCGTCTTGTAGTCCCCATGGACCTACAGCTGGACATTTGTCCTGCAGCCATATCATGGGCCCCCGAAACTCCTGCACACCAGCACCCCCCTTTACTCTCTCTCTCTCTGCAGAAACAGAGCTGTCAACAAATTAACTGTGACGCTTGGAAAGGGGGCATAGAGTGAGGGCCTAGAATGAGCAAGATATCCATAGTGTTTGGTCCCTGGGTTGGGCCTCTCTGCTCAGTCGATTGGGGGGCGCACGACATGCTTGGCATGTTTTGTTGCCTGGTTTTAGGCGAACCGAGCCATATGTGTCGTAAATTCCCACCCACACACACACATGTACCCAAGGGCCATGGCAGCTGCCTTTTGCCCCACAAATATTGAACAATTAGCTCTGCTCATGCCACAAATTTTCGGGTGATTTAAATTTTTGTCCATCCTCCATTACTCTCTGTTATCTCTCGAGGCATTTTATACACTGTGAAGAATTTTTGGTCATTTTGAAGTCTATTAAAAAGGTGGCAGATTTTGGTTTTAATTTCGAGAGGTGAAAGGTTTTTGCAGTTCGCTGGGAAACCTGAATCCTCCTCATAAAAAAACTAATTGGTTTTTTTTAGTTTTTGCTTCCTCAAAAATCGTTCAAGAGTAACCCGAAATTCGGGTGTTCTTCCCCAACAGTTTCTTTCCTTTTTTCTGCTCTTCTTGGCATTAGAATTTGGCTGGCCTGGCCTGGCCTGGCCTTATAAACGATACATACTTTCTTGTATAAATAATTCCGGTACGTGCGGTAATGATGCCGACACGTGACATGGCGACAAGGCAGAGAAACAGAAGACAGCGTCGCTGAAACCAGATATATTTTCGGGCGGGAAGATATTTATGATGGCAGTCGGCGAAGGTGTATAAATTTGCATGAGCAACTGCCGCAAAAAGCAAAAGAAAAGAAAAGAATGTCCTGTGTAGTGGGTGCCGTGCCGCCGCATGTGTGTGTGTGGAAAGGCGAAAGAAATTTTGAAGGAGAGCAGGAGCCAAAGCACTGCATAAGCAAATAAACAAACAATACATAAATTGTTCGAGATCCCAACATGAAAGGAGGGCAGGAGAAGCTCCTTATGCGGGACACGTTTCCCCAAGCTTTTCCTTTGGTCTTCTTTGACTTTTTGGCACTCCCGAACTCCCGCCTTGACATTGGGGGCTTTGATAACAATAATAATCATAATAATAAGAGGCATATAATAACAATCATTTTCTGCATCATAAATGATTGGTACACCTTCGTCCAGGTCCTGGCCCACAATTCACATTAAAAAACACACGACTTCGATATATTTTTTATAGACTGTATATTTTATTTTCTTTGTTTTTTCTTTCTATAGTATAAAATTGGTTTATTTATGGGAATATTTTATATTTATCATCACAATATTTTGATAGGTCACACATCATCGGTCGTGTCATCGTTTCATCGTTTTGCAAGGGGGAGAAGGAAACTGTAAAGTTAAAGCATAAAGAATATTTATAAAATTAGTACAAAATGTTTATATACTCTTAAATAACACATATCTATTTTATTTGTTCTTTATAGCCGATGTCATTAAACCATAAACTGTTGTACAAGCAAGAGAGAAGCGCATAAGAAGCCACATTATGGAGATGTTTCAAAACGTGAGTAAATACGCAAATTTAAGTTTATACTTGATTTAATATTCAAAGAACTCTTGAGAATGTAATTAACATTTATTACTTAAAATATCAGAGATATGCAGTAACTAAATAAAAATCCAACAAAATCCTTCGAAAAGTAGAATGTTGCCGTACCCATTATTAAGGCTATACTATATACTATCGCAGTATCGTAGAGAATGACCATATCTACCAGACAGTCGAATCTGGTTCAGATCGGATCTTTATTATAGCCACAATGAAGAAACTAATTTTCAGTTGCTTCCCCCACCTCCTCTGGCGCTGCAGACGCTATTCATTCTCTGTCTCGCTCGCACACACTCTGCCCTGTGCAAAGCGTGAGCAAACCCTAGCGGGGGAGATGTAGAATCGAAATGGTAGATGTAGAATATTTGTTCTACATGTATAATCTACATTTTAGATGTAGTTAACAGACGTAGCAAAAAAATGTAAAATGTAAAATATTTAAAATTTATATGAAATTTCCATCATAAGCTCAAAAATGTATATACTGACTGAGTACGGGTATAAAAGTAGAGTCGCGACTAGAAGCGACTCACGTTCATTCTATTAAAAAATAGAACAATTTGTGGTTCATTTAATATGAATATAAACTTTAGTTCATTGAAATAATTGTTTATGCTCAATTGATAAAAATTAATAAATAAGTGTTCCTACTGATTTTCAAATATTTTTCCTATAAATTGTTACCTAATGAACTAATGGAGTATATGTAACTACAGTTTCCATTCAAAATAAATAATTATTTTCAATGAACCCGAGTGCAACTTAAAATATGTGCGGATATTGTCAAAAATGATACGCGGCAATACATTTATCTATCAAGTACATTAAATTATTATACAAACTCAATTTCAGATGAATTATTTGATTATAGAGACATTCCTTTCGTTGCTGCAGTAAAAATCTTATTTATTTTATATTTTTCGCATAAATATTCCTTGTGTTAGAAGTTGAATACTATGGAATTTTCACATTTAGTGCAGTATTTTAATCATGATTTAATTGAATCAAATATCGAAAAATAAATTCTTTGCACTGTCTACAAATTGCAAGTGGAAATCTGTTTGTCAAATTGAAAATCATTTGAATGGAATGGACAGCGACCCATTTCAGTAATTTTAACAGCCACAATTTGTGGCTCAAAAGCGTTTGGGAGTCTCTCTCTCTATCTCTTGCTATCGACTGTAAACATTACAATTTTCTCAGCTTGGCCATCTTTCCATCTTGCCTGCTCATTTGTCAGTTTGTGCCTGTCAAATCCGGTCAACAACTTCTATACGGAACACTTCACATGGAGTCCCTTTTGTGTGTGTGCTTTTTTCTTCTTTCCTGTGTATGTGTTGTCCCTCTTTACTCGATTATCAATCTACGTGCCAATGCAAGATTGAGAAAGCTTTTCAAGTGTCTAGACATTCGTTTGGGGCAAAACTATGGGAAAATGGGCATGGAATGCGATGTAAACAGAGCTCTACAGATATTTGTTTTTCACTCAGTGCGGAGGATCCTGCCCACGCTTCTAAAAAGGGGATTCTATGTGCCTTTCCCAAAATGGGGAATGAGATTGAAGCTTAATTACTGGCCTTTTGGTTCAAAAAGGTGGGCACGGGTACGGGTACTCGGACACCCCCTAAAATTGAACTGGCCTGGCCCTGGCCCTGGCCTCTAGTTTAATGCAATATTCCACATAAAGAAGAAGCCTCTTTTCGGAATTCATTTCCCAGCGTATGAGTGTCTGCCTTTGTGTACGAGCGTGTGTGTGTGTGTGTGTGACTCTGTTGAATCGAATGCGGGTCCTTTTCATATAACTGTGAACCGGACAGCAGGCATATCCTTGTCATACAATCCCCAGCAGCACACACAAAGGCAACAAATTAAACTGTTCCTCTATTTGCAAATGAATTGTGCGTGGTGTAATTTCGCAGGAAAACTTTCTTAAGGAAAAAGGATATGTGATATGGGGATACCCATAGATGGAGCACACACACACACACACGTTTCACGTCCTTTACGCTTGAAATAAAATAAGTAGCATAATACTCGCACAAGAAAAACTGCTAACGAAATTGAAATGAAAGAAAAGGATTCTCTTTCTCCAGGAAGAAAACTTTGCTGCCAGCCGCCGCCTGCTTTTGTATCTCTCTTGATCTCTGTGTGTGTGTGGAAAGTTTTTTGTAAGGGGCCCAGGATGCAGGATGCTTTGGTCCTTTCTGCCATTTCATACGCTCAATTGCTGGTGGTTAGCCAGGCCCGGCTGCGTGCTCTGGTCGACAGTCAATTGAAAATGAAATTGGTAAAAGTTAGCACACAGAAAACTGAACAGAAAACTCTCCTGTCTCTCTGTCTATGTGGTATAGGGGGTGTTGCGGATTTTGTGCGTGGGGCATCTCAAAAGAGTTGCCCCCAGGATGAAGCAACAGCAACAACAGCAGCAGGACGTAGCAGTACGTAGCAGGACGTACGGGTGTACGTGCGGACAAGCATGCATAATGAGTAGCACTGTGGGGAGTGGAAGTCCTTTCTCTCGCTGGTGTCTGGTGTCTCTGCTGTCTCTACTGTCTCTTTCTCTGCTGAATGCGGGTTACCTTTGCAAATTAATACTAAAGAGACGCGTAAAAGTATGCAACACCAAATAGCAAACAGGCTACGTGCCTGCTTCTCCAGCATGTCCCTGCATGTTTGTGCAAGGACTCTCTCGTCCCTCTCGCCCTTCTACTGATGCTACTGCTGCTGTCCTACTGTGTCCATAGAGTCCTCTTGTTATACCCTGACCCTGAAAGGGGTTCATATGACTTTGCAGCCAAATTGTCAGATATATTTTAAGAGACTTATTTTATCTGCAATTTTTCTTCTCAATGTGTAAGTGTTTTTTCAGATTTTCTTCTGGTAGTTTTCTGTTGTATTCAATTTATTTTCTGGTAATTCTGCTAGTTTATGTTTCCGGTATGTCTTGGCATAATTATCTCTGGTACATTTTCTAATATTTTCTATTACGTTTTCTAGGTCTTTGTAGGGTTTTTTTTCCTGAAAAATTTTTGATAATTCTTTTAGTATTCTAAGAATTCAGTTGAGGGCTGAATAGTACTGCCGTAAGCCCCAGGATTGGATCAGAATCAAACACAACCATTTTATGAATAATAGCAGAGAAATATTTTAAATATTAGTTTTTAAACGATCGAAATATTATTGAAATCTGTTTACTATAATAATAATGAACGATCCTAAGATAAGTATTTCTTGAATAAATCTATTTTATACAACATTTCTCCGCATAAAACTACACTTTTAAGAGCATTGAAGCATCGTTCTCAACCACTATCATTTGTTTCGGGATTTTATGAATACCTTTTTTCCCCCTGCATTTTTACTCTTTGATCATAAAAAAAATGTGAAAGGAAAGTTGCAATGTTTGGCAAATGTTTTATCAGTGGGACACGTTTTGTTGTTGGGACTTTTTATAGATTCCATTTTGAGTGCATTTGCTTGTTGCGTTGACTACGCACAAAATTTCAGTTCTGTTCCCTCTCTCATTTTTTATCCCTTTGGTATTTTTTACGATTTATCCAGCGAACAGCAGACACACACACACACACGGATAGGGATAGGGCGATGGGGTGGGGGTGGGGATGATAGAGTGAGGATGCAGGGGAACCCCTTTGTGACAGATTGTTGAAGCTTAAGTTTGGTAGAGTAGAGATTTAAGTGTTTTGTTGTCAGGAGAAGGATTAACAGGGATCTGCTGCTTATACTCGTAGGTGTGGGATAATGGA
Organism: Drosophila subsilvestris; assembly: GCA_035043285.1. NCBI lineage: Eukaryota > Metazoa > Arthropoda > Insecta > Diptera > Drosophilidae > Drosophila > Drosophila subsilvestris. The sequence goes on from JAWNNB010001739.1 coordinate 190,303, forward strand.
GAGGCGAGGAAGAACAAAGTTTGTTTTTATGCTCGCACTATTGCAACAGATTATTGAAAGAAGTTAAGATTTAAGATTGTTTTTGCCAGCGGGTTTTATTGGGTTGTATTTTAATGGAAGCACATTTGTTGCAGAAAAAGAATTGCGCAGTTGAGCAGAATAATATGGTCAAAAAGTGGCTTATTTTAGATTTAGTTTTGTGTCTGTTAAATATTTAAATATTTTATTTTACTTTTAAAAACAAACTTGAGTAAATAGTATGCCGTTTTTATGTCAGAAAAATGGCATAGCTTGCAAAAGTCAAATCAAAATCCAACCAAATGTACTTTATATTTATCTGGTTCTTCTAGTACTTTTCAGTCCCCCATTTAAGATGGGCCCTAATCAGATACTTAATTTCGTTGGTCAGTCGGAATATAAGTAGAAAATAATAGCCAGTGACTCTTATATATGTATATTAAATATTTTACATAGATACAAAAAGAATCTACTCACTTATTCTTGGAAAATGTCACACGGCATCCTTCAAACTGTCTTCGAAATTTTGTTTTTGCGAGAACTATTTCAGTCAGAGTTTCACATATATAGGCACACATCTAAAAAAAGACAAAAATTGTATTTTAGATTAGAATATCCTTTAAATGCGCACCACTTAATATATATTATAAAATTTCAACACGAAATCAACCCGCAATCAATTCCCCTTAATTTTCCCGTGAATATTGTAATTAATTAAACAGGAAAATTCATTTTAAATTCGATTCGAAACATGAGTATTGCATTACAATTCTCAATTGGTTTTTTCTGTACCATTTCTGTGGTGAAATTGATGTCAAAGCTAATGCTGTTTGCGCTTCCATTTGCCTAATTTTATCATTTTGTTTGCAATTGATATTGGAATAATTCTTTATCCCTCTTTTTTCGTTGCATTTCCATTTGCATTTGGCAAAAAACTTTTTTTTGAGCTAAAATACAAATGGAATTGTACTTTTTTCGGTCTCTGTTCGCTGTCTTTTTTTTTTCTGCGAATTTCCAGGGAAAATGGATTTTGATAATATGTAGATTTTATTTGCCTGAATTTTAGTTTCGAGTTTTTTCTTTATTTCTGTGTGCTGTTGGTTTTTCCTGCATAAAAATGTATAACTGCGGTCTGAATGGGGTATGATTATAAATATTTATAATATGCATTTGTGGATGATTTTTTTCTTTGTTTTAAATGTGAAATCTATTTGTGGAAGAAAACCCTGTTATGTGTTAATTAAATATATAAAGTAAATGCCTTTAACAAACAGGTTCTGGTTTCGATTGATTGAAAACTAAATAAATATTAATTTAGTTTCAAAGAAAAACAAAAAAATTTAAATTGATGCCTAAAAGTATGGCTGAAATGGATTCTCTTCGTAGTGTAATTTCTATATGCTATGCTTTATATTGCGGATGCTCTAATACTAAAATTTTATTTTTAAAATAATATTTCCCCATGCATTCAAACTTAATATTTGTCCAAATTCATACAGCTTATGTTTAAAGTTTTCGCGCGCAAGTATTCATAATTATAATTAAAGGCTACATTTGAGAGGTTTTCCCTATACGAATTTGATTTTTGTAAGAATTTGAAACTTCTTTATTTTAATAGACTACCAATAGTCTAACAAATTCTTTATAACATTTGTCTTTTCAATTACTCCACTGTTCTGACTTAAGAAAAAAAAATCAAATTAAATGAATGTGTGATTTTTATTACTTTTTGGGGCTTTTCTTTTGGACTCTCCTGCTCCTCGTTCTAATTACATTTATGATATTGTAAGGGAATTTTATGAACTTTTTTTTCTTTTTGTTTTTTTTTTTTTTTTTTTGTTGGTTACATTATTAGAAGACACTGTACACAATCTTACACACACAAAAGAAATCGCACATAAAAATTTATTTATCCACGACTACAGCCACTCGCGGGCGAACACCTCCCACGCAATTTTCACATTAAAGCCGCATAAAAATAAATAAAAATGTGGCGCGAAAAGCAAAAGAAATATCCATGAAATATTCGGAAGGGAAAATACTCACATGAGCAACAACTGCAGTGGGGTTGTCCTTTCTCCTTGTTTTTCTCTTCTTGTTCTTGTTTTTGGATGAGTTTTTCCCACGGCGACTGTGTCGTTTACATATCGTTTCCGCTGCCATTTTCCTTTTTTCTCTTTTTTGTTTTCCGTTTTTGGATGGTTCCACGTTTCGCTGTCTAAACGATTTACGACACTTTTCCCAACTGCTTCACGCACACATATTGTTTGTTTGTCTGTGTATGTGTGTCTGTGTGTTATTAGCACACAGATGCAGATACACTGTTGGCGAGATACTGTTAAAGCAGCACAAAATGCCGCACACGTTCGTTTTTATTATGTTAAATGTCTCCTGGGGGCACCCACACAGCACAGCCCAGCCACAGGACTCGACTCGACTCGATTCGACTTGAAGCAGGAACGAGAAGTAGTACCAGGACCAGTATCAACAACAACTTGTTTCCATCTGTTTTTATTTTTTGTTCCAACTGTCTGTGTTTTCCTCCTTTTGGTTTTCCTCGTTTTCATCGTTTGGTTTTCCTCGTTTTTGTCGCTTGGCTTTTGTCAACTGTCACTGCGGCCTGTCACATTTCACATTCACTTAGACGACATTCGGATTATAAGCTGCGCGCCAAAAAGAATGCTCCACACAGAAATTAGCACAATCTGCTGCTGGCCACAATTCTCGTGCTCCTGCCTCGTCCTGTTTTGGTGTTTTTCTGTGCTCAGTGGCCTTCCTTCAGCCGCTTTCAGATAACGGTATGCCGCTCCACTCGCGACTGACGACGGGCTCAGGCATCGCTCGGTGGAAAGTCCATGGCCGTGGCGCTGGGGCTTTCGTGTAACCAATTCTCACCTTCGCACGAGACACGATAGTCGTGGCGTAGCCGAATGGCTGGCGAAAGAGAACGAATGTGGGCGGCCGAACGGCAAGGCTAGGACTTCGTTTCGGTAAAAGCTCAGACTTTGGCGTGGGCGACTTCTACTCTGATGGCTGCTCTCTTTTGAGTCGCTTTACCCTTGTGATTGGCTACTACGATAAATCTCTTGTGAGTTTGAGTGGGTTTATGGTTTGCAACACGGGATTTCTATTACAGTAGAGCGTTTCTCTTTGAGTTGAAAACCCGTTTAGATTTCAGCTTGAGTGAGTGTATATAGCAGGATATTTTTGACTCTGTTATCTCTTTGGAGTAAAGTTCATTTCAGGTGTGCTCTGTGTGAGTTTCCTGTTAGCCGGCTCTTGGAAATTCTCTTTGAGTGTGCCTTCCCTTAGGCTACAACTCAACTCGCTCTTTTGATGCTGCGTTCGAGCTACTTTAGCTGATTGCATTTTCATTCTGTTAAGTCCTTCTTGAGTACTTTTATCCTGATATGTGCATCCTGTTGGAGCTGCTAGGCTTTTGGGGCTAAATACTTGCACTCTAAGAGTATGGAGTACTTTTTTGAGTATTTTTTCTTGCTTTGAAATAGTTCTTGGATGTTATTGCAGGTGCAGGAATTAAGTTTTATTGCTTGAGTAACTTTAAGTGAAGAGCAAGTGAACAACTTTATTTTCCTGTTTTTTTCTGCTTACATTAAGTTCTAAAATTAGTTAAATTCTACAAAAATATGCAAAAGCATTTATCCACAGCTTAAAGTTTCTAGCTCTTATTGGCTCTGGCTAGGGAAACTCATTTCGATAAAATATCTTGGAAAACAAATGCCTGAGGCATCTGTCGAAGATCCAATAAATTAAAATATTCGATAGTCTTTTGGGATAATTATGAATTTTTGAATTGTTTCTTTTTGAGTAGATTTCTCTTGAGCTGCATCATGCATTATGCACTCGTGAGGTGGCTCTCTCCCAGGGAAACTCGAGTCTCAATAACAGACTCCAAATGTGCTCCATGCTCTTAGTCGAGTGATACTTTCGCTCTCTTCCAAAAACTCCCTATGAGTGACTCCGTTTGAGTGTCGGAAACCCACTCTCATCATTCGTTGCCATGCTCTTCGCTGCAGCTTCGGCTTTCCGTTAGCTTTCTCGATGATTTCCGCTCTTCCGCGGCTCGGATGAAAATTCACCTCACACACGAACGTGTCGAGTCTCCTACGTTCGGGTGCTCGGGAAAAGCACGACACACAGACGCACACACTGGACTCGCGGAAAAGACGAGCACGAGCACGGGGCCATGCTATGGAGCCTTGGCCAATCGTAAAAGTTTTCTACGGTATTTAGTACAATTTCGGGATTTGGCAGGATGTAACGAGCGGTGTAAGGAAACAGAGAGCGCGCGTATCCTAACCATCCTATCCGTGTGCGATAATTCAACAACAACAAATACACAGCCGCTACAACAACAACAAAAATATATATAAAATCGAAGAAAAATCTGTAAAAAATATATCTAACAAAAGTGAAGCAATGAAAATTATATAAAAAAAATTAAGAAATAAAAGAAAATGCCAGAACCGGCAAAAAGTGTTTTATGACCAGAAATTCAACCCCCCGCCCAAAAGTAAACCCCCCGCAGAAATCGTCAAAGTCTTCGGCTTGCCTCGGTTGTACGGCTGCCGCTTACCCCCTACTACCATGCCACTTAACCCCATAATGCTTCTTGCAAATGTGCGTGTGTGTTGTGCCGCAAGCCGGTTAATGGTTCGACGGTGAAACCTAGGCCAATATTTTCCCCCCTCAGCTCCTGCAAAGGAAATCATTTGTAACTGTAACTGTAACCGATATATACGTAAAGATGGATTCCTAATATAATGGTAAATCTTTTGGAAAAAAACTTAAAAAGATTCAGCAGCAGCAGCAGTACCTTTGTGTTGTGTGTGTGTGGGTTTGACCTGGAAAATCGGAAAACGTTGACATACTTAGGTTTTCTTATGATTTTTAATAGATTTTGTAAGCGTTTATCAATGAAAGGGAATGCGCTGAAAGCATTCCTTTAGGCTGGGGATTTCTCAGAAGAAGTCATACTCGTCTTTCTTTTGAACACTGCCTGTATCTCGGAAAAAATCTCTGCTATAAGCACGTAAGGAATTCGGTGAAATTTTTGACCCAGTTGTTTTATAAATTTGTTTAATTTATGAAATAATGACAGCTTCTTCCCTGTGGATTTTCTGTGGATTGCGATCTGAAAATATTTCGAAGGTTTTCTTGCCTGTGGACTTAGTCCTTCTCGGGTAAATCTCTAAGAATATTGTTGAGGCAGGTTTTTTTTAAAATCAGTTTGTAACATTTTGGATTGGTTTTAAATTTAATTTTTATACTAATCAAATCTATGCTCTTTAAAATATGGATATGCAGGAGACATTTGCTATGAATTAACTTAAACTTTTAAATTTTGTATATAACAAAAAGCCTTACACTTATTTATATATACTCGTAACATTTATATTCCCTTCAAGAAAGGGCACCCTTTCGGGCTCTCTCTGGTTCCAGTAGTTCTTTTCCCCTAACTCTTTGACACAGATTTTGTCCATAATTTTGATCAATTTTCATTTGATTTTCGACAGCTAATCAAAGGCCAGCAGCCCCTTGTAACCATTTCAAGGGAAATATCCTTTAAGCAGGACTGCAGCCCCTTTCTTGGGTATAACACTCCCCACTGTAATAGTGTCGTTTCCTTTATTTCCACTTTTATGGTTACCTTTTTCCTTCTTTTTTCTTCTCTTGTTTGTTGGGGTTCCGTTGGATTTGGTTTAGTTTTCGGCTTTGGCCGCACACACAATTGAAAATTCAATTGATTTACAAAATGAAGTTGCTGTTGAGGAGACCCCGGCGAAAGATACTTTTTATCTATTTTCATTTGCAGTTTTACGATTTGGAAAGGCCTTGGGGGTCTGTGACTTGGGTTTTTCTCCTTAAAGCGAAACCGTTTGGGCAATTTTTCACAGAGTTTTCCGCTGAAAGCGTTGGCAGGAAGGGAGGGAGGAAGGGATATCTGCAATTTGGTGCGAAACTAACGCCACGTTCTCATCCACTGATTGTTGTTGGTTTTCCCCTACCATCTTCGTGTGTGTATCTTTGAGTGTGTGTGTGTGTGTTTTGTATATGTGTTTGTGATTGGAAGCGGCCTAAAATCGCTTTAGGAGCAGCTGTGAAGTGATTTCAGGGGGAAAAAAGGGCACTGCAGAGAGAGAGAGAGGAAGAGAGAGCCCCACACAGATTGACATAGTTATGTTCTCAGACCAGTAATGGGAAATCGGAAATCCTTTTGGAAAAGCGCTCAAGGAAATGCCAGTTGTGTGTGTTAGTTGTTTTTCTTGGGTTTCTATTTTCTCATGTGAATATTTTTAAATACATATTGCAGAAGTTAAAGGGTAACTAATGCAGATTTAAGTGTGGATTAAATATAAAATTTCTAATAGAAATGGCCTTGTTTTTATTTTAGTCGATTTAAGCTTCCATGTCACTGATTTTTGTGGGTCTTAAAGAAGTGAAATGCAAAATAAAAATATTTTTAATAAATAAAAAAAAAAATTAAAATAGGAATAGAAAAACAAAAATATAAATAATACTAAATAAATAATTATAAAAGAATAAAATGAAATAGTAATAATAATAATAAAAATACAAATAAAAAGAATACTTTCTAAATAAATAATTAGAAAGATATAAAATGAAATAGTAATAATAAAAAAAGATAAAAAATAGACAAATAAAGGAAAGTAGGAGAGAATAAAAGGGAAAGGAAAATAGTAAAAAGAAAGAGTAAAAAAAGAATGTAGGAGTAGCCTTACTAATGGATTATTATGTTGTGCAAAGTAAGAAAAAGTTGAAAAGTTGCCTTTTGCATTATGAAAGCGGGCTTAAAAGTGCATCATATTTTCAAGAGAGAAATCCCCCTCTAAGCTCATTAATTTCAGTTGTCTCACAAAGTGGGCTTTCTGCTTGGGAAAGTATGCAAGGAAAAGTATCTTACGAGGGGGAAACCCCATTGACAACAAGTTATATGCGCTTTACTCCCCATCCATCGATGAATGGAAATGCAGTTACTCTGTTGCAGTTGCCGTAGCCGTTGCCAGGCAGCCAGGGAAAGGAAAGTACAGGGAAATGGGAAATCATTTAAGTGGCACATCCATCAAAGCTCTGTGTTTTCCCCCCTCTCTCTCGTTTTTTCTCTCTCTCTCTCTTTCTGCTCTTTGATAGCACACTCTGCTGCGCTTATAATGAAGCATTTTCCAATTGCTTTTTTGATTCGCATTTTGTTGGCTGTTTGTCAGCCACTTTGTTGTTCATTTGTGGATACTTTTTAAAGGTGAAATTATGTTTGAAGAATGGCAAAGCATTTTGGGAGAAAATGGAGGAAAATGTGTGCTGTGGTTTAGACATCCCATGATTTTTCGAGGTTTTCGAATGCCTGATATTTTTGAGCAAATTTTGGGTACTTGCGGAAAATTTTTGACATTTTTTTACGCAATTTTTGCTGTTTAACGATTGCTTTAATCTTAATAATTTATGGCTTTATTTTCATTTGTTTTTATCTATCTCTTTAAGAGTTTTCTCTCCACCAAGGCCCTAATTTTCCAGAGTAACCACAAAACTTGAGAATAAATTTCTAAAAAACATGAAATCTTAACTAGAAAGTTTTCTGCCTTTTGTTCCCCCTACTCTGTTTCTTATCCTCTTTCTCTCTATTTATCCTTCTTCCCTCCATTTCTATATATCTCATGCTCTTCTTCCCTTTTGTCATATTCATAGCCCCAGGACAAACATACATACACTTGTACACTAGTCCTTTAAAAGGGAACTTAAAGCTTGACAAGGACGTTGGTCCCCTCAGTGCCAGTGCCAGTTCCAGCGCTTGCTGCTCGCTTAACTCAAACCCAAAAGAGATGCCTGGGCACCACTTTTCTTAAGGAACTTTCTTCCGTTTTTGGTGTCAAGTGTTTTTATTAGAACCAAAGCGACAACCAGAAACACAAGAAAAAAAAGAACTGAAAAAATTGCAGCTGTGTGCAGAAGGGAAAGATGTAAAAATTTTCCTTTTATTTTGGGGCAGAAATCGAATTGGGAATTGTTTTTCCACCGCTAGAGAGAGAGAGAGAAAGAGTTTTATATTTGGAATGAAAAACAAATAAAAAACTTAGAGGACAGGACATGTGTGCTAAATAATTTTATCTAAAAATAGATGGAAGTTAAGGATAAAGGTAGAGATAAGTAGAAAAGTAAATATGTAGATAAATATATGGAGATAGATTGATTGAAAATAGGAATTGAGTACGAGAAATCAGTAGAAAAGTTAGGTCATTTTAAAGATGAAACAAAGTAATCGTCGCCCTCGGCTCCACAGGTTTCTTTCTTTCTATTTTCCTCATTTTGTTTTCCTTTATATGTGAGCACGTCTTCTCCACAAATTCCTACAACTATCCTTGCAGCCTATCCCAACAATTGCATTCCTTTTCTTTACTGTTGCTATAGAAAATGCTGTGTTCAAAGAGAGAGAGAGAGAGAGAGGGACGACCCACCAATGACGGAAAGGCACTTCAAATGGTCGATTTGGCTGCACGCCTCCTTTTTGTCTGTTTAAATAACGTTTTAGCCATGACGTTCGTCATGGTCTGAAGTCATGTCTGGTTGGGGTTTTGGCACCACATCCAAAGCAGAGCAGAGCTGGGGCTTGTGGGCTGTTGCTGGGGCTGGGGCTAGGTCCCCTCCCATATGCACTCCTGTTGTTGCCTGTTGACGTTTACAATTTGGTGTTGAAAACTTTCCTCCAGCTGGGAAATTGGGTAATACTCAAACGATGATGATGATGACGATGGCAAATGGCGATGACTGCGGCAATCCTGTATTAAGTACGCGACGGACGACCCTCCCCCTCTTTTTGCAACAAAGAAAATTTTAATTTATATAGAATGAGTGCCTGAGAGGGGGAGGGGCACGACTGTCGGGAGAGAGTGGTGCTTCCTAGAGTGGAGGAGCTTCCAGTCAGTACAGTACCTTTGGATCCCTCCTCTTCTCTCTGGCTGTTTTCAGCATTGCAATGTTCGTGCTGCACTGTGCTTACAGCGCACACACACACATACAGCAGCATATACTCATACTCGTACACATAAAAAAAATCCAATTATTTTAAAACTTTTGACAACTGCAACAACAATGCGGAGAGAGGGCTATGAAAACAATAAGAAAACTGACTGCCAGCCGAAAGGCAACAAAAACACTGAAAGAATGTACAGATTTAAAGGTGGAAGCTATGGGATACCCTGAAAGATACATACATACATATGTTCTAGGGAAGCTATAAATAAAGCGTAAACTTCAATTTGCTGAACGTAATTCCCAGAAGTGAAAGCAAGTTAGTCGTTTCTGTCGAATTTCTTTGAATTTCGATCGAATTCAGCGTAAAAGAAACGTTCTTAGTCGATTAAGATACTGTTTTCGATATGTTAATAAAATGTTATCGATATTAGAATGATAAGGGGGAAGTACCATCCCTATAAGCCTTCACACCTGTCGTTGGATTCCTGAATAAATTTTACATTCGATTCAATACGAACGACATGACTTCAAAAAATCATTCTGGTGCATAAAGAACCGAAATTCCTACCCGTTTTTCATGTCAAACAACTAGTAAATCCCATAATACCCTCACGCAACAGAGAGTATGACAACAGCGAGTGCTGGAGTGCAGCCATAAGAGTAAGAGAGAGGGTCCAAAAAAAGCACCAGATAAAGGAGGCAAGTGGAAAGGGTTCGGCAGCCATTATAACTTCACTTGAAAAGTTTAATTGATTTTTACAAGAGCATATACTCGTATAGCCTGTGGGGATATATACATACATATACACACATACATACACATATAGAGAGGTAGAGATTGAAGGAGTAGGGCCTGAATGCAGTCATGGTTTCGTTTTTTTCTCCTTTTTTTTTTTTTTTTGGTGCTAAGTGGGTCTATAAGTTGATGTAAACAAAGTGGATGCAAAAAAAAAAGGGTAGAGAGAGAGAGAGAGAGATAGAGAGAGAGAAAAGGAGAGAATGGCAGAGAGATGGCAAAGAAATCAAAAGTAGCATTCTACAGTCAGGTGCAAATTGTTGGCCTGCACCAAGTGAGCGTTTTTTTGTTTCTTTCGCCCTTCTCTATTTTGTTTGATTTTTCGTAGAGCTAAGCCGACTTTTTAATTGCTGTCGAGAGTGTAGTAGGGCTGTTACTGTAATTATTGGCTTGTGGCCTTTGTTCGTTGTGTGGGGAATTTGCTTTTAGGTGATTGGCTTAATTAGGGCGCTTTCGGCAAGGGCTCTACGAGAGAACAAAAAATGCATGACATTGCCAGAGCTTTGAATTTTTATTAGTTTTTTAGTTTTTGTATTGAGCAAGTGACAGATTTTCCACCACCACACACAAAGGTCGCTGTGAGCCTAACTTCTGGTGTTCACAGACTGTAAAACTTAACAATTGTTCTCTTTGCTTCACAGGAACTGGAACTTAAATCGCAACAAAAATATAAATCAATAAGAAACTGCATATCTCTGAATTTGTTTGATAAATTAAATGGAAATTATACATGTATAAATATATTGTAGATTTTTAAGAGTTCTTTAAGTATTTTAGTTCAAGTATAAGCCAGGTAAAAGTCTATGGTCATATAAGTAACAACAGCTTCCCTCCACATGTGAATATCATCCAAAATGATGATAACAACGATGATAACTGCGATGCAACTATAAACCCCAAAACAACAAATCAATCAATCAATCAATCAACCAATCAATATGTGTGATCTGCAACAACAAATGGAACTGCAAATGCAACTGCAACTGAAACAACAATCGCAACATTTGGCGTGACAACATTTACAATAATTCCAATAAATGTTGCTATCATGCCAATAATGATGATGACATCGCATTTACTAACACATCTTGTTATATCCGATGATTTTCGGCTTGCGAAAATGTATTTAACAAACGATTGAAACGATTGTATTGACATATATCTGAAACGAAACAACAAACCTCAACAACAACTGAAACACACACTAAACACTTTACTCCCTTACACTCTTTCTTCTGCTATCAACACACACACACACACACAAAACATATCCCCATCAACTCTGCTGCAAACTCTCTCTAGCGAAAGATAGCCAGCGAGTGAGTGAGAGTGAGAAAGTCGAGAGGGTGTCGATCGTCAGCAATAGAGTAAGTCTGACAGAGACAGAGACAGCGACAGCGCCAGACAGAGAAGCTGTGTAAATAATCGAAATTATAAAACTATCGTTGTTGTTATCGACTGTCGCTTCAACCCATTGAATATCCCCCCACAAAAACACCGTTATACACGAACCCAGATCATAGATATAATGGGTCTGCAGATGGCAGCATCCAATTTTGTTGCAGCATCCAGCCTCCTAGCGTTGTTGTTGCTCCACTGGACACCCGCAATCGTCGATGCAGTCCGTAAGTACCAGCCACTACATATACTCGTAAGAATATTATCCACTTGCTAATTTTAAACGCAAGTTTTACGGCTAAGTTTACGTTAAGTTTTCGACGCTCTTCATTTTCGGGGAACTGCAGCGGTGCAGCGGGAATGCCTGCTTCAACTTTTTGAAGATGAGTTGAGTTTTACTTGGGATTTCATCTTGAAAGTTGCCCTTCTCAAGTGTCTGAAATTAACCGAGTGGATATAATATTTATTTAGCTCAAGCATTTTCAATAAGAAACGAATTTTTGTAATCAGCTGAGAGTCAAATTAGCTGGAAAGGAAGCTACTTGAAGGAGATGAAATTTACTGACACTAAAGTGGAGTAGAAAGTAATTATTTTCAGTAATTAAAATGCAAGAAAATATAGAAAAAGAAATTGTTTTGTCAGTTAAAAGAATTCAGAAAAATCATAAAAAGGTACTCGAAAATTTATAAAACACGTTTCCAGATTGTTTATAGACATTTTCAATAATTTCTTCTTCTTTCCATTTCCTTGGCATGTTGAAATATTTTCCAAATATTTAGCTACATATTCCATTGGGTACATAATTGCCTTTTTGCATTCAATTTACACCCACCCACCCTCAAAATGCCATCTCTAAATCAAGTCCATTACACACTCTGGGACGGAACACTTTTCTCACTTAAAAGAAAGAAAAGAAGTGAAAAAAAAAAAAAAAAACAGAAACTGGAAGAACAAATAACAATCAAAGTGTTGACATTTTAGAATTGCAGTCAAATGTGCCTCATATTTTTGCGCCAAGGCCTTTGTGAAAGTGTCGGGCCTCTCCACCTACCTGCCACCAGCCTTCTGCCTCTTTTTTCCTGCTGGGCTTCTGGCCCTCTCTTGCGCTCCTGCCACCACTCTCTATGAATGGCACTTACCTTTCATAGACGCTTCATTTCATTTGGCTTGATGATGGGAAGGGGGCGGGCGGCATTGGGGCTGTAGCGATAAACAAGCTGCAGGGCGACAGGGAGAGAGTCAGAAAGAAAAACAAGGCAACACAAACATTGCACATCCTGCCCGATGTATTTTCAACGTTTTTGTTTGGCTTTTTTTGTATACCCTGCAAGAGGGGTTAATATATCTGACTCTATAAAGGATATATACTCCGGATTAGCGGCAACAGGAAAGTGAAGACTGTTTGTTTCTTAAAATTTGTTTTAACGCCTTGATCCCCCAAGTTATTGTTGGAAAAGCCGCCTTTCTTGGCTCATATACCAAAAGTAAATCAAAGTTAGATCTTACGTTTTTCTTTCATTTAATAAACATATCCTATCCTGAATTGATCTGCAAGGGTATCTAATGCTCCGAACCCCCATAGTTGGCCCTTCATTCTGATGTTTTTTGTTGCTGCTGTTGCCCCTGCAGTTTGCAGTTTGTCGCACCTCTTTTTGTGTATGTGGCATTAAATTGAAATTTATGCGGCACTTTGCCGCGTGAAATGTTTGTACAACTCGTTGCGGGTTGCGGCTCTTTCATTTTTTTTTTCTGTTTTTTTCTCTTTTTGGCTCGTTACCCACCCCGTTCTGGTGTGTTCTGTTCTGTTTTGGGGACCAAAGCTCTTCGGGCGTTGACAGACCGACAAACTGTTGGACAACATTGCAGGCTGCAGGCAGGGGAAAGTAGTGTCTAAAAACATATGCAAAACTGTTTGCTGTTTGCCATGTAAATGGTTTTTGGGGCCCATCCCAAGCCGAACGGCCTGTGGTACTTGTTGGCGTATATTTTTTGCCAGCCACCCAGCAACCCATTTAAGCCGGCTAATTTGTCGTGTGTTGAAAATTATGACACAAAAGTTCCCCGCTCCACGACAATTGTCGACAGTCCACTAGAATCGACTCTCGCGACTGACTTCTCTTTCTCCTCTGGTTGAGCCTCGAAATATTATTTTGGTAAAGCAAAAATGAGAACGAACTTATGTTTGCAACAAGTTTTAATTAATTTGCCACAACTCCAGGCTCCAATCCCCACCGAATCTTTCTCCATTCCCGTTCCACTTCACTCGTCAGAAAAAAAAGCGAAAAAAAAAAGGAAAACTTGATGCTACGATAATTTGAAAGTTTTCGTTTAGACAGGGAATGCGCGGACGGCAAAAAAACAGAACAGAACAGAACAGAAATGTGAATGTGGAACAGCAAAACGTCAGAGCGAACAAGCGGCTGGCCAGGAGAGAAATCGCTAACCAAAATAAAAACCAGTAGGAGGAAAATTGCTACCCCAAAAGACCAGGAAAAACTAAGAAAAAAACTACGATATATGTATATGGGATACTATGGGATACTGTATGCTGTATTAAGCCTCAAATAAATGCCGTAGCCATAATTAACATATAGCAAAAGTTTTGCCATCATCCAAGCCGCAAGTTTTGGGTGGCGGGGCATGGGGGGCCCGGCCTGGCTGCTGAAGTGTCTGGGATGAAATATGGTTAAAGTCGATTCCACGATTCCTCCAACTCCTGTTTGCTTTACCGTATGGTTGTGGGTGGAAAAAGTAGGAGTAATCCGAAATTGATAACTTTCGGCTTGATTGAGTTCGCTTTAGCGCAAAGTAATTAAACAGTAGACGAGAATACGTGTGTGATCAATCCATAGAAAGCGGTGGTGGGAAACCAGGCAAAAGCAATCATAAATCAATGATTCTTTGTAGGATAAAGTTTTTCCGGGGTTTTAGGTGTAAGTTGGTCTCGGTTTTTAGCTTCGATTTACGGGTTTTATGTCGCTTGTTTCAGGGATTATCCTTTAATGAGAAGTGAATGTCTCCTGGTAAAATGTATTTTTGAGATTTTAATTAAATGCAGCACAATCCACTCTTCTCTTTAAATAGATTCTTAAGTTCTTTCCCACTTTTCCAATTGAATACTCTTTTATTTATGACTTCCATCAACATTTTGCAGCCTTAATTTCATAGCTCACATTTCTCAGCCTATTTATCTCTTATTAGCATTAAAAATTGGTTGATTTTTATTTGTAACATTGATAAATACGAGCGAGCGAGCGAGCCCAAGGACAAAAATACATTTCACAACTTTAATGGAGCGCAATTAGCCGAAAGATATAGACGTCCGACGGGTCCTCGGGTCATTTTCAATTGTCAGCCGGAATGGCCGCAGATAAATGTTGATTTATCTCCAGGCGTCCGTCTCCGGTCTCCACATTAATGTGTTGACATTTTTTGGGGCAACCTTCCTGCCCCCGCAGAGAAATATATAACCAAAAAAGAAAAAAAAAACTAACAACATTTTGTTGCAGCCATTAGACAGAGAGAATGAGAGGTTTGTGGGTCGGAAGGCCCTTGTGTTGTAATGAAAAGTAATAATATTAAATTAACAGAACTCTCCTGAATTGTTGCAACCTCTGGGAAATGTGTGTGTGTGGTGAGGGAAAATGGGGAAAATGTGGAGTGGAGTTTTTTCCACACTATTTTTGCGCTAGGCCTCCAACCGCCGCCACGGCCGCAACAGACCAACAAACATCTTATTTATGGTCTCGTTTCTCGTAAAAATTTGTTATTTAGATTTATGGCATTTTGCTCTTTGTTGTTGCTTTGCCTCCTTCTTGCACATTTATTTATCTCTCTTTCATTCTTTCTTTTCTTCAGTTGTACTTTTTGGCAGGAGAAAAACCCTAGACCTACCCCCTCCTCTTGAGAGTGGGCGGGGTAGGAGTTTCTCCACTCATTTGGGCACTGAAATTTTAGAGCCACTTTAGTCGGTCACTTGTCCAGAAAAAGTGTAGAAAAAAAACTGTGATAAATGTTTGGACATTATTATTGTTGAGCAGTGTATATATATATGTTGCTTGAGCACTTCTATCTGAAATGTTTGCTAATATAATGATATGCGGAGCATTAACAAAGTGCATACGCATTTGCCATATCCCCATTTGCCACGACAGAACAATTGATGGGCGTTCCACGAGGAGGAGGAGCAGTCCTTGACTTGTTTTATTGCTCCGCTTCAAGAGTGATCGTTGAGGGGTAGCAAAGTTTGTGGAGAGTAGAAAAAAGATTATTATTAAATATAGGAGAAAAAGAATGGAATTATATTTTTAATATTTTTTTTTCCCATCAGTTTGTGGACCCTTATTACCTTGCCAAATTTCTCATTAAACTTCCCTAAGTCCTGTACTTTCCAAAACTACATAGAAACCTTGGATTTTCCTCGCAAATGAAACTTTAATTTGCCTCTGCAAAGGTGAATGGCAGTCCACCTTTATTCTAGACTTTTCCGCTCTAATTTCCAAAGCTCTAATTTTCTCCAAGTTAAATGTCAAACTTAAACTTTATTTTTTGTTTTTTTTTTATCGAAACAATCAGTTTATGCAAATCTTTGCATTTCCCTCTTAACTGGCAGACCACTTTTGCTCTGGCCCAGAGAGTTTAATTAGAAAAAATGTTAATTTAATGCTTGGTTGAGTTCGGTCTTGACTCTGGCTCTGGCACTATCCTTTCTGTGTTTGTGTCTGGGTTTTTTGGGTGAAATTTGTCACTTGTCTATTTGTTTTTACTGCCCGAATGGCTGCTGACGTTTCAAAGTATGCCACACACACACACACACACACACAAGAACAAACACAGAACCAGACAGTGGGATGGCAGGCACAGGACAGTTCCACTCAAAACACAATGACAATGTCCTGCCCATATGTCCAAGTCATATTTTCAAAAAAGCATACCCCAACAACAACAAATATTCACCCAAAAAACTTGTTGAAAAACTGAAAATTTCGCGGCATGTAAATGTTACAAAAAAAAAGAAAATACGATGTAAAGGGTAGGCTTTAAACGTGTGTTGTGACAATGGGGATACCCTGGAATTTTAGAAGTTTCTTTAGAAAAATAGTTCGTTCGTAAAACACATTTAAATCGCTTCTCAATTTATTTGAAACTAAGACTACAGATGAAGGGTAAATTACAGGTCCCAGTTGTTCAGAGGATCTCTTAGATTCGGATTGGTTTTTCTTGCTGTGTTGAAAAACGCACCCTTAAATGCAGTCTCTCTCTCTATTAAAGAGTAAAAGATTAGAAGGATATTTTCTTTGAAATTATAGACCCCAAAAAGAGTTTTTTCTTCCATGGAAATCATGATGCTTCTGCTACTTATTTTTCATTACAAACCTATCCCCGATATCATTATACCCTCCGTCTATTAAGGGGCTTCCAAAAAAAATAAAAAGTTTTTGCCGCCTGAGTGTGTGCTAAATGATTCATGAGTCATGTGTGTGGACCGGAACACGCGGAGATTGAAGGGTGAGTGTGAGTGTAGGGTGCAGATGGAGTGTGCGAATGAAAGTATGTGTGTGTGCATGTCCCGAGTCCTGTGGCATGAGTGTTTGCTATGGACAGAAAAGTGCTTAACTTGTAATTTTTGGTCAGCGGAGGCCTACGTGCAAATAAGGCCACTGAGGCACATGCGGCACTGCTTTTACTGCTTTGCTGCTCTCTCCGTTCTGCTACTTTTCTCTGCTATTCTCTTACTGCTTTTCTCCTTTCTATTCTCTCTTGATTCTCCCACAGCACAGGAAAAATTTGAGTGCATTTTATTGTAGTTGTATGCTGTGTGTGTGTATGTGTGTTGCATGAATATTGCAGCTGATGAGCCCCCGAAGCACCAAAAAAAGGGTCAAAAATTTTAATTAATGTTTATGGCTGCACTGCGACGAGTATCCCCAGTGACTACTCCTCAGGCTTTTAACTTAAATTTTCCGTTTTTCCGCCAAGAATTTGGCTTCTGCCCAAAAAGTACGATTGTCCGACTTTTAAATTTTAATAAATATTTCAAGACTTTTTCTACTACTGGGAAGTAATTTAATTAATAAGAGAGTTAGGGGGAGCAGTAAATAAAATATTTATTGCTTTATATTCAGGGGTGTCTCGCTTAAGCTTAAGTTTTTGTAAGTTTTTTTTATTATTATTGATTATCTGTTTAATTTTGTTGAAAAGTTAGACTTTCATTTAAGAAATTAAAAATTTATGGAAAATATATAGCTACGGCTCTGAATAATAAAAACTCTTCAACTGGGGGAATATTTTCTAGTAATATTTAAAGCTAAATTTACCTTCATCTTAAATTATTTATTTCCCTACTTGTATGCTAGAAATTCTTGCATTTATGAATACATTTTTCATGCCAAATTTAGTTTTAGTTTTCAATTAAATAACGTTACAATTTTTCCCATAAATTTAATATACTCTTAGGCCTCTTAAGCTCTTATATTTATTGCACTACCCTTTAATATTATTAGCCATAAATTCGTTCCAGTTCCGATCTTAACTCATCTCCACACGACTTTTCCTTCGAGACATGCGTGTGTGTTTTAGCTCAAATTTTTTGTGCTGTTGTTTTTGTTGTTGCCGGAGTTTTTCCTGCCCTGCCGCACGCAGGGGAATAATTACAAAATTTATGAGCACGACAAGGGGCGTGGTCTAATAATTGTCAATGGTGGGGGGTGGCAGTGGGGTGCGGTGCGGTAAGGGCTTGTGGCCAGCAGCGGTTGGAAGCTCTTGGAGCTCATAAAATTGAAGTAGTTGTAGTTATGGTCTGGCTGCTGATTTGCATGTTGTTGTGGGTTTCATTTTGGGGTTTGGTTTGGTCTAGCTTTTCCTTTATTTTTTGTTTTTGTTTTTTTTTATGGGGCACACGCCAAGGGGTTAAAACGGCACGCGCTGGAAAATCTAGGATTTTGATATACACTAGATGCTAGAAGAGGGTATGATGATGTTTGCTAAAATGGGGAAGTTCATGTGATTTATTTAGAATCAACAGTTTAAGTGTTCTAGCGATGGCTTGTAGTTTCCTCAATTTGTATGAATAAATCAAGAAAACTTAATCTGCAAAGAGTATCTCCTGCTTCGGTCATGTGTGCCGCGACACAGAGGTTTCTGTTGCTGTAAGTTTGTATGGTAATGTCCATTTTAATGTCATTATTTCAACTGCTTTAAGGTGGAAAAGTGGAAAAATGAGTAACAGGGCAAAGAAAAGCAGGCGAGCCATGCAAAACCAAAACAAATTATAATAAAAGAGCCAACGAACGAATGAAAGAAATAAGTGAGTAAAAGGTAGAAAAGGGCTGGAAGAAATGAGTAAAATGGGCGAAAAAAAAATGCATAAATGATTAAAACGGAGAAAAATAGTTGAGAAAAAGGGAGAAAATGGAACTAAAAAAAGGAGCAACAATTGGTTGAAAACTGAGTAAAAAAGAGCAACAACTGGGTACAAACGGAGTTAAAAGAGAGCGACAGAGCGACTATTTTTGTTGTTGTTGTTGTTGTATGGCGTCACATAAAAGCAGCAACAAGCCAGAAGAAGGCAGGCAACAATTCGCACTACTTTCTCTTTCTACTTCTCTCCTCCTGCTCTTCCCCTTCTGCTTTCTTCTCTACGCCTGTACCTCTCTGTGCAGCTCCTCCTTTTCGAGTCAAACAAAGCAACAGCATTGTTGCTTTTGTGTGTTGCATAGTTGACATTGTTGGATTTCTACAGAAGGTGTATGTTGCCCATGTCAGAGGCATGCCACGCGGCGTGTGGCATTGTCACAGAGTGAGTGAGAGAGAGACGACCACAAAGTGAACACATACACAGCGACCCATACATACAGATGGTTTTACATTTGATTTGGTTTCGCCTTGGTGCGATATTTGTTTTACACACACACACACACACACACACACACACACACACACAGCCACAGAAAGACAGGCAGGCACAGCGCATGCTATGCTGAAGAGGGGAAACTGTACAAAAATACACCTCTGTCAAGGCAAAAGATGTCCACATGACCCCCCCTGTCCTTCTGTTCAGCCAACCTGTTGGCAGATGCGTAGAGGGGGGGATTGTTTTCTGCTGGCTGACAAAGGAATGAAAATTGGCCAAGAAATTTTCGTATTTTTGTGTTTTATATTCAATTGGAAGAATTCTGCTAAGGAAAAAGGTAAAAATAAAGTTTTATTGATGTGTAAAATACGTTTAATAATTATTGAGTATTCGAATTTTATTTAGAAAGACTCCTTTAGATATTCCTCGAATAGTTGCATTTTTGAACCCCTTTTGAATCACGCCCCTGTTTCGCCATGGGTGTCTGTGTGTGTATAAGAAATGCAACAACTACAAAGGAAAACCCGTCAGACAATTGCCGACTGTTCATCTTCACACCTCATTGCGCTGGCAAGGTGGCTCCACAGGACCTCTGAATGAAACGCAGGCACTGAAAAAATCACACAGAAAAGACTGAAAGAATGAAAGCAAGAAAGACTTTCCTCCTTCGTTGGCCACTTGCATAGAGAGGGAAGCAGGTAGAGATGAAGAGAGAGAAAGAGAGAAAAGAGAGAGAGAGCAGTGGGGAAAAAGCTTGCATAGTTTGTTTTTAGTGGCATTTTCCTTCATTCCTTCATGTCGCTTTTCCTTTTTTTATTTTTTCTTTGCCTTTTTTTGTATGCTGTCTAAACCTTTGAATTTGATATGGTTTTTGGTCAGAGAATTTAAAGAATAAACAGAGCTAAAGTGTTGTCTTGTCGCTGTTGTTTAAGCTTTCAAGAGGGAAAATAGTTTAAGATTTAAACAGATTTATAATGATGAATGTTTCTTTGATGAACAGAGACACAAAAAGGGAAACAAAAACTAGCTGAAGCGCACCTGTCGTTTGGCTCTTTGAACATCTGGCTGTTGGTTTTTATTCTTTTGTATTTTTTATGGAAATCTCTAACCATTTATCCGCACAAATTGGAGCCAAACGTTTTTGAAGTATTCGCACATCTACACCTCCATATCCTTGACAGTCTGCTTCGAACTCGCTCTCAACCCCTTTGACCCCTTTGACAGTCCGCACACTTTGTGTGTGTCTGTGTGTGTTAACTACTTTGTGGAGAAAGCAGCAGAGAAAGTCTTGCTCCTTCTATGCTTGCGCCCAATTTTTTTTTTGCTCGCAGCTCCATATATATTTTTGTTCATGCGAACTTTTCAATTGTTAAAACTTTGCACTTGAGCGATTTTTGTGTAGCATATTTTTTGGCATATTTGCGCGCGCGTTTGTATGTACCAAGCACTTTGCAAAGAAAACTTTTCAATGTGGTAAACACGAAAAGAGAGTGTGGCAGAGTGGGAGTGTGGTGGTACCACATGCACACACATGCAGAACTATTAAAAGCTAACAGCAGCAGTAGCAGTAGCAGCTCCAGCCGAGAGTAAAATGCATAAATAATATAGAAAAAAATATAAGAGAGGGAGAGAGAGAGAGAGTGGCACAAAAGAAGCCGAAGTTGATGATACCCTGGAGGCTCGTTTCGAGACAAAATTCGAGACAAAACTAAAATTCTTTGTTGAACATTTTGAGAAATATTGAGAGACTTTTCAAATGAATAATCTTTTCATATAGTAGAGAATTTAGGCATGTATTAAGAGGCGATTTTGGACAGCTCAAAGATTGCATTATAATCATATAGCCAATAGTAGTCTCTAAATAAAGCCGATCAGTAAGAAAGGCTTAAAGCGCTACTCTACCTACAGGTTAATTTCTGGATGCTAATAACTTTTCCTAAAATCGATGGCTAGTTCTTCTTTTTATCATCAAGTAAATACTGAGAAAACCGTTGAAAAAATTTCATAATTTTCAGCAACACCCTTTCCTAAGTCGAACGAAAAGTTGACAGTTTTTTTTGCTGATTTTTTCTGCAGACTTTCTTGTGCCTTATTTTTTTTTTCCACACATTATAAAAAACTTTCTTCTAACGCGCACTGATAAAGGCTCCCTCACCCTTACCCACCATTCTACTTCCTTTATATAGTATAGTGTGGTATATATGTATGTATGTATGTATATATCGTCAACGCACAAACAACGTCGCAGAGGAGGAGAGTACATTAGGCAAAAATGGTGGGGTCCTTGGGTGTGCTAGGTGGGTGCGTGTTTGTAGCGCGTTTTGAGTTACCTTTTGGCCAAGTTGTTCGCTGTCATGTTACGGCAATTTTACGCCCTTGCCATTTCAGGGGCAGGCCGCACTTTCCGCGACAAAGAGTGAGAGAGAGAGAGAGAGAGTAAGAGAGACAGACAGACAGACAGGCTAAGACAGAGACAGCGACAGTGACACAGACACAGCGACGGAGAGAGTGAGAGAGAGAGAGACCTAGGGAAATGTCAAAGCATTAGGGGCATTTTTCATATTCCCAGCGCCCACGCCTTAACTTATGCAGCAGCTGAGCAGCTGAAAAACACTTTAAATTCTCAACCTAAATGCGCTTTTCGTTGCATTTTGCTGTAGCAGAGTAGAGGACTGCCATGCAACTCCTTTAGGCCCCTGCTATCTCTGGCACTAGAATGGATCCCTTGCCCGCCTCTCTCTCCCCCTATATTTCTGTTGGATTTTGACCGGAAGCTGCATTTGCAGAAATTGATGCTCGCTCACAACACACACACACACACGCAGAGAAAATCCTGCTGCAACGACTGCCCAACGAAAAATTGGTGGCCAGCGTAAGCATTTTTGCATTTTTAGCTGAAGCAGCTGGTGCTGCTGGTAGCACTACCCCCGCAACCCGCAACCGGCACCCCGCAACCCTCTTCCTTGCTTCTACTATGTAAATATGCAGGCCGGAAAATGTCGGAAAAGTGGAGAAACCCATAGCCATTGAGTGCACTAATTTCAAATTATGCCGATGTAGGCAAATATACCTATCCCTTCCTCTCTCTTTCTCTCTCTCTCTCTGACTGAGTGAATGAATTTCCACTGTTGGGCCCAGTCCGGTAAGGATTTTAAAGATACGCAACGGAACTCATGTTTTGGGCATTTTTTAAATGGTTTGCTGAACACTAACACGTCGAGGCTGGCTTATGGCTCACAAAAGTGCAGGCCCAGAATTTGGAAGTAAATATTGAAGTGGTTGCTTTTCTTAGTTAGATTTTGACTCTTGTTTGCTGAAATCCTAATTGGAAAGCTGTTAATGGTTCACTTTTGTCTTCTGGGAGTACATTTGGATTGGTTCAGGGTTTTTGGAGATTAGTTGGGAGGAGTCCTGGAGGCTCCTCGGTCTATTGTGTTGCATTTCTGCCTGTGATATGCACGCAAACATCTTTGATTCAGCATCCAACGTCAAAGGTCCAATCTATCCGTAAAAGGATTCCAAAAACCACCACAAACTCTTCCAAATTCTCGCCTCAAGTACCCAACCTCAAGACAACAATCATCCCATCGTTAACACCAAATTTCCACTCATTATTATCAACCGACTGGAACTTGTCTTAACACCACGCTGCCTGATGGCTGACTGCCAGTCTGCCTGCCTGCCTTTGGCTGCCTTCTGGATGCCTGGCCTATTAATATACCTAATCAGGGAACCCCACAAAAGACGACTTTCAATTAAAAAAAAGAAGGCAAAAGAAGGAGTAGGAAATCTAAAGCGGAAGATGAAGATGAAGCTGGAGGAGGGAAATAACTTAAAAGCCATCTTTGCTTTTGGCCAAGTGTCAATAGCAAAAAGTGGCTCAAACCAAGTTGACTAATTACAGGGCTTGGCAGGGGGAGTGTCAAAGACGCGGGATGGTGGACCAAACGAACGAATGCAAGGGAGAAGGCAACAATGCAAGTCAATTAAAGGCGTTGTCAAATGGCAAATCACATGACAGAGAAAGCGAAGAAAACTAAGAAAATGAGAGACGGCACTAAATAGTGAAAGATAGAGAGAGAGAGAGTGAATAAATAAACAAACAAAAATAGTGAGGAAGACGTAGAGAACAGAAAAGAAAGAACTTAAGTCGGATGTGTTAAATAGTTAAAGGATTTAATCCTGGGAACCTTTAAAAATTAACAACTTAAAGGTTGATAAGGCAAACAAATGCTAGAGACAGGCAGAGTATTAGAGGAGAGCGAGAAGGAGAGCCAGCGAGCGAGAGAGAGAGGCAGGAAGAGTATTAGAGCAGCCAAATGATAGAGACAGACACAGAGTATGGAAAAGGAGCAAAAAGAAAGGCAGAGCAGAGCAGAAAGACATAGCAGAAAGACAGCGAAAGAGAGAGCAAATCAAAGCCAAAACAGCAACAGAAACAGTTACAACTGTCAGCTAAAATGTAGCCACGTTAAGTAAAACGGACTTAAAGTTTTAACAAGCTCTCATCCAAGTGCCGGGCTACGATGAGAAGAAGGGAGCAGACTCGCTTACTCCTCTGGTGAAGGGCTGCCGAAGGGGGAGATGGTTCAGTCTCTCCGGCTAAGATGGAATGGAAGACCACCTCGTAAGCCCCCTTTTTGCAATGGCAACAGGAGAAGGAAAGTAAGAAAAGAAAAGCTTAGGGATACCCTTTAGAATGCAATGATACCCTTACAGCAATGCAGCCAGTGTTGGCCAAACACTTCACAGACTTTGGTAGTGCTCGAAAATAATTTTATGAATTTATTTACTCAATTAGACAAATACCATACACCGCTTTGGAGGTACAAAATATTTCCTTTTCGTTGGAAAGCAAACTCTTGCTACAAATCCTCATACCCTTGCGTTTAGGGTGTACAAAATGGTATGGGAACACTGGCACTAGCAACGAGAAGAAGGCGAAGAAGTGTTGCTTCTTGCTATTTACTTATTTTGTTTGCATTTACTTAAATCGGATGAAAGGATTTGCTGCTTAGAGCGCGACAAAGTTCTCATTCTCCTCGTCGTTGTTTCTCCAGACTCACTCACTATCCCCCCCCCTCGCCATCGTTGGCTTCGTTTTAAATGAACTTCTTGGATTTGCTCCCGTTAAGGGGAGAAAACGTGCAAAATTGTGAAATCAAAGTATTTTCCTGCCATTGGACAACAAATGAAATTTGTACGATTTCTGATCAATGGTTATTGTGTGCCCCACATACAGCAGATAAATCCAATGAACTGCCTTTACATAAAGTATACCCTACCCCAGCCCAACCCCAGCCCAATCCCAAACCATCATCATCATCATTATCATCGTGAACGCATTGCCGGGGCAACCTTTGGGTAGGGTGCAGGAGGAAAAAGGATCAGTCACCCGCTTATAATAACAAGGAGAAGAGAATAACCAAACAACAAATCACCCAAGACCATAGTCAACCTCTTGGAGTGGAGTATATATTGTCGTTACCCACAGTCGCCTTATTTGTTAAATCCTTTTTATGTAAATAAATTCTCAAGTCCATTTCCAACATATTTATGCGCCATTCCACACACAAAGACACACCAGCATCCCAGCAAAAAAAAAAAAAAAATAAGAGGGCTGCAGACAGATACAAAGCATCTGTGTAGACATTTGGTTTTTTCTTTCGTTTTTTTTCGTTCTGTAAATCCCATTAAGAAGAAAAAGAAATACCCCACCAAGAATCGTACCCCAAAAAAGAAAAATGAACTTTGGACTCATTCGAAAAACCCAAAATCAAAGGCCAAGCATAAGAAAAAAAAGGGAAAAAGTTGAAGGTAAATTTACTGTTGACATTTCATTTTGTTCATGGAATTTGTATTATCGTCACCCTATTAACGTTGATAGGATTTGAGCGAATCAAGGAATCTGTTTCACTTTGTTACGGGTTCCTGCGGTTTTTTTCTTTTTTCTAATGTCCCAAATGAAGTTTGGGCTGGTCATAAGTTTATGCCATATTTTGCTTGTTCTTTATATTAAAATAAATAAAAAAGAAATATGTAAAAAGGTTACAATAAATAGTGTGAGAATTTCTGTTCAACCAATTCGCTATTAATTTCAGATCTAAGAACAAACAAAAATAAGCTTCAGGAATGTATAAATGCTTCATATTCCATCTCCCAGCATGCCCCCTTATATTAAAATTTCTTGTCGTAAATAATATTCCACAACTATCCACGTGGTTATTTATGCGTGTATTTTTCAGCCCCTGCCCTGCACTCAGGCATTAACCTCACAAAAAAGGGTTCGGCTATCTTTTTGTGGGCCATTCATAGAGGGGATCTTCTAGACCGCGGCTAATTGAAAGCGGCTCTACATCAGACCCCTGACCTTTTGGCTTTCACAAAAACCAACTTTGGCTCTTATCAGTTACGAAATGGAAATTAATATTTAATGTGCACACATTTTCCCCCTATTTTCCCTGTTTTTTGCTGCTAGCGGGTTTCCGGTTTCTTTTTTTTCCTGCCGCCGCCGGCAGTGACGAAGGCTTTGAAATGTTAGACGCTGCTTAAGCCACATTAATAAATAATAATACAAAATATTTTGGAAATGGAACACTGAGTCGCGAAGGGTATGGGCATCCACTGCTGTCTCTCTCTCTCTCTCTGGATTTTTTCAATAAAATTTCTGTTCCTGTTCAATAACGAAACGAAAGCATTGATAAGCCCCAAAAAGAAAGTTTTTATGCTTTCAAATACAACAAAAAATAAAGAAAAACTTTCATTTGCAGACAGGCCAAA
This sequence comes from Drosophila subsilvestris, assembly GCA_035043285.1. NCBI lineage: Eukaryota > Metazoa > Arthropoda > Insecta > Diptera > Drosophilidae > Drosophila > Drosophila subsilvestris. Next base: position 216,157 of record JAWNNB010001739.1, read on the forward strand.
AACTTTTGTGTGGAAAAACTTTCAACTGGTTCGAAGGGGTTTTGCCCTGGTACTTGTTGCCTACCAAAGGATGTGGGCTGGGTTTTTGGGGGTGGCGCAGCATCTGTTAAGACAAACATAAATTAGATGCCATTGTCCGACCGACCCCAAAACTTTGGGGCCACCCTCTAATGATGCCACATTCAGACGACGACGACGACGATGATGGCGGCGGCGGCGGCACTGGCGGCTGCGGTGGCGTTTTCGGTGGTCGGTCGAGGCATAAATTAGCCAAAAAGCCATTCGCGCTAGGTGGCGCTTCAACTCAAATTAAATGTTAATTTCATGCCATCATAATCACCAACCTCGTCGGGGGTTTCTAGTCGTTCTAGTCGTCCGAGTCGTCCTCGTCGTGGTCGCCACACATGACCTCATTAAGGCCAAACCGTTGAGCAGCATTGTTGCTCCTCGCTCTCTGACTCCTCTCCTCGTAGTATAATAAAAGAGCAGGCTGCCCCCCAACACAAAAGTCCAAAACCGCAGCCAACACATCCCCTCACATACCCCACAAATAAACAACCGATTGGGTGGGGCCACGGGTCGCGTCGCGTAGCCGTAGCGTTTCCACGCTCTCTGCTCTCCGCTCTCTGCAAATAAACTGTAAAAATGTTTACCGACAATTTTCTACACAATTTTATATGCCGCAAGACTCGTGTGTCTCGGACTTTTTGTGTACCCTTTTTAATTTTGTTAGAGGGTATAATGATTTCATTATTCTCCCTTAAGCATCGAAAATATATAGCCATGTCCTACGCCAGTTCCTTCGTAGTTCCCCAGGTATCACGCGTCCCACAGCAGCGCACATCGGTTGATTCCTAAAGCTCAACTCTCAAGGGTATCTTCAATTTCGTTATCCCAAAAATCTGGCCTTCCTTTCTGTTGTTTTTCTGTGTTTGTCTGGAGGAGAGTACCTACGGAAAAGGCGCGCTTGGAATTTCAGGCAAATTAGGGTGCGCATGAGGTCATATTAATGTGGTTAATTACAATAATTAGAAATTTAATTAAGGTGTGCGAGTGTGTGTGTGTGTGCGAGTGTGTGTCCGTGTCCACTCAAATCGAATTTACATGTTAAAGAGCTGTAAAAAAAATTGTTGGAAATAAGCTACTGAAATTATACGCCATATATATACGCCATATAAATACAATATAATTATGTACTGTTGCTGGCTTCCCCCTTTTCATTTTTGTGCGCGGTTACGGTGGGGGGTGGCGGTGTTTGTTAGTTGAAGCTTAGTTAGTCATGTCGCACTAACAGAGTGGTTTGTGCTAACCAGAAAGGGTACTTATTACGGTATAACACTATGCAAATGAGCATATGATGGAGGATGGTGGTGGGGATTTCCGAGGTGTCTTTTGCGTAGGATAAAGTAATAAGAAATGGAGATTATATGTTGTTGGAAATATTAAGACATTGGACGTGCGTATACCAGGTCGAGGGGTAGGAAGATGCTTAAATTAAAACATTCACAGAGAAGTTGGTTACGGTATTTGTGCTGCTTTTTGTTGTTAAATCTGCATAGAAATATCCCATAATTTCAATCAATAATAATTAGGTATTAAAATCCACGCAGTATACCCAAAATGTAACCTGATACACCTCCAACAATGAAGACCCATAACCCGATCCTGAACCCATTTCGCCCTCCCCCTGCAAAACAACGAACCAAAAACCGAACTTTCCACATCAATTTTGGCCGTAATCCCTTCCCTTTCATGGACTTGCCATGTGGACTAATCTAAACACAGTCATACATAGATCATATGGCCAGAGGTTCACTACCCTTCAATTATTTCTGGCCCCAAAAACCACATGTTGTTTGGCTCACAGCCGAATAAACCGGAAGGAAGGAAGTAGGCTAGTGTTTATGAGGGGCGGAGGGTGGAACGAAACACCCACTTTATGGCCCGGTCATAGGCCTACACAAACACACACACACACACACTTACGCGGCACGAAAGGACTAAGAACCCCGCCGAAAAATGAACAGAGAGCGTCAGAAATGTGCGTTTAATTAGAGTTTTTACATGTCATTGATTTCCCCACACACATACTCCTGTAAGTCCAGTATCCTGTGTATCCAGTGAGCAAGTCCGTCACGAAGGTATTCCCTCTATTTGGATATGCCAGGAATTGCTATTCGGTATTTTATGTACTACGAGTATGTATTTGATTTGCTTGTGTTTTGTGTTTTTGGGGAACAGCAGCAAGCGCACTTTTTATTACGAGTAGACGAGCATGGTTTTGGTTTTTGGTTTTTGGATATGGGAACGGAAATGGCATGTATTCGTTATGGGTGAGGGTTTGTAACAGCAGCAGGGAAAATTGAGTGATTGAGAGAGGTTGTTTTTTATTTCTTTTAAGAGGAATGGGCGGAGATAATGAAGTCATTTGTATCATGGGAGTCGTGGCAAAGGAATGGAATTGACTTGTAGTCGGAAAAAGGCAGATGGAAGCATTTCCGAAACACCATAAAGTGGCACGTGTGCCTTAAAAAAAATACATTCAAATTGGTTTTTCATTTTAAGTGAACGATAATGAGCCAGAAAATTAATTCTGATGTTCTGGTTCAGATTTTGATGATATTTTTTTAACTTATATCCCCAGAATATGTTCCAAAATATGTAGGTAAATCTATAAAATAATTAATGGGTTCTTATCGCTTTAGTTTATTTGATTTATTTTTGTTAAAGCCTATAATTCGGTACTGTAGAAAATATTCTATATATTTGTTCTTGTGCATCAGCATTCTCTACGTTTTTAATGGGAGATTGCAAAGGTTTATCCCTTTAACCTTTTTCTATATAACCGAAAATCCCAACAGCTCAGTTACATATCCTTCTGTTACTCTTTTCTTCAGTTAATTTTATTATAAATCTTCTCTAAGCGTCACTGTGCAGCCCCAGCAGCACTGGCAGGGCAGGGCATCTCTGGAGTCGTAAAACTCCTTTTTTTTTCTCTGTGTCGGATTCCCACATTTTATTTAGTTTATTATGTAATGAATATTTGCAAATCTCGCTGACTTTCCTCGACTTCCCCTCTGCCCCTCTGTCGAGGATGTGCAGCCCATGGACTGTGGCGCCACATAGCTGAAGACTTGAAGTAGATTTAATTTGCGTATGAAAAATTCCTCTTGCAGCAGGAGCAATTCCCCAAACGAGTTGGCTCTACGAGTTGCTGGTGGCTGGTTGCTGGTTCGTTCCTGGCTAGTTCCTTGCTTCTGGCTTCCTACTCTGGCTGGCTTCTGGATATTCCTGGGGATCCCGCGATACGGACTCTCAGGCTCCCACTCTCTCTGTTACCCCCTCTCCACTCCACTCCTCTGCTCTGCAGTAGTAGTTGTTTAGAGGATATGCATAAGAATGCCTTGCATTTCCGTTTCAGCTTAATGCGAATGTGTTGTGTTGGTGAGCTTTATATTCTGCGCTGTGTTTTTCGCAAGCAGTGATTTCCTATTTCCCCTTTCCCACCTTTCTCCACCACCCATTTTGCATTCCCAGTACCCCATCCTCCGTTCTGCATTGCTATTCCCAGTGCCCATTTCCCAGTTCTCATCCTCCAATGCAAAAGTGGAATTGCTCCGAGTTTATTTTATGCTTTGAGCAAAGTTTCGTTGCATATTTTAAGGCAGTTTTGCCGGCTGCAGTTATGTATGTACTCTACAGCACTGAGAGAGAACGCAGAACACAAAAAACAATCAACTGCGATTTGTTGTGGAGAAATTGCGAAATTATGCAAAAGTCAGGTGGGTGGGACGGCAAGCCCCGCCCCCGCCCCCTCGCTCAAAACATATTTTCCGTGCTTGCCAGGCATTTGTCTGACACACAGACAGACAGACAGACGTGCAGACGGGTTCAGGCATTTGAAATAATTTGATGTTTTCATATTTATTAAAATTCCACCCTCCCCCTCAGGAGCCCAGGGAAGCCGAGCCAAGACCAGAACCTTTGGCAAACAAAACAAAGTGCCAGCAAATCAATTACAAAGCACACACCAACAACCACTCGACAATCGGGAAAAGTAGAAAACTTTACATGTGCATATGGCCAGGATATATATGTATATATGTACATATATATATATATATAGTGTAGGAGGAGTCCTTTCAGCCCTTTCGTAGTTCGTTGTCCGTTTGCATGGGGAGTACGGGCCGTTCCGTTCCGTTCCGTTTGGGTTTCCCGTTTGCATGTTTGATGCCTATCTTTAATTAGAGCGGCGCTAGAATTGATGACGGGCCCAAGTCAGCGGCTCGTTTTGTCGAGTGGATAGCCAAAGAGAGAGAGATGAGAGAAGAGTGAAGGAGCAATGATGGAGCCTCTATCACCAGGTAATTACCTGACAGGAAATGCAAATCTAGCCAAAGGATACGATTATTTTTCTTTCACTCCACTTTTCATTCGATCGAACACGGCTCTCTAGCTCTCTCTGCTGCTTGTAGAAGGATACACCTTCTCTGCTGCTCCTCCTGCTGTGGGAAGCATACACCTTCTCTGCTGCCTCTCCTGCACTGTTACACCTGCACCTTCTCTCCTGCTTCGTCTTCCTGCTGTATTTGAAGGCGTGTGCCGTAGACCCATTTTAAATAAAAGTTTCGACAGCTCGGCAACAAATTTGTTTGTTGGCAAGAAAAAGGGGAGAATTTCCCCCACCCATGAAAAGCCCGCTGCTGTCTCAGTCTCATCATAATCAGCGGATGGCCTGTCGAGCAGCTGCTGCTGCCTGCCTCTTGCCCGCCTGCCTGCCTCTGTTGCTCACTTTTCTTTGGGTCACATAAACGGCAACATGTCAACCACAAAAACCGCAAAACTTGGCAAATAAGTTTTTCTCCTTCTTTGCTTCTTTTGTTGGTCCGGAAAAGCGGCCCGTCGACTGCTTCGATTGAAAATCAACTCACACACACCCTAAGAAAGAGGGAGAGCGCAGGGTGAGAGACACTGAAAAGGGCACACATGCATGTGGTTCTGATTCACACATGCGTGTGTGTGTTGATTTTTCTGCTGTCAATTGGAGGGGGAAAAGGTGACACAGTGGTTTGAGATACAAGCAAAAAGAAAAAGCCGGAGTATAATGTGAATCATAATTTGGTATAGGTTTTCCTTTTAAGATTATTCAAAAAGGAAACCATAGAATAATTAAATGAGACACAGACACAAGACACAGCCTTGCTTTGGTGTTTCGGCCACATATTCCCTTTTATAAATTGTTCCTAAGTCTCTGCATTCCACAAGAACCTTTCAAAATATCCTTAATCTCAAATTTAAGTCCCTGAACATTTGCCAACCATCTCTAGCCCACAGTACAGTCTCTGCTCGGCAGTTTAATCCCAACACAAAAAACACACATTCGATTTCCTTTCGCTGTGAAGGGGAAGCTGCTTAGGAGTTGGGTGTTATTTTCAATTTAGCTGTTGATAAGCATAAAAATCACTGAGTTTTCTGGGCTTTAAATTTTTATGTAAACAGGCAAGCGAGTGGCAGGCACACAGCTTGCCAATATCCTGGGGCCTCATTCCATTCTCCTCTGGCACTATTGAAGCAGTCACTTCAATGTCAAGCATCAGAGGGTCCTTCAGTTCCCAGAATCCTGGGTCCTCGGCGGGCACGGGCACGGGCTCGGGTTCTCACTCTCTCTCATCAGCATATCAATGGCGGCGGGCGCGCCAAAAAGTGTGCTATGATTTTTTCCCTAACATTTTAATTACGTCTAACGTCTGTTCTGTCGCGGCGTCCTTACAGCATTTCTAATTTTACGCTAGAGAAATTTTATATGACTGAATTATGTTGTGTTGCATGAGCCATGGCCATGGGAGTGAAGTGAACTGTCCGTTAATAATTTTCAGGAAAAGTGCCCGAATGGCGATGGGGGAAAAACTTTAAACGCTTTTGTTTGGTGGGTTTTTCGGTTTTTTTAATTAAGCCACGACGAGGCGCTTTAAACGGGCTTTCCCTCCATTCCCCGTCATCTGCCGCTTCGTCCCAAAATCAAAGTTGTCTACGGCAGTTCCTTCAAGTATCATCAGCGCCCCGGCATCACTTGCATACGAAAGCAGACATCCTTCGGAATTATGCTAAGCATATGCTTACAGGGACGAAGAACGAGACATGGGCCTGTGCTGGTAATGACAGGGAGCAGACCAGAAGACCCTCCACACTGTAAAGGGACGCACGAATACGCAACCATCCAAAAAGGACAACAAGCTTTATTAATGTTTTATGTGCATTGTGTGCCGCATACTAAATAGCAAATCCTGTAAAAATACCAAAAGAAAGAGACCGAGAGGAAGTCCCATCTCAGTTCCCGTCCCCCCCGCCCATATCCATTGACAATGTCAATTGAAAAATCTCTTCTTCGGTGACCTCCCCCCACCTCCGGAACGACAGCAGAATGAGGGACAGTCAATAAGCAGGCGAAAGCAAACTAATTAGTTCCAATGAGCAAACAAAATGGGGCAACATTCAAGCACTAATAGCTGGTAATTCTGGGGCGTGATTGGGGAGGGATTTGCTATGCCACACCAAGCAGGTGTTGGAATCAGGAATCAGTGGGGCAAAAGGTTGTTAGATTTTGGGAAATAGAAAGACAAAAAATGTGGGTAAAGTTTGGAGTTGTATGGTATAAATTTCCCTACATATTTAACATAAAAAATGTGTATTAAAGTATATTTTATTCTATGGATTTTTATATATCCAATTTTACCTTTAAATAATTTTTGAGCAATGCCCCCAACATTCGTACTGCCACCTTTGCCATTCAATAGAAATAACCAAAGCTTCTTACGGTAAAAAAAACCAAAACAATTTGAATGAGTATCTATTGGAGCACATTCTCCTGCAAAGCAGCAGCAGCAGCCGCCCGCTCCAGTAAATATGGTATATGTAAGTCGCTTCTTTTTCATTTTTTGATGGAGGAAACACCTGGCGATGGGTAGCACAATGAGAATGCAGCCATGTAGCGCCAGCCATAGCCAGCCATAGCGAAAGAGATAGGGGTGTGGGTGTGGGTGGGTGGTAAAGAGAGAGACCGCCAAGCATTTTTAATTAAACAGCCGCGTAAGGCGATGAAGAAAAAGGAAGACCGAACCGAACTGAAACGAAACGAAGCGAACCATGGGCCAAATGGTAAGGAAAGGAAGCGACTGAGCACAGCACAGACCATAAAATAAATCCACGCCAGAAAGTATGCAACAAAAGTTTGCAATTAAAATTCAAATAACATGCTGCAGGAAAGGCAAAAGGGCGAAGAAGAAGGCATGGGCATGGGCATGGGCATGGCATCAACAACGTTAGAAGGAAGCGCACAAACAACTCAATGTGTTGAAAAGTGGCAGACAATTCTTAGAAAACCGCCAAAGCTCACTCTCACTCACACACACACATACTGAGCACACATGTGTGTGTGCGCCCATGAATCACACACGAAATGTAATAAAGCTTTTCGCTCCCCCCCCCCCCCCCTTTTCGCTCGCATTTTCCCATTTTCCTCGCATACGCAATTCCCATTTCATGTAGCATACTTTTGTGCGTTGTGCATTTCGTCTGGCGGTTGTGGTGGTTGTGGATTGTCCCACCACCCCCTCCCTGTGCCTTTCCCACATGGCAAACATCATCATATTCATTATTATGACAGTTGTTGTCACAATTAAAACAATACCAAAAACAAAAGTTGTAAGTTTACATGGTAATTAAATATTTTAATATGCCTGCGTGCCTCGCAGAGAGAGCGAGCGAGTCTGTCTCTGTGTGTCTCTTTCTGTTCTCCACCATTTGGCACTCCACTTGGGTCTACCCATTTGGATGCTTCTCCTCTCAGTTTGGTTTTCGAGGTTTTGGTGACTGCGGTGTCGGCACGGCAGGGCAGGGCAGGGAAGTGGAGTGGAGTCCTTCCAGGAAATGAAGAGATAGCATAGGGTGGTGGTGCGCGCAGTGGTGGCAGCGGTTGAAATTGCCAACAGCTTGCCAACGTCTGCAAAACGCAACAAATTGTCAGCCATTGTGTGTGTGTGTGTGTGTGTGTGCTCTAAGCGTTATATATTTTGGAAAATTTTGGGGAAATGCACTTGAAGAAATTTGAAAGAATAAAAGAAATAATTTAAATATTTGTCTCAAAAAGTTGTAGAGAAATCTTTGGGTAATGTAAATTTATTTTCCAAGCGGGGAGCCTATGAAATATCTATTCACTATCTATCTATTCTGGCAACATATTTTCGAATCTGGCTGAAGGCTATAATTAATACAATTACCTTTCATTATTAATTTTATTAACAAAGATTTCGCATATTTTCTAAATGCCTGTGCCTTAGATTTCCCAGATTTCCTAGACTTGCAAACTTTATAAAAGATTTCCACCATAAATTCTCTACAAAAGTTCCACCACATATTTCCCTACAAAGTTCTGTCATCTTTTGCTATTTTCTCGCCATGTAATTTTAATTTTCTAATTGTCAAAGTTGTGCGTGGAATATGTCCACACACACACTCGTACGCTTCTGTCTCCTGCTGCTGCTGTCTCCTGGTCCTACTTGCGTCTCCTGCGCGCACAAACCCATTCCCGCGGCACACATCATCCTTTAGCTTCAGATGTTGTCGTCGTTTGAGTGATTCTCATTCTCATTCTCATATGCGTGCTGTTTCTGGTTCCTATTCCAACTGTTGCTCAACTTTTCCACATATGTACATATGTGTGTGTGTGTCTGTTGAAATGCGGCATTTTGCTATGCATTTAATTACAACTTTATTTAAATATTTTCTGCACCATGTCGCGCTGTCAACATTTCGTCAGAACCCCAACTTCATTTCCTTCTCTTCCTCCTTCTCCTTCCCCTTTTCCTTTGGGGAACTGGCATTAATTAATTCAATTGAATGCTGCGTCTGTCATTTCCGTTGTGGATATTCGCTCTGGATTCTCGGCATTCTCGCCTTCTCTCATCCACGTCCTCGTTTTAATCTGATTTGAGCACGCACTTAGGCATTATTGAATTTAAAGAAGAAAAAAAAGAAAAAGAGAGAAGGAGAAGGAAGAAAGCGAGAAGGCGAGGAAGGAACAAAACTTATACACAATATTGCTTATTTCGGTTAAATAAGACAATTCATTCAATTTGTGGCCACTAAATCAACCATAATAATAACCACAACAAATGGACCTCCCCCATAACCGAGCAGCAAAAGGAAAAGCTAAGGCAAAAGCTATATAGAAAAAAAACGAGAGGAAAACCAGAGAACCAAGCCGCAAATTCAACGCCCAATTTGTGCCGCGCTGCTGCTTCCGTTGTCAATAACAATTTACGGGATAAGAAACACAGGGACGAGATGCCAAGGACAATAATCGAAAACAGCAGTAGCAGCCGGTCAGTAGAAAATATATATTTCCTTTTATATATATCCTATCTGGAGGGTATTATACGTTTTGGAAAGATTTATGGAACAAGCAGAAGAAGAAAGTATTAATAGAAAATTGGGCTATTTGGCTCAAACTTTTCCATAGATCCTTCTAAGTGGGAACTGCAGTTATCTGCTCTGTTAAAAAATTGTTTTTCCTGATTAGCCCTGATTACCTTCAGTATTTCCCTTTCAAATTGAAGCATTAATTTTTAAAGGGTATCAAAAGATTTGTTTTCTGTAGCTAAACTTTCTTTCTGTTGCTGTTTTTTTTTTGGCTGTTCCTCTGATATTAATAATCCCGAATACGCAACGGAGCAACGGAGACCTTTGAGAGGACTTGCAGGACCCATGGCCAAAAGCGATCAGCCAGGCCCCCAACAAATGAGCTCGGACAGGAGGCGGAGGCGTAGCAGGACTCTCGGAGGAGAGAGTCTCTCTCTAATATGTCACTGTTGGTGCCAATAACAATAATAAGCAGCAAAACAAAGCCTAAAAGCTGCCAACCATAAATTCAGTTCAGCAAGAAGGCAGGAGGCGTAGGAGTTGGCCATCCAAGACGTTGACAATGTCAGGCACCCGGATCCGGACTGGCATGAGGAGTGTGGTGGATGACTTCCAGTCCTGAAGTGGAGCCCCGCTACCCACCCATTCCTCAGTGCCAATTTGTGCTGCAAAATTTATGAAAAGTTCAATTTATTGTGCGACATTATTTCAGCACATAGTTTGCTCAAAAAAAGCAGACTTAGGCGGGCAGGCAGGCAGGCAGACTGTGCGACGATGAGGCATTGTATGCCCTGTTTATTTTGTTGTGGATGGGGAAGTTATTAATTTAAAATGCGTAAGGCATTACGGGAATGGAGCGGAAAGGCAGAGAGAATTCCATTCAATAAATATTGGTGTGTGGGATTCGGTATATCAATCTTTTATTAAATTTCAAAGTACATTTATTATTGGGATTCCTTTTGGATGCTTGAGCATAAAAATCTTTTAGACTTAAAAGGCATTTTTTGGGTGGGAATATTGCATTCGAGAATGAGTTTGTTTTAAATACAATTTATTATCACAATGCGGTCAAACATTAAGAAAATATTAATTCTTCCTGCAATATTTGTACTCATCTGAGTATACCCGCATAATATTGCCAGGGTAAACAATAAGTCATTTAGCCAATGTTCCTCTGCCTTCTGTTTTGTGCTTTGAACTTTAGAAATTTATTTTATATTTTATTTAGAAACTTTTCAAAATTTTACTTGTGAATTACTCACACATGAAAGAAATGTTGGCATATCAATTTTTATGCCATACGCATATGTATGTATTATTTCTGCATTTACATACTCATACTCATACTCGTATGTGGGTGTACACATATTTATGTGGGTGACTGTAACTGTGTGTGTGTGTGTGCGACGGCGGTAACATATGCCATAAATTGCCTGAAGTGCTCTCTACACCGACTTTCTCTGCTGCTGCTGCTGCTTCTGCTTTATGTTCTTTATGCCATCATCCATGCCATCTTTCCAGTTGGGAAACAAATGCTTTGGCATTATTGAAATTTCTTGTTTTTTTGTTTTCTCTGTTTGGGTTTTTCTTTCTTTTGCTTAAACTTTTCTTCTTTTTGCTTTTGCTCTTGCTGTTTATGCGGGCCAGACAATAACCCTCTCTCGACTTCACATCAATTTTACATCAATCCATATCGAAGCAGCACACACAACACACAGACACACACACACACACACACGCATATTATATGATTGTGGATGTTGTTGGCGTAAGTTGATTTGCATATTTTTTTGGTTGGCATCCTTTTACTCTGTTTGCTCTCTGGATTCTTTCACAACATTAGCAAACGCATCTTGACTTTGCAGCAGAGTCTTCTTCCTTCCCCCTCTCACTCTTTGTCTGTATTTTTGTCTCCTTTTTCTCTATGTATGTTTTTTCTAGGAAGTGCAGATGAAAAAGTAAAATTTTCTCAAATTTATGGGGCAGTTTGTCTTTCGTTTCGTATGTTTTTGCTTTTGTTTGATGTTCTGGCATTTTTGAGCAATTTTTGTGTCGTTTATACCACAACTTGACATTGAATGCGAAATAATACATCAGTGGCTGCTGTGGAAGGGAATTTTTGCAATAGAAATGGAATTTGGGTATTTTTCTAACGATTTTAAAGTTTTTAAAATTAACTAATAATTCATTTTAACTTGAATATCAACTTTCTTAGACTTTTCATCTTTATTGCATGCCCAAATCTATCTGCTAATTATGTTTCCAGAGCTTCTTGGTATTTTTTGCGTATTTTTGACATATTTCTCCTAATTATTATTGAGATTTTTATCAAACAAAAGTCTGGATTTACCTGTTTTTGTAAATTCCAAGTCGACTCAGCGCTTCTATCTAGGTATATTGTATCGTATATATCTTTTTGTTGGCTCCCAACCGTCTGTGGCAACAAATTAATTAGTTAGGCTTTGTTGTCATATTGCAGCTTCATTAATTAAAACCGAAAGCAGCCCAAACCCAAGCCAAAACCAAAGCCTTGATCCCCAGATTTGCTCTAGGCAGATAGATAATGAAAAATGAAGCATGAAAGTCATTCCAAGGGATGGGGCAACCAGCTACACCAGATACAAAAACCAGAAAATAGTCTGAGCACCAGGACCAGGCGCAGGACAACCAAGGCAGAGGAGTCCTAGGCATTTTGTCAAAAAGTTAAGTTGTAGGCATTTTTCTGGCCAATAAGGAAAATTATTTTACATGACTAAGCATATCAAAAATGTGAAAGTAATTACCACAGAAAAAGCGCCCTATCATCCTGTGAGCCACGTACATATAGCGATGGTACTCGCATGATACAGGAAAAAGAAGAGATACTATTACCTGTCCATGAATGGCATTTTGAAGGCATTTCGTAATCATATAAATGATGGCTTACATCAAATTGTGATTGTTAAGGGGCAATGGTTAAGGGAATTGCCTAAATGAGTTGTGCATTTCAGGAAGATAATTTTCGAGCTGCATGGGGAGTAATAGAATACCTAAAAGAAGACTCTATTTATGATTGCAATTTTCCAAAAATTTCTATACACCTCTGCTACAGTATTATTTATCGATTTTAAGCTTACTTTTGGGCTTAATTACAATATGTAGAGAAAAATCTACTTCAAAAGAAGTTTCTTTAGGAATCATTTACTGGATTTAGATTGAAGAGCTACTAGCTCTTTAAACTAGTTCTTTAAAGTATGGAATGGAATATATTTTTATACGAGTATTAAATATATATTTGTATACTGTTACTGTTCTTGGTGAAAACGCGATTGTGGATTTTCTGTTTTCGGTGGCCATTAGTGCCATTTTTTTTTGTAACCCAACTAAAATGTTGACAGACTTTCCAGTTTATTGATTTGTTTGCTTTAGTTTTTCTTATCTTTTTGGTGTATTCTCGTGCTTAAAGTTTTTTCACCGTAGCTGGGGGTTGCGCTTTCACTTGCTTTCTTTCGCTTCTTTGTCATACCAACATTGTGTGTGTGTGTGTTGTGGCCAGGTTTACCTCTGGAGTTTCTCCCTGGTGGCCAGATAAGCAGAGTGGGGGTGTAGGTCGGCGGCATGTGCAACTCTCTGCGACAATGCGCGCACATGACCCCTTTTGCTTGACCTCACTTATCTTACTTAGTGGTTTACGGGGGCGACTCCACCACTGCCTCTGGTGGTGGTGCTTGGTGCTGGTGTGGCATGGTGTGTTTTGGTCTGGTCTGGTCTCTGGCTTGGACTTGGCGCAAAGACAAAGGCTGTAACTCCCAGGCACCCCGCACTTTTGTGATATTTATGTCGCCAGCTGTTGGCATTAGTGGACGACGACGACGACTGGGCTTTTAAGGCCCGAGCATGTCTTCTGTCCCACATGGCAATAATGTAGCTGTGCAAGAGAGAGAGAAAGAGAGAGAGAGACAGAGAGATGTTGTTGCCGCATTAGGTTTCAGGCCACAGAAAGCTTAGGCTTGCGTTGCCCCTTCCCATTTCAGGAAGAGTTTTTGTGGCTGCCACAGTATGCCCATCCTGATGTATCCCTGATGTGTTTGTGTGTGCGGGCAATAAACTTGTCGCTTGTTATTATCGTCTTAATCGTCTCCGACTCGGAGCATTACATACATTAATGTTTATTTCCTTTGTATGTTTTTTTTTTGGTTGGTGCTTTTATGTACTCCCGCCCTCCTCATAATTGCCTGTCATTGCAACAGTTGGGCTTTCGTTTTGGGCTTCACTGAGAATTGATGAAACTTTCACTTAAGCACTGCATGGAATCCAGCCTGTTTTCTGGTTTCTGGTGCTCTTCAAAGTTCTCTGGAGTCTCGAACTTTTCTGGGCTTCTGGACAACCTGCGGTGCTGGTTTTTCGCTTCCACAAATTTACATAAGCCCTCGTACCAAAGAACATTTATCAAAACCTGTAAATGTACATATTTTCAAAGTCAGTTCTTTTCATTCTTTTGCGCTTTTAGGTGAAGATACTCTCTTGGGCTTTGGGGTTTTAGATTTGGTGGTGAAATTAGAAAATTAAGGAAAATGGGTATCTTTCGTTTATGATATTTTATTGTGTAGCTAATAAAGAGATGGGAATTTCTACTATTTTAAAAACTATGCAAGTCACATTTTCAGTCTTTTCTTAGTCTTTTGCCAACATTTTGGAAAGGAATTTGTTGGTTTCTAATGAATATATCCTCGATATTACCTATTTATACCAATAGTTGGCATTCGAACTAATTTCTAAACGAATTACAAACATAGAAATCACATAAATATATATTTATTTTATTTTATTTGTTTTCCTAGAGCATTCAAACTTCTTTAGTTTTCTTTCGCTGAGCGGCTCTCTTCTTTTTTTTAAATAATGCGTTTAGGGCCACGTGACAAAGTTCTGTAACAGAAATGCCTATAATGCCACGGACTCCCCAGTCTGTCCTGAAAGAAAACTCAGTCCATAATCTGACGCGTCGCGACATTTGCTGCATAATAATAAACAAAAGGCAACAGAAAGGAGCTCTAGACGACGGGAGGCAAGAAAAGAAGTCAGCGACAGGCAGCGATTTGAGAAACAATAAAACAAAGACTAGTCGGTGGTGGAGGTGGGGGGGGGGGGGGGAAGGCTGGGTGGGTGCGTTCGGGGTTGCGTTTGCTAGAGACAAAAGGCCAAGGAAGGCATTGCATACTTTACGGCTATATGACTGTAAGCTTAGCGACAAAACATTTATGCTTTGTTGGATTTTGTACGTAAAGGAAGCCAGTTTCACAAAGTAGCAAAGGGCAGGGGCACCCGACGTGATTGTCTCTCAGTCTGTCTGCTAGTTTTCGACAAGCATTGAGTGAGGGGTAAGTTGAAGGATGGAAAGGTTACATATTAATTCTCAACGCAAAAGCTAAAGGTTAAGGTGAGATGAAGATAAAGAAGTTTTTCCATGGTGCGGTATTAGGTATATAAATGGAGGATTGAAAGAGGGCTCAAACTTGAGCTGAAGAATGATTGTTGCAACGTTGAATATATTTGTTAGACATTTGAACTTTTTGTTGTAGAAAAAAGAAGATGCTTTTGGTGTGGAATGAAGAAGAGGCTTTCGGTATAGAAAAATGTGCACTAGACAAGTGAAAAGCGAAGATTTTTCTCTTCTTTAAGTAGAAACTTGTCACCGAAACTCATTAAGTATTTGGTGTACACTTTCAAGTGTTTCCCACCCAGTGTTGATGTTGGTGTAAATTTTCAAGAATTTCACAAGCCTCATCTTAGCCTCAGGTTACCTTGCAGGCAGCATCAACAACAGCAGAGCAGAACAGAACAGAACGTGAGAGCATTATATTGAGATACATGAAATTCATTTTAGTTCTTCAACTTGACACGGTCTTAGTCCTTCGTGTCCTTGCGCACAAGTTTCCCGCCCAGTGTCTTGGGCGAGAGTAATTTCAGCTATTTATCAAGGTATGACAATGCGGATTTTGCACGGCATTTAAAATGCCCGAGCAAATCTCAGAAACTTCAGACTTGAGATTGGCGCTCGACTCCCCAGGACCACCGACCACCACGTGTAGAAGAGCACTTAAAGGCATCGCCCTCTCTGGCTCCGCCCCCTCCTGTCCTGAAGGCAAGCAGTCCTGGCACGGATACCACCTTGGGCTTACTTTGCATTGTTTTGCTTGGGAGACGACTTAAGTGTTGCTGTTTACTTTTGTGCACATTTAGCTGCCAGCCATTGCCATTGTTGGGTGTCGGTGGTGGCGGTATTGTACCCTCAAAGCGGGTATTATTATCTGAATCAAATGTTGGCAAGTGCACATGGAAGGTAGGACTTTTAGCAGCAAACGGCAAAAGATTCAACCATCTGTCAGTATTACAGATATCTGTCTGAAAAATTTAGTTCTTCCAAGAACAATCAATCCACAAGAGTATGAACCTCTTCGGCTTTACCCATCAGCCTACCTTTGTTGTTGTTGAGATTTTGTTGGTAGGGATTTTATGTTGCCTACTTTTCGGCGGCGCCGACTTAATGCGTGTGTTGAACCAGCAGCAGCAGAAGAAGCAGCAGCATCAAGTGCTAGACAAGTTTTTCCTCTCGTTTGACCATCTGCCAGGGGCCTTTTTTGGCAGCTTATAAATAACACAGATTAAACAAAACACCAAAAATGAAAAAGAAACTTTTGTGGCGGCCAGTAAAACTTTTTGCTCCATCATGATCATCATCAATATATACGAAATACATGTGTGTGCGTCTCAGTCTCTCTCTCTCTCTCTCGTGCTCTCTCTCTGGCGTCTGTGTGTATACATATATATACTCAATATAATTTCTGTCAAAAGTTGAAACTAATGAAAGCCAAAAGCCATGCTAATAATAATAAAACTTTGTCCAGCCCTGCCTCTCGGCAAACTTTTTGCATTGTCCAGAGGTCTGAATCTCACCTACAGAGACAGACAGAGAGCCGGAGAGTGAGGGGACATTTGGTTGACACTTGAGCTTTAGTTCAGTTTTTGGTGATTGCCTTTCATGGTGGTGGTAGCGCTGGCTGGTATATATGTATGTACCTATACTCTATGCATCTAATACATTTCATAAATATTATGACAAGCTCAATAAAATATCAAAGCATGCTTACTGGGGCGTCTACGTGCGTGAAATGAAAGCCAAGCGATGGAGATATGACAATTTTGTTTTTGCTGAAAGGTAGATTCTGTGAATACACTATGGAAAAAGGTGAAGAACGAATTTTAAAGTGTTTGAAAGTTTCTACAAGACTTCCTGTTGAGTTTTTACTGGTGAAAACTTGTTTAAGCATTGGTTGCGATTTTTAATTGTATTTCCGATCTTCCAAAGCAGATCTTTAAATTCATAAGTTATATGCCCATTAAATTGTAAAACATTCGCCATACAACAATGAATATACCTAGCAAATTTGTTGCAATCTCAAGAAGGCATCGTTCAATTCAGGGGATCTGTTTAGGCTTTGGGTTTCCTTTGGTTTTTCTCTCCTGGCAATTTGGCAAGTGCCTGGAACAGTTTATGAAATGGCCAGGTTGTCTGCAAAAGCATTCCCCTACCATTCCATTTTCTTGTCATCATCTTTGCTGCTGTTGTTTGTGTTTGTGTTGGTGTTGGTGTGCTGGTGCCATGTTCTTGGCCTTGTTCTTGCTGTTGCTTTTGTCCAATCATAAATTGCTAAGGCCTACTCACAGAGGATACCGCAGGATACCTCCCTCGTGGTGGTGGGAGGGACAGACACCATCCTCCATTCGACCAGACCCGACCACACGTGTGTGTGTGTGTTGCGTCTCATAAAGTTTGCGGCATTTTAAGCTGGGCCCTGGCTTACGAGGTAATCCCGCCTAGAAATAATGAGTGTTGCCATGTGGCCGAATGTCTTCGTCTTCGTTTGGGTTTCTATCTCTTTTTAAAACAAAAAAAAACAGACATTGTTCAAGAATATAGATAGATTTTTGTTTAGGCAGTGGGATGGCAACACAACAAATCCCCATTTAATAGAGTGGGCCGTGTGCGGTTCTCCCGAAATTCAGAATAGTTTTCCACACCCAACAACAAGTTAACTTTCCAGGCTCAGGCCTTAAGGCAAACACTCTCTCTGTCACTCTCTCTCACTCTCTGTCTCTGCTGTCTCTCCCCTTCGACCCCTTTCCATGCACGTGTTGACAATTTTTTGGCCACAACTTTACATTAGGGCTAGAAGCAAAAACTAATTATATTAAAATGTCATGGAAAATTTGTACGTATTTGGTCAAAAATGGGTTTTCCACTTGGTTTTTGCCTGCTTTAAATGCCGAGTTTGCCAAGTCATTTTTTGGCACAGCGCACAGGGGCAACAGGGGACCACCAGTAGGATGTGGTCAGGAGTTATGGTTTAGGAAAAAGTTGCAGGCGAAAGTTTGTTAAGCCTCTTAATGGATATTGAAATGTGGAATTAAGTGGGTCAAAATGTGGGCGAATTTAAGCAGAAAATATACAGAAATTCTGTCCAGACAATCACACATCAATTGTGAAGCAATTAAGGTTTCTCACAGTGGTTTCTTTTCCCTAATAAATCTCTCGTTTCCAAACTCTGGCCGAAATCTAATTGAATTTGCTAGAGTATCAACCGTTTTTGTGTGGAAATAATATATTTTCTTGCTTATTGTTTAGATTTTGTTGATTGAAAATATTGTTAGAGATTTGCTGCTGGAGGCTCAGACTTACTGACTGAGAAAATAAATCCCACAATCCCACATCAATTGAGAAGCAATTAGAGTCCATGATAGGGTTTCCTCTTTTCCAACTCAAACTATCATTCCAAAGTTCCATTTTCTACTTAAAATCTCTGCTCGAAACCTAATTGAATTGCTAAAATTCTTTCGTTTTTGGGGACATTGACATTTGGTTTTCCTGCCATCCTGACAGTTGACAGCTGATTGAGAGTTGTTAGCTGTCTTTGGGCCCCGTCCACAAAAAAAAGGGATACCCTTCCCATTCAAATGTACTGTACGGTTTCCACACCTACACACAGCTTGCTGCTGCTGCAGCACGCTTTTAATTTTGATTAATGACATCCAAGTCGACATTTTTGGGCCCGCATCATTTATATGCCTCACTGACCTCAACATCCGTGCGGCATTTAGGCCAGATTTTATTTTGCTCTGCTCTAAAACTCGAAACCCAAAAAGTTTAGCTTGGATCGATTTCGTGATGAATTGTTTTCAGGGAGGCCCTGACATTTTATTCTTTCAATTTAATTAAAAATTGTTTGCCAGTGCATAGTTCTTGCCCCAAAGGAGTTCTTGGGCCATAATCGCAGGCGCTCAGTTCTCTTCTTGGTGTTTTTTTTCTGGCATAAAGTTTATTTTTTATTACTCTTTGAAGTAGCATTAAAATTTAGTTGCATACGCAACAGGGAAAAGCGGGTCCGAACGAAGGAAAGAACGAACGAACGAACGAACGAACGGAACGTTTGGCTATTAAAATCCTCCAGTGTAAAACTATGCTGCGCTTTTATAAGTATTTTATTTGCAGCTGCCCAAAGGAGCTGCCAGCAGGAGTAAGAGCCAGCAGGATGCAGTAGGAAGGATGCTGCTGTTTCTTAGACTCAGCAGATTTAGCAATGCTTTTGCCAAAGTTGCCGCATTAAAAATACAACACGAGGCAGGGGCCAAGAATGGGCATGGGCATGGAGGGTAATGCCATACACACAGAGTTGCAATTTCCACAGGAGAGTAGAAACGGAAGTCCTGGGTAGTAGGAAATGCAATGAATCGTTAAATTTAGCATCGTATTTCAATGCAATTCAGTGGGAACGTTGGTTGCCCTGCTCCCGATGCTGCTGCTGACAGGTGAATTGCAGCTGTCAGTTGGTGGCATGGCCGCCAAGGAGACGACTGACTCCTCCACTCCACATCAGGACTCATCTTCCTGCAGGACGAATGATTTGTCGCCAACACGACAGGCAAAGCAGCTTAGCAGAAGCTCATCCTCATCGTCTTGCTGCCCTCCGTTCAGTTCTTATGACTATTTGCAGCTTAAGCATTTCCATTACAAGAGCTTCCCCTTCGTAAAGGAAAAGCCCGTTTTCTAAAACCCTTTCATTGCCCATAAAATTTCTACCCTCGCACTTTGCACTTATTAAAAAGTCGTACACATGAGGGCCGAACGAAAATTTAGGGGCGAAAATTGTACAAGTAGCTTTGGGGCATAAATTTCACGGCTAACGTAGGAGGCCTAACTTTCAAGTTTCTCGTTCTCGTTCGCCCCCCCATAACTAGGTCTTGGGTCATAAAAAGCAGCTGCATACTTTACGATTCCCCATACCCCCACAGCAAGCGGCATATGCTGATTTTATACATACGAATAGGAATGCGAATACGAATACAAATACGAATAACGAATATATAGAGAGATCCCTTTTCTCTCTCGTTTGTTGAATGCCACACGGGGTCAATTTTTATGAGCTTTTTGGCATATTGGAAAACGGGCCAAAAGTTATGGTTATAATTCAGCAATGGACGGAACAGAAAAGAAGAGGAAAAATAAGCAGTCAGGGCTGCTGGCACAGCGAGTAGAGAGAGTGAAAATATATGTATTATCCATGTATACATATGTATGTATAAGTATTTTCTCCCCTTAATTGAGATGTTTGCTCTATGGCTCTATGGGGAGCAAGTGGAATGTTTTTAGAAATATTCAATTTTTGGAATTGCGGATTAGCTTTAGAAGTGCACTTAAAAATAGCTTTAGGGAACTGAAAATGCTTGAGCTACATAAATTGATGATCAAAATGAGCAGAAACCATTAATTTAGAGTACATTTAAGTATGTTTGATAGTTTTAAATATTGTATTATAATGAGTAATTAAATTTATTTACAAGATAAGTATTTATATTGCTGATATTCAGATAAGAAACCCTTCAGATAATCGTTTTTTCCTTCAAGTTGCATTCCACATACAATTCAAAGTTATTTTCCATACAAATATTCGATAGATAAAATCATATTTGTATATTTTTCTGAATTCTGGACAAACATTACTTTTTATATCTTAATTTTCACATCACAAATTGTATCTTTTACTCCTTTTTGCTTGTCTATTACACAAAAAAATGAAACGATAAAATCGAATTTTTACACAAATCGATTTGAATTTTCTATTTTATTTCTGTGGCTTTTTTCTGCATTTTTTGTTGGGGTTATAGTAAAAATGTTAGTATTAATTTCCATATAAATTGCTTGAATGCGCCTGTATCAGTTTCTATTTCTGTAGCTATATATATATCTGTGTGAGGGCTTAGTTTGAGTGTGTGTGTATCTATAACTGTGGAAAATTTGAAACGTTGAAATCAATTTGTACATATCAACAACGAAATTGTTTGCTCGTCTGTCGACTGCATTGCGTTTTTCCTGGCATTTCCTACTGGCTTTTCCACACAAGTGTGAATTGAAAAATCAGCAAGAAAAAACTTTGCTGCAATGCGAAGCCCCTTAGGATATATGTATGTATATCTATGCCATCTACAAATTTCATTTGCTATTCCTTTAATCTTGCTAACAAGCAACAAAAAAATAAAAGCAAGCTAAAACCTAAACCTAAAACCGCGAGAGATAGCAGAAACATAATTAAATTTATTTAAATTTTATATGTGTATCTCTCTGTTTCTATCGCTGTTCCAGCAACAAGCAAGCAATCCAGCAAATAAACAGAAATCCCTGTTTTATGGCCTTAATGATACGCTTTTTATGGGTCGTCACGGAAAGTGTCTGAATGTCTGTATGTCCTGTCTGCCTGTTCTTCCCATTGCCATGCCATGCCATGCCATGCCATCAAATTGTTTAAGCAAACATAAAACTTTACAAATGCGAGCAAAAGAATATTTACTTGGAGAAATTTCCTTTGCAGTTGGAGGCAACGCAGGAGGAGTAGGAGAAGACGGTTCTCACAGAGCTCATTACAGCCACAAAAACCAATATGCTTATTGCTCTTTGCCACACTCCTGCCTCCTGTCTGTCTGTGTCGGTGTCTGTGTCTGCATCAGTGTCTGTGACTGGGGCTATAAAAACTGTTAACGTAAGCGTAAAATGCTTTCAAGTGCTTCGCAAATCTAGCAAACCTCTCCCAAACCAAATTCCTGGCAAATCATCTTCTTGTGGGGGAATCTTACCGCAGGATTTTTTTTTTCATTTTCATTTCTAATGAGCAAAGCAACAATTCGAGTAGGTGTTAAAAATATACATTCATATACATTCATACATATACAATGTCAGTCGTGGGTGGAAATTAATAAATAGAATTATTTTTTGTTGAGGAATTTTTGATTTTTTGATAATTTTTGATAATTTTTGTAGACATATTTTTAGTTCAGTTTAGTTTATTTTCAATAAATTTTCCAAACAGAAAATTCTTCAATAGTTGTTAACCAATCATCGATATGTTTCACAATTTTATTTTATTCAATTCACTCCTTAATTCCCATTTGGAAACATTCATCATTCCCCATCAATTACCGCCTCAATGCTTTACCATCCATTTTTTATATCCTAAAATTTATATAAAAATGGATTTTCTCCAATATATTTTATTTTAAACAAAATTTGACCAATTTTCTCTGGACTTTTCTTTACTGAAAAGAAAACTTCTACTGGCCGAAAAGTTGAAAAACCCCCAACAAAACTTTTGCAAATGATACAGAGAAAGAGAGTGACTCTTCCCGCAACAGAAACCAAAAAAGCAACAGCAAATTTGCTACCAAAATGCAATGCCCACAAAAGCGGTAGAGCCAGAGGATGGATGGGATGCCTCTTCCCTTTCAGAAAACTTTAAATTATTTACAAAATGCACTCACAATACACAATATATAGGAGTACATACTGTGGCAGTGGGGCACATTGTACCCAAGTTTTGTATTCCCTTTAGGCCACAATGCAGCTGCAAATATTATTTATTATTTGTGTTGCCGCTGATGCGCTGGGGATCAGTTTTCGGCTGTGTGATTAGCCTTTGAATGGAGGAGGACGGAATAGAGTTTGAATCGAACTATAAATAAGCTGAAAAGTTTTGCGCTGATTCGCTGACAGAACGAGGGAATACCCGTAATATTTCCACAAGATTATTCTACTTTTTTGCACACATTTAAATGTTTTAAGGGATAAAAGGATTATAATTTGGAACATTTTTAAGCTGAATCTAAATGATTTGAAAAGTGTCATTTATTCAACTGATATTTTAATCTTTTTGATCAGCTTTAAAACTCAATTTTAATGCATGAGATTTTATTGATTTCAGAACTTCTAGCAGATATAATTTGATAAATGATATCCAAAGTATTGCTTAATTGTCAATAAATAATTATTATAATATTTATATAAATCTTTTATAAGAACTACTGTATTTAATTTATATAAATAAGTCATGTATTATATTTACTGCCTCCAAACTAAGTTAAATATTAAGTTCAACACAAAATAAACCATAAATAAACCCAACAAAATATAAATAAAATTATAAACGCGTTAAACGGGAATACAAAAATATAATTATTATCGTCGCGCGTTCCATGTTCGTTTCGTACTAACCGAAGGTTCTGCTGCCCGTTACAGATGCAAATTTTTCGGATTTCCCATACATACAATATCTCACACGTAAGTCCCTGTTGTGGCCTTAGGTACAGTCCCCCCCACCAGCAGCCACCGACCGCGCCATGCAATTTAAATGGCGCGTAATATTTAATTTCAATCAAAACTCGCTGCAGCACAAAAAATATCTACATACATATACATACGTAAAAAATGATACATAAATCGAATTGATATGTTGGGTAAACTACTTTACGTTCTCGGGGTTGTGGACTCTGATGATGCTGCTGCTGATGCTGCTGATGCTGCTGCTGCCTCGTGCTGCATGCACATGACAATATTTTTGCTGCTTGTTTAACGTTTCGTGATTTTTGCCAGATTTTTAATGCCATGCATCTGTTTTTCCACTTGCCCCTCTGTCGATCTACGCCAACATTTTCCCATTTGCCCCATTTTGTAGCTGTATCTTTTTCTCTTTTCTTTTTCCGTGCCACTCATACGAGTACGTGTGTGTGGACAAACAACATGCGACATTGTATTGACAGCATATTGTGACAAATATGTAAAAGAATATACAAAAAAAAAAAGAAAAGAAAGAAAATACACACCCAAAAAAAAAACAGAAAAGAAAAACCCAAAGCATACAGAAAATGATGAAAATGCATTTCAAGTGCCGAACGAAGCTTTAAAATCGACTGTCTGTCTGTGTGCCTACTTAAAACAGCTGCTGCTGCTGCCCCAAAACGATACGATACGAGTATCCCCAACACACAGTA
Organism: Drosophila subsilvestris; assembly: GCA_035043285.1. Classification (NCBI taxonomy): domain Eukaryota; kingdom Metazoa; phylum Arthropoda; class Insecta; order Diptera; family Drosophilidae; genus Drosophila; species Drosophila subsilvestris. Next base: position 239,923 of record JAWNNB010001739.1, read on the forward strand.
GTATCTCTTCTCTCTCTAAACAAAACAGGAAAGCTCTTTCGAGTAGGGGCTTGAAGTTTTGCTAACACTTTTTGGAAAACTGCCGCTTTTCCAAGAGTATTTTTGGAGCATTTTCTGTTGAATTAAATTCGGTTTTGAATAGAAAATGTGTTCTAGTTTTTAGAGTAGATTTAAAACCAATAAATGTCTGATTTTCCAGCAGTATATAGAATAATAAAGAACTTCAATGGCATATCCAAAATATAGCCCATTATTCAGAGTCGCATATCAAAGATTTCTAAAGATTAAAATTCAGTCAAAATTTAACCACATTGCAGATGTTTTTACTTCTATATAAGTTCCCAGTTCCCCTCGACTTGGTAAACGAAAACTTTAACCCACGAAAAGCAGCAGAAAAAATATATGCATAATAACCGAACCTAACCAACTCCTGGCTGAAAAGTCTTAAACCTATAAGAAGAAGAAACCCTTGATATTAATACGCTTTGCCATGTTCTTTTACGACCCCTCCACAGATCCGCCGGAGATCATCAGGAAGCCACAGAATCAGGGCGTACGAGTGGGCGGCGTTGCGAGCTTCTATTGTGCGGCACGCGGTGATCCGCCGCCATCGATAGTTTGGCGCAAGAATGGCAAAAAAGTTTCGGGTAAGTTTTCCCATTGGCTTCCTATGCATAAAAGTCCTCCCACTTAACGGAATGTGCCGTACGCAGGAACACAATCTCGTTATACAGTGCTGGAGCAGCCCGGCGGGATATCCATATTACGTATTGAGCCAGTGCGAGCGGGCCGTGATGATGCCCCCTACGAGTGTGTGGCGGAGAACGGTGTGGGCGATGCCGTTTCCGCAGTTGCAACTTTAACCATCTACGAAGGTAAGTACCATGCCGATACCGATATTACTCCTTAGGCCAAGCTAAGCCCATCATCAACATCATCAAAAGGTGGTTATTATATGTGCGGTATACCCCGTAAGTACAAGGATTAGCAAAGGGTATATGGTGTGGCATATATGCTACAGGACCTAAAAGCTAGGGGAGGCAAACATTCCGTTCCTCAGACATAATGAAAAGATTGTGCAAATGGGGTTTATATTTCGAAAAATTATATGAAAGTCGAACATCCTCCAATATGCCAAGAATCACATCAGTACGGGCTATACAATAATTTTTACATTATAATCTAATCAATCATTTTAATGGGCATACCCCAGTCTTAATAGCAACTATACTACTTCCTACTTGTTTATAGCTGGAAACTGCAGCTTCCTAATTGAACTCCACTCGACGGGTGGCTGGGTGTGGTGCGGTGAGGTGCGGTGAAGCCACAGCAGTCAAGGGCTTTTGGGGACGGGTACTCGGAGTGGAGGAGAGTGGAGTGTGATAGAGCGACATCAAAAGTTTCGGTTTTAGTATGCGACGCAATGTAAACGAAGTTCATACATTGATTTTGAATTAAAACTGGGTAAAGAACTTGGCGTAAATGCTAAACTTTCAGCCACTCCCCACAACCCTAGCATCATCTCTCCACCCTTGGGTGGGTGGAGGAGAATACTCCTAGGGCGGGTTGGGTTCGGTGGGGGGTGACTGCTCCAAAGTTATTTGCCAGCTTGTTTGTGTGGCTTAAATTACTTGCCAAAATTTACTTTTGCTTATTTACAACTGTGCAAAGGATAAAGTTTTTTGGTCTCTCTAAGCCTAATCAAGTCTGTGCCAGAGAGGAAATGGCAGGAATATCGGCAGGGAGGAATGGAGCGGAGGGGGAGGTAGGAGCAGAAAGGAGTGAGGATGGCCCTGCCAATTGAACTAATTTGCTTAAACTGAGAGCATGGCCAAGTATTTATAAAATTTTTACTCGTTTTTCTTTCACAAATTATAAACAGCACAGCAAAAAGTTCAATAACAAAAATCTCTGGCAAAAACGAGAGTAGGGAAAATGGAAGGAAAATTAACAACTTTTAATGAGATTAAAGCACCAAATTATTTGGTAAATCAACTCCAATACAAAATGCATATTGATCGATCCGCTCTGTGGGTCTTTGAGCTCATTTAAAAGGGATTCCATTGAGCAGCCAATTAGGAGACTTTGATTGGCGTATTGGCCTTTAATTAAAGAGTTCTTTTGGTGAATTGAATAAAAGTTCATATAAATCCAATAAATACTTTCAATTTAGAGTGCTTTCTTTCCCCTTTAAAAGTGAACTCTTTTCGGTTACCTTGGCCTGCCTTTCGGACTCCATTCCATGTCTGTGGCGGCAAAACTTTTACCTTCATTCGCATGGCTGTTAGTCCTTTGGCTAAACTACACTAATTACTTCCCTCGTATAGGGTCCTTTGCAACTGGCGGCTCCTACCATACTTTTGAGCCTATCAACGACGTTGCAAGCTGCCACAAATCAAATGCACACCAATTACGTGGCGCCAGAGTGCACATAGAGCATAATCAACTCGCATAATTAACAACTAAAAATGCAAACGTTGCCACCAGGCACCGCATAAAAAGACTAAGTGAGCGAGATAGCTAGGGGGTTGTAGTTTAGAGTGTGTATCAAACAGGAATATGCTAGTTTTATGCTCTATTTTTCGGAGGGCTATTGCAGGCATTGAAAGGGGGCTTGTATTGTAGGCCTCAGCAATTTAGAGAATTTTAACATACCACTCGACTGCAGTCAAGCACTAGGAAAGTATTTTTTATTTTGTGTATTATTTTTTTATTTTAAATGTTCCAAAGCAGTAGAATATTTTTATTAATTTTAAAACTCTTTTATCAATTTTATTAATTTTGTTATTATTTTGTTCATTTTAATTTTAATTTGGGAGGAAAACAGTTTCTTCTTCTGTGAAGAGTTCCTGTTTTAAGATAAAGAAAAATCCTGTACAAAAGGCTCTGCTATTTGTAAATCCACAGAATGTTGTTCGAGCAAACATCTGATAAGCAGAGATTTCTCTCCTAGAGTATCTCCATCTTCGACTGTTAAAAGTCTTTTCGCACCTTCTTGTGTTTGGTCGCTGGTTTCCACCTGATGATGGCCCTCCGCCGTTGCTGCAATTTTCACACATTTTGTGGTTCCCTTTGGCGGCCTCATAAACAACCAACAAACAACTGGCTAAAGCAGCAACAAGAACAACTAGTGGAACTAGTAGAACAACTATAATAAACCCCACTAAAATAGCTCGCAGACAGTACTAAATTATAAGTTAGAGCTGTAACTCCTAGGCGTCGTACTCTCTCCGTCTCCGTCCCTTTCTCTGTGTTTCTGTCTCTCTTGGTGGAAAAAGTAGTGCACATTACTCATACGCCGCGTACATAAATTTAAGCGAAGGCCCCCACAGCCTTTTGGATACGTAATTATTTTCCGTTTACAAAATGTCTGCCCCCAAACAACTAGAAGGCGAAAACACCCACCACTAGAGGATCTGTTCGAGGGATAAATGTGGAAATAATAAACAGATACGAAAACCGAAAATTGCCTTAAAAATGTATAACTTGTGTACAACTTCAACCGGGGGCAGATTTATTATCACAGTCGTCCTGTGCTGTGTGGGTGCTGCTCTCAAAAAACCTCATTTGCTTCTGGCACTTAATTAAAATTTTGTATTCCATCATAGAGAATGAGATAGAGATAGAGTCCTTGTAGTTCTATGAAGAGTGGGTGTCATGAGAAAAACATTCAGTCAGAGAATCTGAAAAAAAAACATGACCGCCGGCCACAGATAACAGAGTCACACAGCCATGAGCAGAAAGTTCCCTGAATGGGGTACCACGAAAGGGACTTCTCTTAGGGCAAGATTCCTCTGAGGTGGTACCTACGAGCAGGAGGAGTCCTACGTAAAGGACCTTCTCTAAATGGGGGCACTAGTACGACTGCGTAATAGAAAAATAATAATGCAGCTAGCAAATAAAAGACACAGCATTATAATAAATACACCAAATATAAAAACCCGGAGAGAGAGAGCGGGAGAGGAGACTGAGAGCAGATGAGGAACGGATGAGCATCGGAGTCGAACGGCACAAAAAAAGAGCAACAAAAATTATCGCTAGCAATAAATTTAGTCAAAGCGTGCAGAGAACAGAAGCAATCAGCCGACAAATTGTAAACAGTAAATTTTACTAGCTAAGGGGTGAGTCCCACAGATACACTGAGCGAGTTAGGATATAGATGGAATGGGCTGCCAAAATATTACTGAAAGAACTTAAGTAGATGGTCATTGGTTGATTGAAATTAATTTTAGAAGATTGAATGACAATTTTGAATAGAAATTGGTATCCTTATATGTCTGACCCCTTCTTAAGGAATAATTCTTCTGGTTTTCCTGTGTAGATTCCTCATTTGAGTACGTGTTTCTCGCAGTGTAAGAGACTGGTAGCAAGCCACATTAGCACTAAATCGCAGGGACTAACGCAGTCAGTTAGTTAAACGTTTAGACCATAAATACACACACACACACAGAAAAACATAAGCAAAAGAAAGGAAGGATTCGGGGGCGGAAACAAGAGGACGACGCTGCTGCTGCTGCTGCTGCTGCGGCACGCCTCCGGTAGGGAAATTTATACGCACTATGAAGAAGTGCCCTAGAACTAATCTTTATTTTGATATTTGCATAAAAAACAAACATGTCAAAAAAATGTATATAAAAATCTGCTGCATGCGGTTTTTGTTTGCATTTTTTGTTTGTTTTTTGTGCGCTGGAGCAGAGGAGGAGGAGGAGGGAGGAGTCGTGGGAGTGGAGTGCATAAAAGTGCAAAGGCAGAAAGGATTTACTGCATTTACCACACGCCTCCTTCAAGATATCCTAACGGGTAGACAGAGTCACGTTACTTGCAGGTGTTGCAAGTGCAATCTATCCTGGGGTTAGGTGTTGGGAGGGTGGGAGGTTGGGAGTTGGCAGTGGGATGTGGCAGACACAGTGGTGTCGGCTTTTGTGGCAAGGTGTAATAAGAGCACACACACACCTACGGACACACACACACACACACACACACCACGCACGCATTCATCTCTGCGGCAAGTGTTTTTGATCCTCGCTCTCGCTGCTTTAGCCTGTTGAGAATTTTGATTAAAAATGCTTTCACGTGAAACTCAAACGTGCCTCAACGATGCCACGATGGGCGGTGGGGTGGTGGGATGCTCCTCTGCATATGTGGGCTGGACGCGACCGGCGGGTCGTCTCTTTATTGGCATTCGGGGTGGCGCTTTTCCACGCTTTCCCGCGTGCACGCGTGTGTTTGTGTGTGTGTGTAACATTTTTACATTGAGATTTATCACACCCAAAAACAACAAACATTCAGGAACAAAAAACATGGGAGAAAAAGGGTGGAAACTTTAACCGGATCGCGTGAAAGGGCGAACAACAAAAAGGTAGGAAAGAAAAAAAGTTATGCCAAAAGGAATTAAAAAAAATACAGCAAAAATATATATAAACTTGCCACATGCTGTGGAAATTAATTGCCAAGGTCCTGCTGGCTGCTGCCATAGATAGGTAAAAATATACTTACATACATACATACACATGTACATGTACGTTTGTATATGTATGTATATGTTTGGATAGGTAGTATATATCTGAAGAATTCATTAAAGGTATTTTGGTTTAATTTTTAGTTTGTGAAATTTCGTTTAACGGGTAACTTAAATAATTTCATAAATATTAGGATTTATTTAAATTATTAATTGATAATATTTTTAATGTGAATTTTATTTTATTTCGTGTCTTTCCATAATTTCTTTAAACTTTTCGAACCCTTTTCTTGCAATTTTCACAGGAAAGTTCTCCTTCGTTTTTGGTTCAAAAATATTTAATCAAAACATTAAATTTTGGTATATTTGTAGACCGCCTCCCCCCTTCGTTATTTTGATATTTTGTCTAAACAACAACACGAAAAACAAAACCATCCAGCAACACTCTGCTAATGAAAAGCTCTTCCTTAACCGAAAAACCGAATTTACTTTTCGGTGCAAATTGCAATAAAATCATCTGGAAGCCAATCTACGTTGCCACAGCGTGGCATGGAGCGGTGCGGTGCGGCGCGCTAAAACACAAAACCCAAAACAATTTGCTTTTAAATTTGCCTGCCAAAAACCATTTTACCACCTCTGAAGGCAGGCAATCTTCTATCCTTTCTCCGCAACAAAACAATATGCCCCGTCGACGGTGGAGGCGCAAATAAATTTCATTAATTGCCAGCCAAAAAAGGAGCCGCCAGGCGGCTGGCATCGCTCTGCGGCACAGAGCAGCACACCAGGGCCAGAGCTCCAGCAGGAGGAGGAGGAGTCAGAGCCAGAGAGAAAAGCATTCATTAATCTCACTTTATAGTAATAAGCGGCTTTGCCGGTTACGGTTAGGTTTTTGCGCTCTCTCTCTCTCTCACTCTATGTGTTTTTTCTGGTGGTTCCCCAAACGGAGTCGTGAGTCCGTTGTCCGCGCTGGTGGACCATTAGTTGAGCTTGATTAAAACGGCGTTGGACTATGCCGCTGGACGCTGAATGCTGCTGGATCATCCTGCTCTTTCTGCTGCTGCTGCTCCTCCTCCTGCACTTGTTTGCAAAGTCAAATGGCATGGGAAAACTTTATCCTTGGGTTTTTCGGTTCGCCCGCCCGCTGTGTGCCTGCCACTCCCCACATAGTAGACAAACATTGACAATACACTGGGCCGCATTTAACTGGCCAACGGCATCGACCACACCAAGCCATCCGCACAGAACGGGACAGGACTGGGTCTCCACGTTCACGTCCTCATCCTTTCGACCCTTGGCACCGTTTGCGGTTCGCCTAAAAAGTCATATTAATAATGAAAATTCTACAGTAGCGAAAAGTTTAAATGGGCGAAATTTTGCAGAGTAGCTGCAGCCGCCCTGCAGCAATGCAGCTGTGGCGGCGTCAAGCTGTGCCACGGCATAAGGGATCCAAGAGTCGTGGACCCCCACCCCTTTCCCCCTTTATACAATGAAGTGTGGTATGTGTTTGAAAGTTATTGGTCTCTGAGATAGAGAGAGAGAAAGAGAGCTGTTTGTGTTTAATATATGACAAAAGTCTGGAACTTAAAGCAGGAGGAACTAAGTGAAGCAGAGGAAGCTAAATTGGGATTATTGCTGATCAAATAAGGGTTTTATGATTGAGAATTATTATATATACCAAATATAAGTATTCCTTGAGCTAAAATGATGATAAAATTACATTATTCGGAGCTTTACTTCGATTCTTTGCGTTTTTTAATACGGACTCTTTGTTTAAAAAAATTCTAACATATTTTTAAAATTTTTTTTAATATATTAAAAACTGTATACATATCTCTTCATTTATATTTAAAAAATAGTTTCAAAGCGAAAGTCTTTTCAAATTCGAAGCTATAAAGCCTCCTGTGCCTCGACCAAACATATTTCAACTACATAATTTGCATAAATAACCCTTAGAAAATCAATCTTGCACACACTTAATCTTCATAAATTATATTCTAATGGCCTAACCAGATAATAAACGTCATAATCTAACATTAAATTCACTAACTTTTGTGCAATAAATTATTGCGCGAACTGTAATGGAGGGAATGCTCTTCAAAATTGAAACCAATTAAATGCTCAATCCACTCGCTACGCTGCCTGGCTGGCACACATTTCACTTAATATGATTTGTGCTGCCAAAAAGCCATAAAGTGCCGGAGCTAAATTGCAAAAATATATCAAAAACTAGTCGACATATATATTCAACATGTGTGCGTGTGTGTACATACTTATGGTTATGACTGTGGGGATGGCTGCGTTGCGTGTGACGTAAATATCAAACGTCGCCTTCTCGTCGTCTTGAATTGTTGGCTGCCATAGAAGTACTTACTCCTCTTCAATATACTCTCGTATGTAATGCAACCAATGAAACCAGAACCAGAAAATTCTCATCAGAAAATGATTGGAAAATTGAAGGAAAATCGAGGCTAAGCAAAGAATAGGCTTAGGGCAAAGGAAAACCAATATTTGGAGATTAGCCAAGTTTATTTCTGAATAATACATGAAAATGTAGGTGACGGCAAAAGAGAATTTATTTTGCTCTTTCATTCGTTTCCTTTTTTCTAATATATACGCAAAATGCATTTGAAATTCATCAGAAGAGGGAATACTTACGTCTGAAGGTAGAAAGAAGCATCTACTCACATGACAAGTCAATATCTTGCTTGCCCCACTTTGTGGCATACTGGCAGCAGGGGCAGGGCAGCAGCCTTTTCCAATCATCCTTGCAAGTGCAAGTCAGTCTCCTGCTCTCCCTCTCCCTCTCTCTCCCTTCCTGTCTCTTTTCCGGTCTGTATATTTTTTCGGGTTCGGTATTAAAGTTTCAAATGTAATGACGTTAAATAAAATTGGAAGCGACTTAAAAAATTGAAACTTTATTGGAGCAGCGAAAAATGAACAAAAAAATAAATATAAAAAGTGAAATTGCAATCTCTACTATAAGTTTTACATGCAATATATATTATTTTACGCTTTAGATTCCCCCTTTTCATCGCAAGTTCATCATCATAAAAGCCAAAACGATGTGCAGTGCAACACGCTGTCGTAGAAGCAGGGGAGACGTGCAGTCCTGCAACAAAAGTGATGATGAGAGACTATTTTTGACGCATTGCAGTGTGTGTATATGTATGAAAAAAGATAAAAATAAATAGAAATAACTTTCATATTTGAAAGAAAAACTAAGTCAAGAAGTAGCAAAATATGTTACAAGTGTGTCCGTGTAGCTGCAGTTTTGGGTTTTTGGGTTGACTTTTAGCATAAGGTGTAAAGTTGCATAGATAAATCAACACAAAAGCCATGTTTTGACTCCGTTTTATAGGTGAATTTGTTGGGTTATTAAGTTGAATTTGATTTATCTGTGGGTAAATAGACACTCGAGTAAGAGCTTGGAACTAGAACAAAGAAATTAGGCAAGAAAAATTTTGCGATTGGATTTTTCTTTAAGCAGATAAACGTAGCTGTCGGTATATAAGAAAACCACTAGCTTTCTCAATTTCTGTAGTTGTTTTCATTGACTAAACTCCACAAAATGGAGCACATTTCAAGCTAGTCGTCAGAGCTGTCGCTAATCCCCATTCCATTCCTTCTTTTCCGTCTCATTAAGGTGATTAGCAAAACTTTCAGATATTCCAGTTTGTCCCAGTTCTGAACATTGGACTGTTTTTCCCACTGTCAACTTATTTCAACATTCATTTTGTGGTCTACTTGAAACTTTAATGCCGCCCACCGCTCACAGAGTTCCTCTATTTCTGCTCGAGTCATACATATATAATTTCTAGACCCACCCCACCCTACCCCACATAAGCAGGCAATGTTTGTTTATTATTCGTACGCCCGCGCATCGAGGGGATACGAGCGACAGAAAAAAAAACACAGAACAGAACCCTGGGAACAGAGAATATTTCTTAAAGCAAACTTTTGTGGCCGCGGCTTTTGTTTGTGTGTTTGGCTTTTCCTTTGGCTGTTTTTCCTCTCTCTTTGTTTGGGAAACTGCATTTCTCAGTTCTTTGTTATGCAGCAGCACCAGCAGCAGCTGCAGCTCAAGAACGGGAATAGAGACCCCAAACAATGCCGCAGATGAAGTCTCGTGGTGTGTACTTTTGCTATATTTTGCGGTTATATTTTGGATTTCTAAATAATAAATGCATTTCCACAACATGCACACACACACAGGCACAGGCATGCCTAACCTACACTGAGGGAAAAGTGCGAAACTATTTAGAATATTTTAAGAGTAATCGAGCTAAAATTGTCTTAAATTTATATTAAATCCTTTTCTACCTAAATGCCAAAAAAAGCCAGTAAAAATACTCTTTTCTTTTTGCCTCATTTTATCTCGCAGTGTAAACTTTTCATTGGGTGGAAATTCCATTTGCCCATCTCGTGTTTCGTGAAATATTTTGCACTTCAACAGTCAAATGCCTACAACTTAATCAAACATATTTCATGATGCCACCGCGATGGGTGGGCGTGAGGCGCGGTGGTGTTATTTTACGAGTGGGAGAAAGGTGAGGGAAGGACATGCATACATATACACACACCTTGTTGTGCTCTTGACATGACTTGACATACGATGCCACTTACGATATGTCTTTGTTTTCCTTTTGTTTCATTCGAGTTTCCTTTCAGTTTCGGTTTCCTTTCCTTTCCTCTCTCTCTCTTTTTGTATATTTGTTTGTTCTTCTGGGGGCTGCCTGCCGTTTGCCGTTTGCTGTTTGATATCTCAACTTTCGGGTGGCGCGTGGCTTTGGCTTTGGCGACACTTGCCGCATTGTAAATCGTGTGGCAGACTCTTATCAGCGACAGAGACAGACAAGGGGACCTTCGACTTGTCACAGGGTATCACTTTGCCGCACCCCCACCCATCTCTCTTTCTCTGTTTATTTATTTATTTTTTTCATTACATGTGTAACAAAGTTTTGCATTTGCTTTGAGCTTTGAGCTCGTCACACATTAAAAACAAACCCAACAATAAAAAAAACAATATATATTTTTGGGGAACATGGAAATTTGTGTGTGCTGCTCCTGTGGTGGAGTATACCCTTGAAGGTAGGGTATTCTGAAAGGGATTTTTAACTGTATAACATATTTTTAAAAACTCCTCTTAATTGCTTAAAAAATCGTTTAAAAGCAACGTTTTGTAAAACCAAATCGAACCCCAAAAATCTAAGTTTTTAAAGACTATGAAAAATATTTAAATCTTTCATATAAAGCCTACAAATTTAAGGGTATATAAACCATCGGCTCTTTTTTTCATTTTATTTGTAATGTTTTTTTTTCATTTGTTTTATTTATGTGAGGCATACGCTCTTCTGTAGAAAAAAGTTTTCACTTATCTGTCATGTGGAGTTGGGTTTTGTGTGTCAGAGGACTCTGTATGTGTGTTTGTGTGTGTGTGTGTGTGTGTGTGGAGGAAGCAGGAGGTCATCCTTTGTCAGGCATTTGACATGTGGCATAAATCGCGTAAAAAACAATTGCAGAACGAGTGCAGATGCTTTGAAAAATAATTTCGGAGCTTGTCAGGGATGTTAAAAAGCGAGCAATAAGTCAAGGGAGATCGGCTCCAAAACAGAGCGGAAGGAAATACCCCAAATTCATCACACTGAAATATTATACTTTAGATTTTCCTGGCTTATAGATGGATCTGATCTTTTAGGTTTAATTAATAATATGCAGGGAATTTTCCAAAGGAAATTGAAGATGTTGCTTAGCCTTTGCTACGAAATCTACAGGGGGGAAAGAGGAAAGGGAGTATTTCCTAACCATTTTGGTTTATCGACTGAAGTCCTTTTTATCAACGAAAAGAAAACTCTCGCCCCTAAAAGGGCTGATGCTCCATAAACATTGTGTTTAACCGGCATTTCCTCTCATAGTTTATCACTTATTCTTGCCGCTCAAATAATTTTAGCTTAGCTCATCGATTCGCCTCGCTTCGACCTTTTCTCTACTTGTTAGCCAAAGTGTTGGGCGCTCAATGAGGCATGCAAAAGGCCACCACCGAGTGACCAACAGAACTGTAGAAAAAGTGAGAGAAAAAGGGGAGTGGGTGTGGCGATTGGCAAAGGGCAGCAAGACCTATCCAAATGTCACTCTGCTCTGCTTATCACATATGAAATATCACATAAACTAAATGTCAAAGCGAAAAGAAGGGTTGGTAGGTTTCGATACCCCCGAAGGGACTTTCACTTGTATGATTTACGATGCTGTGCGAATATTTCTGTTAATGCAAAAAACACATTGTTAAAATGTTAATCATTTACTGCTGCTGCTGCTGTGGTTTTTGTGCCTGTGCCTGTGCCTGTGGCTCTGCTTTTGTTTTTTCTGTCTACTTTTTCTGCTATGAAAAATGGTCTAAACAAGTGACTGACGTTTCATTAAAAAACCCCCAGCGAAAGGGAATTCCGAAAATGCTGAACACTTACACAGTCAATTGCACAAATCCTGGCCAAGGATTCTCGGAACTCTCTCTCTCGATTATAATTTAATCTAGTGTGGTATGTGTGACAAAAACGCGTCTCTTGTAGTGTAAGATTTTGAGACCGAGACGTGACGCACAAAACATTACCATTTTTCACATGATGTTCGCTGCAGAGGCAGCTACTCGGTACCATCTGCCATTCAACAGACACAGGGAATACAGCAGTGAAAATAGTGTAGAAGGTATCGAAACTGAGATACCTAAGAGTACCTAAGAGTATATTATTACGATAAAAGAAATGAAAATGGTAGCAGAATAATGCTGAAACTTCGTATTTATTTCTTCAAAATTTTAGCTCTTTTGATTCACCGATTTTAATATTCTTTTTGAGCAAGAGTTTACACAGGATAGACTTCCTCAAGCCCTTATTGTACACCCACCGTTGCATACACCCTAAGCAAAACAATACACCCATGTAGCCCTTCAAGTACCCTAGACAAAAATACTCGTATAAGGGACTAGAACGAAATAGAAGTGTCTGTCATTTTTATAAATAACATTTTTCCTCTCTCTCGCTCTCTGCAGTTCCGAGAACGAGTATGCAGAGCAGAGGCCAGCCATAGAGATAGAGTGAGGAGTGGGTAGTGGGTAGTGTGTGGTGGTGGGGGTAGTGTGTGGGGGTAGCATCTGTGTCATTGTCACAGTAGATCTTAAAATAAATGTCGAAAATTCTCTAGTATCATAACCCAAGGGCTGCCGCATATTTGCAGGCGGCCGCCCAAGCAAATATTTCGTTGTGCCGATAAATCCTGCTGCCTGGCTGTAATTAAAGTAATTGCAAATGGAATTTGCCTCCTTGAAATGAAGGTGGCGATTAAGCCATTTATGCCAACGGCAGCGGAAAAATGTTAAGCACTTCTTTTACTGGTGGCCTGAACTTGAATTTGTGTGGGTGCGAGCGAGCGAGGGGATTCCTTCTCGCTCTGACTCCGGCTAATTAAAGCATTTTGGTTAAGGGTAAACATCAGCAAACGGAAATTCGTAGTGGAATGTGGAAGCCAAATGATGATGTTTGTGGGGGATATTTTCGGCATTTTCGGGTCAGCAAAATGGCTGGGAGAAACCTTTTACCAACATGTGAATTGTGGCCCAAAGAGGCTTTTCTTTGGAGCTTACTTGAAGTAGGTTTTTGGTGTCTAATGTAGCTTAAACATGAAAATGCAATCAACAACAAAAATATGCACAGTTGAAGATTTTCTCTGGCATTTTCGAATGCTTTGATTGCCCTAATGGTGTCTTTAATGGCTCCCAAAAGTGCTGGAAATGTACAGATTTTGTTTTGATGCCTATGTGGGTCGAAACTCGCGAAACTCTTTTATTTTTCCCTTCCATCAGCTAGCCAACAAACATATTTTTCTAGGACAGGTTCACTGCTTAATTGCTGGAACAACAAGCCATGAAATGGTTTTTAAAAAGTACCCATCGACTTTGAGATATCCTATGACCAAAATTATGTATTTTAAACACTGGGAATCATTGAAAAATTTACAGTTAAAATAGTTTTTTTTATTTTTATTTTGCAAAAATTTACATTAATTAAAGTTTAAAAATTCCACACATACCTTTGCCCTTGCCTTGAAAAACTTTGCGCATCTAAATATGAAGGGTATTTTTCTCTATGAGGAACTGGCGTTTAAAATCCTTCCGCTCATTATAAAATGCAGTGCAGAACATTAACCACATCTGCTGGCGGTGGTCGGTCGCTGGTGTTGTGTCCCAGTCGTCTCCTCTCTTCTTTAGCTCACATGGCGGCCAGGACACTGCCACACACACACGCACACACACACACATTTTGCTTTTCATAATTTTCACCGCACACAATGCAACGTTACTAGCCTTGAGCTGCTGCTAGTGCTCCTCCTTCTGAATATGTGTGTGTGTGTGTGTGTGTGGTATGTGTTCCTTCTCCTTCCTGCTCCTGCTAGTGTTCCTCCTTCTACTTGTACTCCTCCCCCTCCTCCTACTGCTGCCCCTGCCACACATGTGCTGCCTCTTTTCCATCGCCATCTTTTGCTTACAATTAACCTCAAAAATGAGTTTCCATTAAAAATGCCCCACAGTCATCGATGTGTGTGTGTGTGTGTATGCGTGTGTGTGTGTGTGTGCCACTCTCTTCTGCTATTGCTGTTGCATTGTTGTGCTCTGTAGTTGTAGCTGTCTGTGCCGTGCCCCCTTCCCTTTTCTGCAACTTGCCACAGCAACGGCGACAGCAACTTTACGACAACGCCACGTGACGTATGTTGGAGCTGTCAGTTGTGTTTAATGTTCTGCATAGTTATTTCTTCCTTTCGTCCTTTCTCTGCTTATTCACTGATTCCATTCTTTTGCTACACGTTTTGTACACTATTTTTGCTTACTTCTACTTTTACCTACAAAGCGAAAGATATTATGTGTTTAGCAGCAGAGAGAGAGAGAGAGAGAGAGAGAGACACGGTGCTAGTTCTCTTAATTGGCAACTAAAATAGTTGGGGAATGCTTTGGGAATATCCTTCATAATTGGAATAAATATTAGAGTTCTCTTTTGGATACTTTTTCCCACTACACTGCTCTTATCCTTGGGTTCAGTTATTTTCGCTGTTTGTTTTTGCTATTAAAAATGATATGAAAACCTTTTCATTTCCAGTGCATCTGTCACTTTGCCACACAATCTGTCTCTCTCTCTCTGTCTCTCTCTTTTAGTTGATTTTTGCAACATTTATCTATTATCTGTTGGAATTTTGCAATTTTCTGGTGCAAATGTCCATCGCATTAATAATTCCAACGCCATTCGTCTCGAGGAATGGTCATTTGAGGGGTCCATGGGTCATGGCACAGAAAAACAATTAGACACTTGATCGCACTAATTGCTTGGACATTAATACTATTGACTCCCCTCCCCGCAAAATCCCCACACAACCAACCACCTCCCAGGACATGCATCCACTGGGAGAAGAAGGATGTGCTCTATGCTGTGTGCTGTGCTGCTACGACCACGTTCTGTGGCGAAGGCAAAGTCTTGACCACTTTGAAATTGAATTTTAAATTAATAAACGTTGCGGTTGCATCAAGAATTACAAATTTATATGCATCGTCCTTCGTCCTTTCTCATTCGTTTTTGTTGTTTTGTTTCGTTTCGTTCTGGAGAGCGGTTCCTGCCGCGTTCCCAGGTTTCCATTGTGCAGCCCAAATCTATGCACATTTTTTGTGTTGGCCAGACCGCGCTCCTGTTCCTGCTCCTGTTCTCCATACTTCTTCATTCTTTTCCATCTTGATTTTGTTGCCTTTTGTGCGCATACCCTGTAACCACAGGTATTTATATATGTAAATTGAGAAATGATGGAATGTACAGGCAAGAGGTAATCGTAGTTGAAAATCTGTAGAAATTGCATTGAAATTATTGGAAAAAAAGCATACACGAAATGAACTATAAATAAATATTCATGAATAACTATAAAGATCGATTAAGTGAAAGAAATAAAATTCTAAGACTTTCCACAGGACAGAAACCCATGAGAGAAATTCCAGTTGGGATTTACCTTTAAATTTCGGTCACTTATGCAGCTTTACAGGGTACCCTTTGACTCCATTTAAATGCTCAGTGATTTCGTTTTTTCTGGCGTGCATATAAATCTTGGTTTTTGGCCGACTGCTCTTTCTTGGCCCCCCACACAGACCACCCCTCTATGCATTTTGGTGCAGCCTTTAGGCCAGCGGCTTCTTTTATTTCTTTTCTATCGTTCCCTTCTCTCTCTCTATCTGTCTGTCTCTCTTTTATTCTATTCTTTTTCCAAGACTTCTTTTCTGTCGCTTTTTTTTTGTGTGTTGCCATGTTTTGCTTTTGTGGTTTTAACTCTATTTTCGCTATAAATTGTTTCGGTACGCTAACATTTTACAAGGCGTCGTCCAGAGGGTGCTTCACAGTTCCGTGGTTGCTGCTGCTGCTGCTGCGGCGGCTGCTGCTGGCTACACAGTCCTGTATCCTGTACGGTCCGTGGTTGCATCCGTGGCCGTGTCCTGACGACTCTGGCATGCAACTAATTACATTTGCATATCTATGGCAAAAGTGGGAAATGCGGCTTACCGATATATTTTGCTGGCCTAAAAGAAAGATCTTTATAGTAAGAACTTAATGCCAAGAACGGCTGCAAAGGCAAACAAACATCAAGCAAAACGTCAGAGACTGAGACTCGACTCGACTCGACTGTCGCCGCAATCAGCATAATTATAAACTTCTTTTGCATAGTTTTACGCATTTGCTTTATGGGTAAATAATAAGAGAAAAAAAAAATAAGAAAAAGAGGAAGTGGCTTTTGAGAAGCGAAGCTTTGGATACCCTGGAAGCTATTATGAATCTTTTCTGATTTGGACAACGCTTTCTTCAATGACTTCTTCCCACAAAAACTATATAACACACCCATCAGATATCGGGTAAATGTAGCTACTGCAAACGCTAATTTTTTCTTTGATTTGCATTAGAACTAAAAGAGTTTTTCCCATAGAAACTACAGGATATAGTCGTGTAATCCAAGTGGTTTCAGCTCATGTGCTCTCTGTAGCAAAAAGAGAGCGTGTATACTCTCCTTAAAGTCGAAAATACTCTCTTGTCTCTGTCTTTTTTGAAGGGTATCCAAAAAAACTTTGTCCATTGCCCAGCAAGCAAGCAATTAGTAATGCACTTGTCCAACCGAACTCTGGGATAATGATTGCCAGATAATGATGATGATGATGGAAACTCCTCCAAGGAACTCCCCAGCACATCTTCAACTGGTTTCTGGTTCTGACTCTGTCATTCGGACACGCCCCCCCTCCCAACCCATGCACGAGTGCCCCTCTCTGTTGATGCTGTCTGCTGCTGCTTCTGCTTCTGCTTTTTCTGTGTTAATTAGTTCATAATTAATAAAAGAACTCGACTTTCTTTCTGTTTCTCTGTTTTTTTGATTGCCTCCAAGCTTGCTTTTGTTTGTCTGTTTGTTTGTGTGTGTTTGTGCACTTTTTTAATTAAATGTTTGCCATTTGCCAGGCTCTAGCTCTTCCGCTGCCTCTCTCTGGTAATCATTCAATAAATCGAAAGCAAATCTGAAGTGCTGGCTGATTTTTAGATGCGAAAGGGTTGAGGGATTGTGGCTCGTAATTTCGTAATTAATTTTTGTTTTAATAAGTAAATAATTAATAAAAGGGAATTTTTTTATGATTTTCTGGCTAAATAATCTTCCTTTTTCGTATGACCATAAATTACAGATCTATTAGTCCATCAGCAAGTCCTATCAAGATCTATTACGTGTATTTGTTATTAATTTTGCTTCCAAATTGATTAAATGAGAGTCTCCCACACCCACAAACAAACAGACTGGAATATATAATTAACAAACAGAGAACCCATGACATATGTGCGCCACAGGAAACCGGAAAAGCTAACCCTCCCCCGGCCCCACGCGCCCCTAACGCATTTGGTGGTCCGAGGAGTCGTCTCCTTCTCCTCGTGTCTGTTTCCCCTGACACCACATATACACACGAGTATGCAGCCCAAAAACGTGGGGCAGGAAAAATTAATAAAGCTAAAAGCATGCCACCAATAATGTTTATAAATTTAATTATGTAAATGTCTGGGCCATAAAAAATAACAGAATCAGGGAAAACAAGAACAAAAATGTTAATAGATGTCAAACACAAATTGAAATGCAAACGTAACGTAAAAACCTACGAATATGTTGTGGAAAAAATACAGAAAATATATACATATATTAAATGAAGCTTTGGAGTTAAAACTTATAGAGAAAGAGGTACGGCCAGGGATATCCTGGAAAGCCCCCATCCATCGATAAGAACTGTAGAGAGAGTGAGAGGAGGGGACACTGAGGGGCTGCCTGACTGGCTGCCTGGCAGCATAGCATGAAAATATTTGACTCGCATATGAAATTAATTAAATTTCCCATTTTCCTCACTTTTTTTCACGTCCCTGTCAGTTGAACATTTAATGTCCTTTGCTTTATGGTCGTTACGTTACCTTCACTCTATAGTGGCAGGATTCAGGATCCAGGATCTCTCTCTCTCTCTCTGTCTTTTCCTGAACTCCCACACGGCCTCCCTTTCTTTTTATGTTCCTGTATTTTATGTATATATTTTTCATTGTTTTCTTTCATTTTTCAATATGAATGTTTGTTGCATTTTTGCATTTCCGTTTGGTTATTAGTTTTTTGTACAACATTTCCGGCACTTTTTTATGTACGCCATATGGATAGAGTTTCGCTTTCCTTTCTCTCTCTCACGCTCTCTCTTTTTAAATGGAAATCAAGTCCAGCAGTTGGGTATTTTCACAGTAGTTGGTATTGTTATGATGTTGCTGTCTTCATTTAATTGTTAATTAAACACACACAAATTATGGTTACAATTTAAGCGATTGAAGGATGTTTTTGTGGGTGAATTAGTGGGTGACTAGAACATTAAAAGAGTTAAAATTATGGATAGTACTAGATTGTATTGATTCTCGGCTAATTATATGCCATTAGATCTGATTTTGTATTATATTTTCTAGGAAAAGATAGTTAAATATGTTGAAAACGTAAATCTAAAAGTGGAGATATCAGAGATATTTATATGAAAAATATTTCTAGAATTGTTCCTTTTGTATAGCTGATTTTCACACTGTTTTGCTCTGGGATTATCAGATCTAGAGAGATATATGTATGTACATAAAAAGTGCAAGAATTCTGTGGCTTACTTTTGTTGTGTTTGCAAAAATTTGTTATGCAAGGAGAGAGTGGAGCTGCCGTAACTGTTGTCATATGTCAAAGTGCAAAAGGTAGTTGCCATTATTTTTACCCCTCCCCCGTGCTCACAGGCCACTGCCATTCCCATCATTCCCGACTACATTGTGTGTGCTTTTTATGAGCATATTTGCAATAAATAATATATATAGTACGTACTATACCGCCGGATGGGAGGAAGAGGCAGCGGAGGAGGCCTGCAGGCCACAGAGGAATGTCAATGGGAATGAGAGAGATGGGGCATGTTGAGGCGGGTGAGGCGGGGAATGGAAAGACAGCCACTCAATTATATGGCGAGGCGGCGGCGATGTCCTGTCCAACGTTTATTACGAAATGTAATTATGCAACTTAATGCAAGTTCATTTCAATGTTTAACATTCCATTTACATATGAAAGATTTAATGCCCGTCCAAATGGGAACGAAAAATGCCAATGAATTGAAAATTACATTGCAAACACACAATTTTCCCCAGCAGCGTGGCGAGATGAGTAAAAGCGAAGGGGAGTGATGTGGAAAAGCGCAGGACAACAACTGTAACAAAGGGCCAATTAAAGGGCTAACAATGTGCGTACCAGAGCACACACACACACATACACATACACACACACAGAGAAAGAAAAGTTTTTTAATTATAAGTTTAAATTCAAAAACATTTAAGCTTTTCCCCCACCAAAAGCAATGTGAGTGTGTGTGTGTGTCCATATACGTGTGTCGGCGGCCGGCGAATAAAAGTCTGTTTGTTGGCCCATAAAAGTATGCTATAAAATGCTGTATGTATGTATGAATCCTGCGGATATGCAATTGTAGTGGTAGAGATTGTAGCTGTAGTTGTAGTTGCGCTTAATGGCCGGCATTGTTAATTGCGTAGCATAAATCTGTGCAGCAGCAGCCAACAGCCAGCCAGCAGTCGTCGTTGTGGCACATCTTGTTTGTGTGTGGCAATGCCCAGTGGCATCGCCACTCTATACACTTTATATATATTTTATAACTCTCGCTGCTGTCGCTCCTGTCGCTGCTATCGCTCTGCCTCTGCCTCATATACCCTCCTGCCAATTGACCGATCCTTTCCCGACCACCTTTGACATGAGGCGTACAAAAAGGCTTTCTCTTTTGTTGGTATCCTGCATAGCACGGGGTATGATAATCAAGAGCAGGTGTTTGCCATGCTGCAGGAAAATTTAATAGTAGAAACAGCAATGAATATAGCACCATAGCTGCCATGGAAAATGTACACCAAACATTAATAAAATATCTGTGCCAAATGCTGCTAAATGTTGCACAAAAACCATCAAAAATACTACAAAAGTAACTGTCCTGCAAGGGTATCTATATCCTCTACACCATTTTTGTATGCTCTTTATCTATTTTATTTTTTTTTTGTATATTTTTCTTTAACAACAAACACAAATAAATAAAGCAGACAAATGTATGAGGAAACCCCGTAGCATGTTACATGTAATTAATTTCAAATTATTTATACATGAACGCCCAGAAAGAGGATGCTCCAGAGCATTCAGAAGCTAACAACAGCAATAAAAAAGAGGCAGAAAAAGAAAACAAATTTTTGTGTGTGTTTGGTGTGGTGTGGCACAGCCTGCGGTGTTTATGCCACATATCCTGTGTCGTCCCACTGCGCTAGTGTGTGTGTGTTTGGCTCAATTAAATAGCCCGCTTGTCCAAAGGCAAATTCAGCAAAACAGTTAATAAAACAACTGCAATTGTGTACCAGGGAAAAGCTACTTTTTGCATTGGTAATATTAGCCGTGTAAAAGGTACAGTACACACCTCTCCATGAGTATTTCCATACATTTTTGCTCTGTCATTAAATGCTGTAAAGGAAAAAGCAGGTGGCTATTAATTGAAGCGAAACTAATGGAGGGGGCTTACATTTAAATATTTTATCATTCGATTCTGTTTAAAATATAGAATTTTTGATGATTTCAACAAGCTTACCAAACAATTTTGAAGGAAACAAAAATTTTACATCTTTGCTTTATGTCAGACTTTTCATCGAAAAAAACCTGCTACTAGTTTTCTTTACTTTCATGTGGGAGAAAATCCAATAAAACGTCCTCAGCTTTCGATTCCGTAAAGTTCCGCAAAAGGAATACATTTTTATATAGGTCAGACTTGAACATCAAAACAAAACTTTGCCCGACATTTATTACATGTATAATGTTGCAGAAAATTCAATAGAAATGTACAGTGAAAATAAATGCTAGAAAACCTTCAATAATTCTACAATAAAATTGTCTGCTAATAATTAATTTCTCAATGCAATTAACTGGTAAAAACTTGAAAAGTAAATTCACTTATTCCGTATGCAAAGATCTTTTTGATTATTTATGCAACTTTGAAAGCAACTTAAATATTAAAAATGTATGAAAATATCCAAATCTAATATTATTTACTATATTCTATAAATAATACAACGAAATTCGAGTTCACATAAACACCCTAGGCACAACCTATACCACCTGCTTCATTCAAGCCTAATTTGTAGTCAATTCTACCATTGCGGCTAATATACTTTCCTACTCCTCCGCCTCCTCCGCCGCAGAACCAGAACCTCAGTGGACATTAGATGGTCCCACAATATTGCTTGGTCAATAAACTGGAAGCCCACACTCTTTTTTTTTTTTTTTGTTGGTTGGGGAGTGTGGAGGAGTGGGCGGCAAAGTATTTATTTGTTAACTGGTTTAATGACGCCTCTGTGCACACAACAGAGCGTGCAGTGCAGAGCAATGGCGTATGGCCATTGCTCATAAAGTGCCTGCCACGCACTTTAAGCCTCAATTGTAATGCTCTGTCTGTATGTATGGGTGGGTAATGTGTGTGTGTGTGGGTAAATCATGGCCTTTTGGCTTTAACCGTTAAACTGGGCAGCATTAACTGCTGGCCGGATGCGTGAATGGCCAGCCGGCAGCGGCAGCCCTTCCCCTACCCCCCAACCCATTATTCGTACTCCCTTCAGGTATATCCCTCCCTCAGGTATCGGCCATGGGCCAGCAGCAGCGGCAGACCCAACTGTATTTTGGCAGCAGCTGCGTTTCAATAAGCACATAATTGAATTCTGATCATAAATTTGCATTATGGCCAGAGCTTCTCTGGGTTTTCTGGCGGCTTTCGGCTTTGGTTTTTGGGTTGGGTTGGGTTTTTTCCGCTTGATTTTTATATGGCAGAATCCACGCCAGCAGCCGAGCAGCCAGCAGCCAGCCAGGAGATGGAGCAGGAGCATGTGGCTTATGTTATAATTTTACCCAAAACGCACATTTGGCAATCGGCTCAGAGCGGCTCGGCTGCCCTCCAGCTCTATGTAGATAGTCGTAAAAACGTGCTGTATGTAAATATTTGAGGAATGGCAACTAAATGAGATGAAAATGCACAAAACCGAAATGAAAGTGGGGGGGAAATGGTTTGCGGAAATGAGGTGTGTCTCTGGGGCAGGGGTGCCGCCCATATATTGATGGAACAGCTGGATACAGTTCTCCCTAAAATATATATCAGCAAAATATATCCATAGCGATTCATAAATGCTTGCTAAGGGAAAAGGTGTACCTACATGTTACATTTTATCAATGTTTGAATAAATTTCAATTAAAAGAAAAACATCATTAATATTTGTTATAGTTACCAGCATAGCCCTCCACCCCCCAAAATTGTGTCAATATTTAAATGCTCGAAAACAAATGAATACTAAATTCTTGTAATAATTTTAAGCCCCGTTCGTTCGTACACCTGTCACAAGGAGGTCTGACCTCGATATGCAGTCAATTACCAATTGATATGCAAAATATTTATTTATTTGGCTGCCCGGCTGCCAACAAGCTGGAGCAATCTTAAGCCAATACACTTGAGATTTCTTTGGGTTTATTTTCGCTTGAATGTCTGAGAGCTCTCTAATTGCTGGAGTATTCCCTCCATGGGGGCGACGTGTCAGTAGATTGAAGCATTGATTGTTTTCAATACCGCACAACAAATGCGGCCTGTCAAAAATTAATCACTTACACTTACTGCACATACACACACACACAAGACATACGCTCTCTAATGGCTGGATGATATATAGTCATATATGTATAATACATACATATGTATGTACGTATGTACATATATGTATTTATTTATGCTTGTTTATGGACTTATAGACAATAGCACTGTGTGTGCTACACGAATTTATAATTGAATTTGGCTTTTGATATACCCTATCCGGTGGGGGGTATATTTAGGATTTTGGAGTAGAATATTTGGCAATGGAAAGAGAATATATTTGCTATGAATGTATTAACAAAGCCATGAAGAGATGCTAAGAGTGAGAGTATCAACACTTCGATCACCACAAGTCACGACTGCTTGCTTGTTTTTGCTGTTGATTCCACGGTGTCTGTCTCTGGCTCTGTTTCTGTCTTCTGTGCCTGTGTCTGGGGCCTCTGCTCCTGTCCAAGTTGGCATGTTGGCAATCGATGGCCGCCTGGCAACTGGCAGGCGCCTGAAAGCACGCAATTTATTTTCATTTCTCTAATAGACTTATTTAGACAGAGCCGCCCGCCACTACCGCCACATGGCTGCTGGTGGGGGAGCCCATAAATGGCGAACCAACTGCCAATACATCTCCTGCTACTCCGCTGTGTGTGTGTATCGTGATAAATTATTTGTAATTTATTAATTTATTTATTAATTTCGCCGTTTGCTTTATGTGTGTATTTGTTTGTTTGTCTCTACCTCTCACTCTCTGACTCCCTCTGCCTCCCTGTTTTTCTCTTTGTTTTGATGTTTAGACAGCAAGTGAGAGAACTAGCGCGTGAACTATGAGTGTAAAATCTGGGTCAAAAGGTTAATAGGTGTCTTGGTATGAATTAAAGGTGAATGCAGGAAGAAATTGTGGGGTTTTTGGACACGTTTGATTTAAATTTAAAGTAAATTTTGTGGTTTCTTAAGCTTTGTGGTTGAGAGCTCACTTCCATCGCTTCTTTGGAAATCTTCTGGATATAGTTTTACGCGTCATGCAGCAGCGCCTCTCGGTTTTTCTGCAGTAATAGCTTCTGCACCCTTTAAAATCTGCCTGGCAAACATCCCTTTAGGGGTGGGCTACTCCTAATGTTATTGCCCCACCCATATATCACCGAATTAAGCTGGCAAAATCATTAACAAGACTGTCTGAGAATGTGTTTGGCGCGGGGAGTGGGTGGACTTTGGGAGGTGTTTATGTGTCTAAATATAACGACTTTGCCTCGCTTTTTTATTGCATATCAGTTGGCGTTTAATGGTCAACACGCATGCAAGGCCAAAAGCGTTTCGTATTCGGATTCTCATTCTCGAGTTGTCTTATTCGTTTTGGTTTTCAACTTGTGTGTTGACAATACAAATGGATTTCCAATGATTTATTATCGCATTAAACGCATTAGAATCGCGCATAGATATAGCGATAGACAATAGACAAGTGCAGCAAAGGGATAAGGCAAAGCGAGACTTCTACCCCGCCGCCGCATACCTTGCAGGCATTTTCCTCTCTATCTATGGGGTTTCTAAGGCTTGTTCCTCTCTATCTCTATTTCTCTGGCATTTTCCCCCCTTGCGCTCCATCTCTGGCATTTGGCTTTCGCAGTTGCATGGCAGGCAGGCAGGCAGGCAGCCGGCAGACAGTCAGTCGTCCACTGCGCATTCTGTGGAAATGCATAAAAATGAGCCATAAGTTTAAAAATTTATAAAATGCACCAGCCCATAACTGACGGAAGACAGAGAGAGCACCCAGTCATCGTCCTCGTGCCTCGTAGTAATAGTAACTTTTCTATGCGCTATTTCTTTGAGCCGGAATGGCAGTGGAGTGGACGGAAGTGACGCGGGAGAATGGTCAGGGGAACGGCTGGCAGTATTATCAAATGTCTACGACAGGAAAAATTAAATTAAATTGTAGAGAATGGCATGAGAAAAGAAAGAGAGAGTCCTTCCCGTCCTCGTCCTGCTTTCATTCCAAAACGTACGTATGTTAAAATAGACTTCGACAGTGGACAGAGAAATTGAAACTCTGTCTCGCAGCTCCTCGGAATCCACTCTCCACCAACCATCATCATTCCTGGCGGGGCATGGGGCATGGAGCATCTTAGGAGCAGAGTCCACCAGCTGCAAGTAAAGAACAGACCCAAGCACCTCGACTACGACTACGAGGACGACTACGACTACGAGTAATGCAAACTTAATAAGATGTACGCTGTGCATGTCGTCTGTCAGTGGATACACATGCAACTATCAGAGACATCAGACGGCTGCTGCTGCTTCTGCTGCTGCTGCTGCACCACTGACAGTTAGACAAACAGACAAGCCATCCAAGTCCGTCAGTCAGGACATCCTTCCTCCCTTACACATCACTGAAGAGCCAGTAGGACATGGGGCAGGCAGGAACAGAAAACAGCAAATGGTTTGGTGGAGCATTTCCCTGGGCTTTCCCTGTGTCCTTCCTTCCTTTCCTTATTTGTCGTAATATATTTTGTGTGCCCCGCCGCCATATACCGTAATCAGTAAACATTTGTTGCTTGAAACTAAAGTGCATTTTATATAAGATCAAATGTCATGCAGCAGCGCACCACGGTCGATCAGCGTTGCTGTCTGGGATCCCTCAGAGTTTCTTAGAGGTTTGAAGTCTGTGCATAGCTTAAAAGTTCATTCCGAAGCCTCAACCGAGGTGCGCTGCTGCATGACATTTGTTTTCTTTAAATTATCGCAAGTAAAATGGCTCCCACCTTACATTTTCGCTATGCCATTCATTGCTCAGTGTACCACGCGTATCACTTCCACTCAAATGAAGTTCTTATCTAACTGAAACTCATCTTTGTATTGTTGTCTGTCTGTCTGTCTGTCTATCTGTCAGACAGGCATCTGCTCTCATCGTCAACTGCCTTGAAGAGTCCTTTAACCTATGCTATTATCTATTAACTGCCATCATTGCTGCTGTAGCATCAAGTGTGCTCCAAGTCATACCCCATCCTCATCATCAGCATCATCATCAGAGGAAGTGGCGTTGGCAATGGCGGAGGCAATGGTTGAGTACATTCCTTATGGTGGTCGATGCTCTATGTCTGAGATGGAGACGACACCCTTTATGAGTGGAGTGCCCCCAGAAACGACAGCAATTAGGAAAACGTTGGCCCCTTCATTACACTGATCAATGGGACTGCTTGAATGTCACTTATAGATGTGGCGTCCACTCCTCCACACACACACACGAAAGAATGGGTAGGGAAGCAGAGCAGATCCTGCTACCAGGAAGTGTTGACTGGCCACAAATTTGCCGACATCTTGCGGAATGGAAACTTTGTTATATCTTTATTCCACGTCTCTCTCTCCCTCTCTCTCTCTCTCTGTGTGGATGTTCTGGTTCTTTTTTTTGTGCCGCCAGCACTTGCGGCTTTATTGTTGGCATTGTCTAACATCTTCAGCCGAGTTGGTTGGCTTTTTTTTTCCTGGCCTGCCACTAAAAAACGGTTATTTACTCGGCCTGGGGCTTGCAGGATGAAGCGCTGGGGAAGCTGAAACTAAGGCTGTGGCTGGCACTGGGATGTGCCTCCTGGCCCTGCCTGCCTGTATTTTCACTTCCATTCTCTGCTTCGGGCTTGACTGGATTTCAGAGTCTACTCCTCAGCCATGTCCTCACTGCTCTCTCTGTGCTCTGCTGTGCAGTGTGTGTGTGGATGTCTACTTAACACAATAAACACTCAATTTTCGAGCATGTTTTGTTTGGGATTTTCTACGGCTTTTTGAAACTTTCCCAAGAAGGAGCAGCACCAGCAGCAGCAGCAGCAGCGCCAGCGCCACTGTTTGTTTAGGCCATGGAACCTTCTACCGTTCTGAGGCCTATAAATATATTTGAAGATTGTCGAATTGTTGACTGTGGCTGGCTGGCTGGCTGGCTGCCTGGCTGCTACTCCATGTATTTTGATTTGTTTTCAATTGCTTCTTGGCTACTCAAAAACAAAGCATCAACAAAAATGTGAAGGCAAAAGTTTTCTTTCCCTGGAACATAATCCACAGGAGAACTTGACACCAAAGTTTGATTTGCTCTAAATTGCTTGACACGAGATTTGGCCTCTTGTCTTGAATTTCACTTCTGCGCTTTTTTATCTCCTGTTTTGCTTAGATTTTTGCTAAAACTAAAAATAAAGTTTATTGGAGTGTCACATTGAAGGGACGAAAAGGCAATGGGACAGTGGGAATTTCTAAGAAGAGGTTTAAGAGGGCAGAACCCCTGGATTGAATGATCTTGTTGATCATTTTTCCAGTGAGAAATGTGCCAGAAAAATCCAATAAAATCAGCCATCTAGCACAATATTCTCGTACTGAAACTAAACTAAAACCAAACTTTAACCTATTCATTTTAATCATATTCAACTCTTTAGTTCACCACTTGCGTCCTTTGCCTGTTGCGGTCGAAATTTTGAAGAGATTTTCCTTCACTGACCAATGGAAAAACGTTCGCTTCGCTTTGGTCTTTTCACTTGCCTCAGGGCAGCACCCTCTGTGCTCCGTGCTGCCCTGCCTGGTGGCCACAACATTTCTTATCAATCTTAAAAATGCATGAATAATTAAAATATGTAAATTTATGTGCTCTGCAAAGGAGAGCAAGAGGGACACACGGCTGCTCTCTGACGTCGCTTCTTTAAAGTCAAAAAGTTGAGAGTTTTGCTTTAAGCATTTTGGGGGGGATTTTTTTCTGGCTGCTGCTTGGGTGGAGGTGTGGAAATGTTTGCCATGCCAACACCTCCGCTGAATGACATTCATCCGCAGCGATGTCCAAGCAGGCGGACCTATCCACAAAGCAAACAACATATTTCCATCTCTTTGACTGGCGATTTTCTCCCTGTATCCCCCATGAATGTGTGTTTGAATGGGTGGGGCGGGGGGTAGCGTGAAAATGCGTCTTTTCAAAAGGGAACCACTCACTCGATAAGGCAAACACCTGAGAGATGTCTTCTCTTCACGGCGTTAGGGGGGCTGGGGTCAGTGGCACCTACAAAAAAGCAGACAACATGCAAATAAAGTCCTTTTGTGCCGATCCCTTTGTACCATCTAATGATGTTTATCGTTCCAAGACATACCACACGCTCTCCTTCTTCCTCTCTCTCTCGCTCTCTATATGAAAGCAACTTTTTCAGTGGCCTTTGAGGTGTGTGTGTGAGTTGGTGGGACTTGTGTGCTGTCGTCGTGTCGGGGTTCCAGGGGTCTCTTTTTATTAGCTAATTCATTAAGAGCTGTCAGAGAACTCAACAACAACAACAACAAGGTTGTAGGTATGGTAGAATGGGTGTGCCGTCTGGGTATCCTGGGGTCGTCTCCCTCCTACTACTGCCTTCTGCATTGTTCACACATTTTCGCACCCAGACGGCAGCTTAATTGAAATGCATGAAATTGTCACATGAAATCGACAGTCAACGACAGCCAGGACTCCTGCCGCTTTTGGCTTTATAATAAACGCACTACACCCAGCCAACCCCAACACTCACACAACGAGGACTGCCAGCCAGGCAGCCACCATACTGTAGCATGTCCACCCAGCGCCTGGATACGCACTGTCGCCTCTTCACATATTGGTCGCCATCCATGCGTTGCATTTTTTGGGTCTCTAGCCTATGCCGACGTCCTCTCGCCGCACTCTCTAATGCTGTAAATGAAGTGTTGTTGGCCCCAGCCCCCAGTTCCAGCCTCCTTTTTCATTGCATTTTCCGAACAACACTTTGGTGTTTAGTGTGAAATGTTGCCGGGGACAGGGCCTATGAAATTTTTGGTCACATAATGAAGGGCTTTCAAAAAGTTTTTTTCTTGTTTTTGCTGAGGCCTGCAACTGCCTGGCAGCAGCCAGCGCCTATTAACATATGAAATGCATTATCGCCTGTCATAAAGTGTGGGTCTATGGGTCTTTTGTATCTATCTATAGAGTGTGTGTGGGTGTTATTGGGTGATGGAAAGTACATTTTGGATAGATTTAAGCATTCAGAGAAAAGCCAAAAAGGTTTATTAAATACCTCAAAGCTGAGCCAGCATTTCCGTTCCTCTGACTCTGATGTATTTTTCGAGTGCTGTGTGTAATTTCCTACATAGAAAAAAGACTCGAGCTCGTATTATCCTATGGAAAATCCTCCTTTTTTTTTAACAGCGCTCAGATATGCCTCGCTGACTCTCTTTTCGTTGTCATCTGTGTGTGCGTGTGCTGCACATTTGTTAGCCAAATATAATGCTCTTTTCTACATTGTTTAATAAAAATGTAGCCCCGTTTTATTTTTTTGTTAATTTTGGCACAGTTTTTCATTATTTTTGCTTTGGTTGTTTTGCTCGTATGTTTTTTTTTTCTGCTCGAAATCCCTGGGTTTCGTTATGCATTTTGTGTGTGTGTGTGGTGATGAGAAGGGGATGGGTTGATGTGACACTGCAATAATAAATAAAGCAGCGAAACAACGAAAAGGAGTGGCATTTCCAAGGGGGCGGAGAGGCTGATGGTGGAGTTATAAAGGGTTAAGGGTAAAAATGACTGAAAATGGCAACAGACAATACATTGCACCAGAGAGAGAGACAACGAGGCAGAGAGACGACCCAGGCCAAATGAATGCTGCTGCCGGAAAGCGGGCCACGACGTGTGGATGATGATGATGATGATTTCAACGTCAAATGTCAACATCAATGGTGTTGCTGTTTATTCTTTTCGGTATACACTTTGAGGGAGTATTACGATTATTAAAAAATGTAGCACATTAAAAGAGATACAATTTTTGATACATTACACAAAATGTATCATTAGATTGTGATCATTAAATCATGCTAAACCATCCATCGAACAAAATTGTTTAGTAGAAAAAAAGTATCTTATACTTTAAGTAGGAAAAAACCAAGCTTATTACAGATCCAAATACAAAACGTATAGAATTGTCATATTATCCTCTATTTTCCCATATTTCCTGAAAGTATACACCCAAAATCGCCCTGCTCTAGCATTTATTAATTAATTCAAAAGCGCAGGTGCTTAAACAGGGAAATTACATGTGCGTTGCAACCTCATTCTGGCTAACTTAATGGCAACCAAAGCCAACATATTTATTTCTACAACAAAATATCTTCAAGAGCATCTAAAACTTCGGTCTCCAAATCTTAGCCCTTTTTACTGCTCTTCTTTTTTTTTTGTAGTTTTGCATTTTATGCATATGTATTTATATGTAATGCACACACAGATGAACTCATATATATGTATGTATGTAAATGTATAGGAAAGCCACCGCATTTTTTGTCTCTGTGTTAAAATTTTAATTTCACGCTGAAAAACACACAAACACAGAGGCAGGAATCAGCAGCACAAACTAAGTGGGAGCGAGAGAGAGAGAAGGGCAGGGATGCAGGCATTGCCCTACAGGGTACACCGGGGAGCGGTACACACCGTGGAATAGTTAACAGTGAGACAGGGAGCAGCAAAAGGATAAAGGCCCCTGCAACAGCAGCTAACTTCTGCCCGTTTGTTGCGGATTTTGTTGCTGTTAAATGTTTTAGTAAATGCCCCAAAAAAAAATGAAAGGGAGTTGAAAAAGTCAAATAAAGTGGCCATGATGTCTAAATACTCTTACTTTGAAAAGAGTAAGAAGGAAAACGTAAGGATAAAATGGTTTGAATACGGCAACTGAAGATTGAAATAATTTAAACTCGATTTAACTGTTACCACTGATCGATACACCTGTGCGATATTCGCCTTTATCGATGCTTACGTTCGATAGCAGTGAACGCGACCACGCAAAATCATACACTGATAGAAAAAAACCAAAGGAAAATTAACTACAATCATAGTAAAATTAAATAGAATTCACCTTGATTCAAATATAAATTTATTAAAATGTCTTTTTTATTACGTTCGTATTTAATCTTAATAAAAAACACTTTAAAATAAATATAATATATTTTTAATTTAAATACAAAACACTTTAAAATAAATATATTAAATCTATATATGAAATATATTTAAATAAAATATAAAATATATTATATATAAATATTTTTATATTTATATCAAAATGTATGTAAACAAAAATATTCAATAATCAAAAATCAATGGCATAAATGAAAATATTAAAATTTCAGGGCTTTTTTCTATCGGTGTACGCATAAAATAAAGTGTAAAAGAAATTAAAAAAGAAACTAAAGCGACGCCACACAAAGTAGATGCTCGTATCTAAAGTCTTGCTTCTCTCTGCGCTGTGCCAAAAGCTTTCAAAACACGCATAATACCCGCGTTGCCAAAAAAGAATGGCGATGCACCACATAACCGGCAACAACAGCTGGGGCAGATGGTTTTGCAATGGCGGCAGCTGCTGCTGCTACTTCTGCTGCCGGAGACACTTGCAGTCGAACAGGGGAACCCATTCGCATCCGCCAGAGCTTCTCATCCGCAACCCAGATCCACATGCACATCCTCCTTGTCCCCTTGGGGGTGTTTGTGGGGCGGATGCTCGCTCTGCCTTTTTGCGCCAATTGCCATGGCCGCTGCTCCGCCGGATTTAATTGGAAAATGTAAATGAGCTTTGTTCATTTGAAAGATGCAGTTGAGAGCCAGCGAGCGAGCGGATGACACTGGCAGCTGGAGTTCTCGGAGTCGTAGCCAGGATCCGCAGCCACTTTTGGCAGTCCACCGCGAGAATTTTCTTAAAGCTTTTCGCAAACAAAACAAGCAAACAAAAAATGAGAGAACGAGAGACCCAACAAAAATTAAATTCCTTTTAAGCTGCAACAAAAGAAAATGTCACACAGTGGAGAAGGAGTGTAGCGGCGTCGGGGTAAATGCTGACCTCACACACATGGATATGCATAAGTTTGTATACGTGTGTGTGTGTGTGTGTGGAAGCCATTGTTTGACTTACAAAATGGCGTAGAAAGCGCCAACAAAGGGAACGACGCAACCGAAGCTTTTCCACACACACAAACACACGAAAACGGCAACTTCCGTATATAAAAGAGTCATGTAAAACAATACTTTGTGTGGCACAGACAGTGGATGGGAGAGAAGGAGAGGGGGCAGCATATTGTTTGTCCAAAAACTCCTAGATCCAGGCACCACCCCAGCCGCCATTTTACTATCCTTAACATTTACCATTCGTATGTGTATGTATGTATATACATACATTGTATACATACATATGTATGTATTTTTTTGCAACATGATAATTTTTAACCTCTTCTGTGACTCTCTCATTGTTGTTTTTGTTGTTGCAGGCGATAAAACACCCGCAGGCTTTCCGGTTATAACCCAAGGACCGGGCACACGCGTCATTGAAGTGGGTCACACGGTGCTCATGACATGCAAAGCCATCGGCAATCCAACGCCAAACATTTACTGGATTAAGAATCAGACAAAGGTTGATATGAGCAATCCACGGTATTCCCTTAAAGATGGTAAGTACTCCCCACTACATTCTTTTTTTTTTATCCCGCCACACACAGAGAGAGTTTAATAATATATTTTATAGAGTTAGGGGGGGAACAATGGAACAATTGAAAGCATTGTTGTGCTGTGTATAAAAAGGATATTGAATCAAATGAAGCCAAAGCTTTAGCTTTAGCTTTAGCTCTGATTGTAGCTGTTGAGAGAGTTGCTCTTTATAGCGAATGTAGAAAGAAACCACAGCTAGAAATTGTATGTCTCTTTCAGTGCTTAAATTTAGGAGTGCCCTAAGCAAGTCTTCTCTTGACAAATCGTAGACCTCTAGAACCTTTCTTCCTGCTAAGAATTACCTCCCTCTGAGCTCAGTCGAAATGCGGGTCTCAAAATACCAACACCCTTAAGAGATTATCTTCCGGCTTTTGTCGCCTCACCCCAACCCTTGAAGAACCACTTAACCTTTCCTTGCCTTTAATTCAGGGTACAGTACAGTAATGTTGCCAAGGATATTGCTACTGCCCTTTAAGAACTCTTTGCTTCTATCTTTCATCTATTCAACATGTGCCCCTGTGCCTCTGTCCCTCTGTCCAGCCAGGCAGCCAGCCAGGCAGAGCCATCCATCCATTTGACTGTTGCCTTGTGCTAACCCGAGAAGTTCTTGAAAGGTGAAGCGACTTCATTTATTAAAATTCTAGTCTACCTTTTTGAGCGACTTCCTCCATCTGCTTTTCTTTCTTTTGCTGCTGCTGCTCCTTCTCCTCCCACTGCTGCTGTCCCCTCTGCTCCCCTGCTTACGCTCATTTGAATTTCTTAGGAGTTTACTTACGCTTCGACGCATTTTGTGTCACAAGTTTTTTGGGCGCTTAGTTAACGTTTGACTTTTGAGCAGAGCAGCGGGGAGCAGGGGGGAGAGAGCACAACACAGCTCATACACAAACGGGGTCCAGCTTCAGGTTCATCTTCCCATGAAAGTTTCTAGCGGAGGAGCAAAACTTTCGAAATGTCAACAAAATGTCCTGCGAGTGTCCTTTAATCAAGCATCCCTGCAATATTGTAATTATATGCTCAATGTCAGGTCACAGGTCGCGCAGCATCGTTAGAGCACGCTGATCTGTCTCTCCCTGCCTCCCTCCCTCTGCTGACACATCAAACAAAACTAACAAACAAAAAAGCTGCCAAAAACAGGACGCAGACCAGCGCCAGGGCTTTCTGGTCATTAGAAGCTCAAATATTGACATTAATATTGACATTAATATGCATTAAAGTGTGCCTTTTAAAACGACATCAATAATGGTGGCCACCGAAAGAGGAGGTGGTTGGTTGCCTCTGACAGATGGAGCGCTGCGCCATGGCGCAGAGATACAAAAGGTGTTCCAACAGGCCACAGAGAGGGGATAGTACAAAAGGTGTGCACCATTGGGGGCGGCGAGAGGACATCATTTCAATTGCCAGGACGCGCCATCCATTGATGGGACGCGATGATCGGACAGATGTTTTGACGGCATGCCCACCAGAGCTGTCATGGCAAGGGCATGGCCCCACCCCACCTAGTATGCTAGTGGCAGGGGGAGAGAAGGGCTTTAACAATTGGAACGTGTTGAGCATGACAAGAAAACACAAACCAGCAACAACAGCAGCAGCAGCATCATAGCTCGTATACTCTCGCCTAACCAACAAAAAAAAAAACATTGGCTGTTGGATTTTGAACACTGTGTTGGTGGAGGGATCCGGGCCTCTCTCTCTCTCTCTCTGGGTTATGGAGCCGCAATGCTAATGAAATGGTCGCTTACGCTTAATGACAGGCCCCCGCCAAACAATTGACTACTGGAGCTGGCAGCCTACACAGCCGTCAGGCCCCATGAAAGCACTCGACTGACTTTCAAATGCCCTAAGATTAGCGGGATAAAGTCATTTTTTATGGCAGATGTTTAACTTAAGCAGGCAGCTTAGGCTTCAACAAAAAAAAGGTTGGACTTAAGTTGAGAGATAAGAGAAAAGGTCAAGCGAGAAAGTGAGCTTAAGGGAAAACTAGGTTTAGGGTTCTTGCTTTAAAGTTGTAGAAAGTCTTTGAGAAGTTTTTAAATTTATAGAAAACTAATTTTAGCTTTTAGTTCAAGGGGAAACTTGTATAATTTATGATTCAGATTAGAGTGAAATTTAAAAGATTAACGGTAGAAATCAATCTATGTTTAGATGACTGATTTCCCAGTATGGTTCCCTTCCACGGATCTCGAGATGTATCCGATACCCAAGCTTCTCTTTTAGCTTTTGAAAACTCCAGTACACTCGACGTTCATTGCTGGACATCCATCCTGCTATAATAATCGTCCATTTCCACGCAATTATACTGCTAATTTCATTAGAATTTCCCTATCATATCTCATATATCCTGGCTTCACGAAACTCTTTCCTCTATGAGTATTCTACCATTCCCCCATAGCAAATTAAACAAAAGGCAAAGCCCCAAACTGCTAAAAACGAAACCCGAAAACCCTGAAGTCAAAGCCAAACCGAAAGCCAACTATCCATCGCCTTTTGTGGATGGCCTCAGGCAATGCAAATTAAAAACTGTAACATGCATTTCCCCAAGGTAAAATCATTTGTGCCACAGTTGCTATATACATACATATATACATACGTATATATAGCTGGCATACTCCCTGCATATTTGTTGGATTCCTTCTCTTTTTTTCTATCGCTCTCTCCTTCTCGGATGTGGAGGTAGACTAATTTGGCGCAACACGAACCAAAGTGGCCAAAAAAGTGCGGGGTGGAAAGGGAGGGGGAGTAGGAATTGCGGGTTAAATTAGTTTTACGTGGGCCGGTGGGTAACTTTTGTCCGTGGCCCCACACCCCTCAAAAGAAAAGAAGAGAAAGAGAAAGGATAGCCCCTCCGCAGACTGGCGCCATCTTTGGCGCGTTAAACGAAACGTAAAATATTTCCGCCAGCGAAATATCCTTTTTGGGTGCCCATCTCTAAACGTCTTTTCCTTTCTTCTTTTTGCACTCTTTTCTTATTCGAGGAGCAGCATTTTTCGCTATGCTTTAAATTTATGAAAATAAATATTATGCCCAGGGCGAGGATGGTTCTTGGGTTGGTTTTGGGTTCTGGGTTCTGGGTGAATACTGCTCTATTCCTAGAGATACTTTTGGTCCTTGGTCCTTGGTCCTTCCTTCTCTGCATTACCGAATGGCTAGAATATATTTCTCTCTTCTCTCACAATAAGTTATGCAAGTCATGTGCCGTTTTATTCAATTAGCACTTTATGGTCCTTTATTGTACCCCTGCCCTGAGGAGCTTGTTCCGCACCGTCCCTCCTTGCCTTTTTCGCGTTGATTTTTCGGTTATACGGCCGCCGCCTGCTAATTAGAGCCTGCAGGGATATTGCGAGGTGGTGGCACACAGGAATAGGACTAGGGAGCAGGGCCAGAAATGGGACGGTACGCGGGGTACGTGAGTTATCAAATGAAAAGTAACTCTCTCCAGGACGACTCGTACTTCATTTTGTTCGCGTCATAATTAAATTAGAACTTTATTATTTTAATAAAAACCGTCTCCAGAGCCTCAGCCCTGGAGCACCAATCCTTATGGTCCTTTCTCCCCGCGTCCCCTTTTGCCTGTGGGTTGCGGTCCGGATGCGGGTGCGGCTGTGTCCTTTGTCGTAGTTCCAATCGCAGGATATATAATAATGTGATTATTATACACTCGTCTTTTGTAAGGAGCGCACACGGAATTAGCTCTAGAAATGTTTAAGAAAAATTTGAGAAAGGTTTTGATACCAAAGGAAAAATAATATGCGAATTTGCGGAATCAGCTTAAGGATGTAGTTTTGTTGGTAATTAAAAACTGTTCAATTTCGACACCTTTGTTTTTAAAATAGTGTGATAAATGTTCTTTAAATATTTAAGGATTCAATATTGAATGATTTGTTGTTGTTTTTGAAGACTTGAAAGATGATTCTGAATCATCATCTGTTTGAAAAGAATTCTCTTGGTTTTTTCTTAAATATTCTACATTTTTTCCTCTGCCATTTTCCGCAACTCCCACATGGAAGAGTAATTTTCCATATTTCCTGTTAATACTTTCCCTGCTTAGAGCTTCCAATTTTCCGCCACAGAAGGCAAAAATGACAACAGTCGCACTTGAATGCACAAATACATTTCTAAATAATTTATTTAAAATTACTTGGTGTATGGCTATTGCCATTGCCAATGCCATTTTCCGCTTTCCGCATGTCCCATGCCGCATGGCAGTTGGTAGTTAATTTAGTCTCAAAGTCAAAGGGTAGGCCTTGGACCTTGGACCCGCAACGACAATAATATTGAGTATATTATACCTTTATTTTTATTTCGCCAAATAGTCCCTCAGGGGCTTTGTTCAATAAAAAGCCATAAAGGAGGCGAATAAAAAGAAAAAACCTTTGCCGGGTATTTTTTTTTTTGCTCTGCAGAAAGGTTTCGCGTCTGGGGAAATTACATTCTACGGGGTTGGGTCCCCATATTGGAAAAAAGCTAAGAAAACAAGAAAGGAGTAGAAAATATCATAATTTGGCTTTTAAGCAAAAGAGGCTTATCAGAAATTGGTTTCGCCAGAGCCAATTGTCTTAATGGGCAACAGAAATTGGTATTCAGCCGAAAGAGAAGTGTCAGCCTGAAGCTCCCACCCCATTGTTGGGGACAGAAATTGAAGGCATTAGGATCAAGGGTACCATGTTGCATGTACATGAGTACATCGTGAGAGAATCGTATGGGTAGTTTGGTTTTCAATTTGTATTATTCATTGGAAAAATTAAAGCAAGAGACATTTGCAGATATTTTAAAGGTATCTTTTACTCACATACAACCATTTACAGTCCTTTCTTTATTCCCTTCATTGCCTCATGCCTCATGCCACTTTGTACACTATCTCCCCACTAATTGCTGTCTAAAATCTCGGACAATTAATGTCCCCTTACACGCTTCGACCAACACAAACCATTAAGTGAGCCTCAACTCCCAAAAGCCAACAGCCAAGTGCCCCGCGTGCCACACAGTGCAGGAGGCAGCCACTCTTTAAATTAAACACAACTTCCCTCAAGTGGATACTAAAGATTTAACTAGCTGAATATTGAGTTGGATTGGCTCATAGGACATAAACCCGCAAAGAAATAGAGGCCATATAATCCAGCTCGGAAAATCCACCGATGAAGAGCAGCTTGAAGGATGCAGAGGGGCAGAAGAAGCTGAGCTTGCAACATGGTCTTATTTCTTTTATATGACATTTTTATGCCTTCTTTTGTTCGAAAACTTACACGTGGCAACACTTTTCTCTTAGCTCTTAGCTCCTAGCTCTCTCTCTCTCTCTCTCACTGTCTCGGGGCAGCACTCGACAAGCTCCTTCTGGACTCCTGCCCCAGCCACTGGCCTCAAAGGGGCAGCAGCTGTGACGACCTGCGCGCGCTGGCTCCAACTCTTTAATTGCTGGGGCTCCATCATTACAATCGCCTTGCCACTTGACGTGACCAGGCAGGGTCCCAAACGAAAACCTGAAGTATGAGAGTAGGGGCAGGGGCAGCAGGGGGGGTCGCTCTGCACGCAATTATTTACTTGAGCCGTAAAACAGTAGTTAAGGCACACAGTCTCACAGTCTCAACTTGAAAGCATTTCACTGAGCAAAAGTTTAATGCTTAAATTATGAGCTCCTCCACGCCACTCCGATCCCCACTCCATTCGTTCTTCGTCTGTGCCGCTGTCCTGTTGTCCTTCTGTAACCCCGAAAGAGTTGACAGTCACTTTTGTTGAAAATGAGACAGTAATTGCCAAAATGTGCATGACTAGAACGAGACTTTTACCCAATTGGGAAAAAAGGGTAATGGAAAGGAGGTAATGCGAGGAGCAGGGAGGGAGACCGCCCATTTTGGGGGTCAGTTGAAGTTTCTTTTCGGTTGACGATAAGTCGTCGTCACTTGCATTACCAAAATTGAAACTTTGCCCACTTTTATGTGATGGGGGGTGGGGAGGAGTGGCAGCGGCGAATCGCCCCATAAATGTCACTTTGTAACAACGACACAGACGACGACTACTTAAATTAAAGCATAATTAAATTAATAATCCCATTTGGGCGTGCAGCCAAGCAGTTGAAACTCTGAACCTCTGAAGCTGGAAGTTTAGGCCACGACGCAGGGGCAACCCTCACTCCTCGCTCCTTCTCTCTTTCTCCCTCTCTCTTATTTCTTGCCCTTTGTGCTGCGAGCGGAAGTTGCAAAATATGAAAATGACTGCGCTAGCGGAAGTGCAGTTGTGTGGCATGCCACACACACATGCAAAGCCCTGCCATTGTCTTGCCACCAGTTAACGCCACCACAAAAGCTGTTGGGGGTTCAAAAAAAACGTGGCAGTGGAATTGGGCCTTGTGGGAGCTTGTCTTCGCGGTTTCTTTCACTTTTGTTTGGTGGATTGAAGGGGGGTGTACGTATATTTTTGAAGGATCGGAACTAAAACAAGTTACAAGAAAAATCTCTAATTAGATTATTAATCACTCTTACCATGGGATAAACATGATGGAAATTCTCTTTAAAATATAATCTTTAGAAAGCACACTACATGGCCAATAGTTTTGTTTATTTTCATGAGACAATAGAATTATGTATAAGATTTTAAATTGATCAGTGGTATATCTTCATTATTGTGGATACCACAACGTCGGTAGGCTGTGGAGTTCTGAAGAAATATAACTTAAACAGGTTGGAAATAATTTCAATAAATTTGTAAAAACTTGCACATGTTTCGGTTCTTAAAATGTCTCTTAAATGACTCCCTAGTTATATTAAACATTTTTAAACTTACTTTGCCTGAGTTTCCTTTTCAAATACCATATTTGAATATAATACCATGATGATGTCTCCTCCAGAGGGAGAGAGATACCCATTTCAATGCCACATTTCTCTACAGTACTCAACCGTTTCCAAAAAAAAAACAAATGTGCACCTGTCATTCCCCTGTTGTCCATTTGTTTATGCTGCTGCTCCTGCTGTTATGATTCTTTTTATGATGCTTGAAAGAATTTTTAATTTTCATAAGAGTAGGACACGCACACAGAGACACATGCACACACACACACACGTAGAATCACTTACAGGATGAAGGAGGAGGAGGACAGACGACTACGTGCCCTCAGATGTATGCTATGCTTAATTTTTTATTGCTACAGTGAGGAGGCCACACGCAAAGTGCTTCACAGGGATTCCTCCGACTCCTCTCCCACTCTCTCTCTCTTCAACGTCTGTGTGTGTGTGTGGCTTATGTTAATGTTCCTGCCAAAAGGCAGCCCAAGAGTTTTAATGAAACTTGCCTTCATAAATTTTAATCAACATTTTGCCTACTTCCCCTACTCTTTGGCTATTTTTTGTGACTGCCTCTCCTATTCATTTCATTCATATTTTTTAATGACAAAAGGTTTCAGCTACAGTTAAAAAATATCTGCAACATTTAATAGTTTTTTGAATGGTTCAGCGAGTTCTAAACAAAAAGAAACAAAAAAAAAACAAAAATAGGATGGTAGAACATGGCGGAACAGGAAGTGCAACAAGCGTAATAAATGTTCAGTCATATAGCCACGAATAGTATGCAATAAATTTCACAACAATCAACTTTGATGCATGTCGGAGGTGGGCTACTGCAACGGCAACACAGCAACAGAAAAAAATGCTGAAATAAAAGTGTAAACCTCCCAACGTCCACCAACCGCTCCCTTTTACACCGCACAACAAAACACGTCATCTATCCAGACTGCCAGCCAACCAGCCAGCCAGCCAACCAGCCAGCCAGCCAAATGGCCATGCACTAAAAAACCGCGCAGCAATCTACCTACAGCATACATAATTTTTAGTAGTCGTTTTGTTGCTGTGTACCCAGCCATGAGGTATTATGATTATGAGGAGAGATGTTTGCAAAGCTGAAAATAACTATTTTTTGGGTGCCACTTGATTTAAGTTCGTTCTGCCACTAAGCCACTTAGATGAAAGAGTCTCAGCCACTTACATATTCCTGCATTCATCTGCTCATGGATCTCGTATAAACGATCGATCTGCAAAGGGTATCATGGTCATCGTGCCCTTTTCTTGTTTTTTCTTTTATGCTCTCCTTTTTTTCAATAAAAATGGAAAGCAAAGGTAAATAAAAATAGACATACTCGTAATAAAACATGGCTCTCGGTGTGCGGCAA
Organism: Drosophila subsilvestris; assembly: GCA_035043285.1. Lineage (NCBI taxonomy): Eukaryota > Metazoa > Arthropoda > Insecta > Diptera > Drosophilidae > Drosophila > Drosophila subsilvestris. Next base: position 280,244 of record JAWNNB010001739.1, read on the forward strand.
AGCGATTTTGCAACATTTAGCACACAGGTTGACTTTTTTGCGTTTGATATTTCCATAGACATGGACGTAGGCCCGTGGTTTTCTATAGGGGTTTGTATTTGAAAACGGAAATTTACTCAAGTATTTTAACCGAATTTTTATGCAACTAAAAGTCAGAACAAGTTGTTAAAAGTTTAAGCTAAAAATTCCTCAATTAAAGAATAGATTTTTCTGACATTAATAATATTCTCAATGAACGGATACTTCCTATAAAATAGTTTTAGTTTAGAAAATTATAATTTTAAAATTATTGTATATTATTATTTTATTAAATTATTATTAATTATGGAAATTCATATTCAAAGTAAAAGGATAAACCTACAGAAGCATATGCAAAATACTCCACATAAAAACTCTTACTGCTTTAGACCGTAAGCAGCAGCAGCCACTGGTTTCTATATGTTTTATTGGCTCCGCAACAACACGAGTCATTAAAATGATTCACTCAACTGTAGCCAGGGTCTATTGTTGTATCTGGTTATTGTCATGACTTATTTATACATATACATATGTATACATATACATATACATACATACATAGTACATATGTACGTACAAAATCTATATATATTTTTTCATTCATTCAGAAATATTTTATAGAGAAATTTACTTGACACTTTTATACATATGTATTAGCAGCTATTTACCATTCCAATAATGCAATATTATTGGGGAGAAAGGTTACAAATTTCATGAATATTTTATTACGCATTTACTCGTTATATGATGTTATGAATTGTCTGAATTTGAACAGACAGGGATTCAAAATTAGAGAAAATTTACGCATGAATGCAGATTAATAATACTACAAATATATTTGAATTATTATAATCATTTTTCGGTTAAAGGATTGGAGACTTTGGGATAGGTATTGGGCGGCATTAGTGATCAATTTATTTAATTAAATTTGTTAACAAGTATCATTCTAAGGGAATCCCTATTCAATCTCATTTCTTCAATTATTGGTAACTATCCACAATCAAGGTAAAACCCAAATAAAATTCTACAATTTAAGCTCTGCACTTAAACCAGATCAATTTTCATGGCCTACAGGCACACAAAATGTGTGCAATAAATAATTAAACGATAATAATGTGTAATGTATGCATGTATGTATGTATGAATGTTCTACATATTTTCCACAAATTAATTGTCATATTTCATGCAGATTTTAAATTGGCACAAACTTTTCACATATTCGTATATGCACTCGCTAAATATTCATAAATATTTGCATGCGAATATAAAATTGATTCTCTTGATTAATTGTTTGAGAGAGAAAATTGAATATTGAACTCAATAAGATTAATTTTCAACACACACACACATAGAGAGCGAGAGAGAGAGCGTTGAAAATGCGGAAAATGCACGCTGCTTTCATTCAAAATTCTCACCTCATATATTTTGTGGGTGGTTTGAGGAAATTTTGCTAAATAAATTATGGTATTAAATAAAAGTCAAGTAAAACAAATAATTTGGATACTCTATGAAGTGGGCTATTAGGATTTTGAGAAGAAGTTTTATAGAGAAAATATGTAGAATGCGCTAAGACTCACTGTAAGAGAAGACAAAATTTGCGAGGATATTTGTTTGATATATGCAAGGGTATCTAAACCTAAACACGCTGAAAGACTCCTTCTTTTTGGCTTCCCTTCTTTTCATAATTTCCTTATGCATTACCCATTTGAAATAATAGTTAAAGACTAATTAGAAAGCGCAATCAAATGACATAGCTTTATGGCTTTTGACACACACGCAGAAAAAATCAGCCCCAAAATGCCAGCGGGCTATTAAACAAATTGTGTGCTACGAAAAATGTTATGCATAAATGTTGATTTAAAAGCTTCGGAATAGATTAACTGCTGGAGAGTGGATTGTTGATTGTGTTTACGTAAATTTGATGTGGAGGGTCTCCTGCCTGCCGTATATCATTGTTTATTAGTCATATAAATATAATGCAAAAGTGAAGGCAGTTTATGGCACACCTCTCTCTCTCTCTCTCTCTGTCCCGACAGTCGAAGGGCTACTCTACTCTCCTGGCCCTGCTGCTCCCGCTCTTTATGTGTGTGTGTGTTTGTGTGTGCCATTCGCATTAGTGTAATACCCCGGAAAAGCGAATATCCCCAATATTTAATAGATGCGTATGCCTTTCTGCCTCTCTGGTGTCTTACTTTTCCGAGAGAGATTGCAATGGTTTTTGTTGTTGTTGTGTGTGGGAGAGTGTCGTAAAATTTATACGGTCTTTAAAATCATATAAAAAGTGTTAATTTTCCATGTGTTGCTTCGTTCCCCCCACTCAAGGGAGTAGCTGCCGGGGAGTGCGTTGTGAAAATGGAAAAGCAAGGTGAATCGGGCAGAGTTTTTATGAGGCAATGAGGATAATGTGCGGGCTGAGGGGTTTGACTATTAAAGTGATGTGTGGAGATAAACAAACATCATTTGACTTTCAAATTTATTGATAAATCTAAGATCTTATGACTCTACGGCCAACAAAACCCTTAAACCTATGCGGCATACGACCCCAAAGGTCGTAACCTGCGAAAGGGATGCACATAAAAGGTACAGTGCAAAAATGTAAATGCGGAACTTTGGCTAATGAAATCGTTTCATAAAATGTAAGGGAACTACTGCAGAAATGTACAAGAAATTCACTCAAATAAACAAATATCAAATTCCAATTAATTCTTAAACCAATTTCAAGATTTATTTACATTAAAAAACTTCAAACTTAAATTTATCTTAGCTTAAAGTACAATAATTCTAATGACAGCCACACTCTTTGGCCACAGACTTCTGGTATTTGGTTAGATCGATTATATCCTCACTCAAATATCTCAGTATGGTAATCGAACCCAAAACAGTGGGCACACAGCAGGGCTTTGGCAGATGCGGCTGCTTGAGGTGCATCAGGGTCTGGACGATGGCATGATTTGTGGCATTCATTTTGGTGCCCAGCGGAAAATTGCAGCCACCACCGCAGAAGTATGCCTCGAATTTCTTGGGTGCAATCACCCAGTTGTGCATTTGCAGCTCCTTGAAGTCCACCGTGAAATTCAGACGCTCGCAGGACTGTGGGGGCTTGTACAGGTCCATGGGTGGTGGCGGCGGGCGTTTTGGCGGCGGACTGTTGGCCCTGCGCTTCTGTAGATCCCGCTTGAAGCGGAGCTTCTGTATTTTAACCAGGAGTTCGGGGCCATTAAAGTAGCCCACGATGAAGGGCTCCTGGCTGGACCGACTGGCCGCTGGGGGCACCAAGCCGGCAGCAAAGGTGCTCAGGTGAGAGTCGCCAATGGAGAAGCGCAGCTCGTGACGCTGCTGGGGACTCCTTCCCTGCAGCCAGGTGCGCAGAGTGGGCGTCAGATTGAACTCCAACCATCCTCTATGGCTGGTCGTGGTGTTCACGGAGCCGAGGATCTGGTAGGAGAAATCCTGACGATTGTCGAGTCGCCTGTAAACGGACACCGTCAAGTTGTCCCTCCTGTCCACCAGACTCTCCTGCTTGTAGACCCTCAACATGGCCTGAACGAGTGTCAAATCCACGGGAACATCGTTCGTATTGAATGTTATATGCAGATCCAAGTCATTCGAATGATCCTCGGGCTTGACACGACTCGAAAAGGTTAGAATGCTGTTGCAACTGGCAATCTCCTGGCGATCCTCATTGGATATTAGTATGTCATCATCCAGGGATCGCTTGTGCCGCTGATGGAGCACCTCTTCGGGCTCTTGGCCCTCGTTGATTTCATTGTAGACTTCCAGCAGAAATTTCGAGGCAGAGTTGTGCAGATTCGGTTGTGCCTGACGCCGCGGACGATCGCCCAGGTCCAGTAGATCTATCATTTCCATTTGTTCGCTCAGAGGACGGGTGTCATAGATGGGCGTCTCTATGTGCGGATTGCTGTCTATGAAGGTGGTGCTCTTCACGCAGCTAGCGAGGGTTATTACAAGGAATAAAATTAACATGATGTTTACTGGAAGAGTGAACGGTGTTGAGTGAGTTCTGTGATGGAAGAACCGATCACTTTTAAAGGTGCTTTAGGTAGAAATACCCACAGGAACAGGTAAAGAAAAAACAGGGCAAAGGGTGTCCAATTGGTTGAGGCTTATCCCACCTGAATCTCAGCTGTTCATGGCCTGTTTTCTTAGGCCAGGGACTACCAATAAGTCAATTTACAACCAGATAATCTGTTTATGGCTCTATAAACTAATCATATTTCTTCTCTTATTTTTTCCAGGTTTCTTGCAAATCGAAAACAGTCGCGAAGAGGACCAAGGCAAGTACGAATGTGTGGCCGAGAATTCTGTGGGCACCGAGCACTCGAAGGCCACCAATTTGTATGTGAAAGTACGTCGTGTGCCGCCCACTTTCTCGCGCCCACCAGAGGCCATCAGTGAGGTGATGCTGGGAGCAAATCTGAATCTATCCTGCATAGCTGTTGGATCCCCAATGCCGCATGTCAAGTGGATGAAGGGTAAATGCCAAAAAATTTTGCACAGAAAATTATAATCTCTAATCCTGTATCCTTTAGGTGCACTGGATCTAACGCCCGAGAATGAGATGCCAATTGGTCGGAATGTGCTGCAGCTGATCAACATTCAAGAGAGCGCCAATTACACTTGCATTGCGGCCTCCACTTTGGGGAATATCGATTCCGTTTCGGTGGTTAAAGTGCAATGTAAGTAGAGGTATATTTTAATAAGAAATATATATAATATTTTCTCTATCTACAGCCCTGCCCACTGCCCCCACCGACGTGCAAATCTCTGAGGTGACCGCCACTTCAGTGCGTCTGGAGTGGTCGTATAAGGGTCCCGAGGATCTGCAATATTATGTCATCCAATACAAGCCGAAGAATGCGAATCAGGCCTTCAGTGAGATCAGTGGCATCATCACCATGTACTATGTGGTGCGTGCCTTGAGTCCCTATACGGAGTACGAGTTCTATGTGATAGCCGTGAATAATATTGGACGGGGTCCGCCCTCGGCCCCAGCGACCTGTACCACCGGTGAGACAAGTGAGTATCAAGACACACACACAAACACACAGAGATTATTCTCATACCCCTTAAAAAGGATCATTTAACTAACTGCCAACTGTCTTTGTCTTTGTCTTTCCCTTTATGCTGCTGCTGCCACAAAAAAAGGATTTTCAAGCAATTTCATTTTGAATTTCGAGACTTTTTTTTTTTGCTAGATGCAATTTTTATTTTCTTTGTGCGGAATGGAATACTAAACCCTTTTCGAACATGTTCTCTCTCTCTCTCTTTATATTTTCTATCTTTTGTGATTTTGTGTGCTTTCCTCCTGCTTTAGGCGATTTCTCATTTGGTGGCACAAGTAAGTATCCATCCTCATGGCAAACAAAATTTTATGGCTGGCCAAAAAATGGCCAAAACAATTTCAATAACAATTGTTGAGCAGCGGAAAATGCTCCAATACCCGGAGTCCTGCAAGGGCTGGGGTAAAATGGGGGCAAACGTAAAGGAAGTAAAGGGCATAAAAGAAAGTAAAAAGCAGGGAGGGAGAAAGAAAGAAAGCGGAATAACAAGTAGCTAGATAGAATCAAAGGTAAATGCAATGCTCTGGAAATCGTTGCATACGCAGCTGCAGGTAAAGTCTGATGTTCTCTGATGTATGTGATGTGGTGTGTGCGGTGTGAGCGTTTACCTCCCACCCTCTTTGTAGACAGGCAGCTGCCATTTCTGCCGTTTTTTTCATACCCTTGAAGAACGCAGCTGCCAGTCGCAGTTTTCTATGCCCAAGAACGGGGTAAAAATGATTTGTAGCAGATCTTGGACATCTTGGAGAGGGAGGACAAACCAAAAGGACTATATAATTTTTATTTCTGATCAGCATTAGAGATTTTTACTGAGCCTAAGGCGAACAATACGAATTTTTGCTGAAAGAATTTAAGCGAGCTCCGCTCATAATAATAATCCAGTCATGCATTAGAAGCCTCATTTTAGATCTAACTTGAAACTTGAAAAAAATTACTGAAATTGTTTTCCTATATTAATTAATCCTTAAGTAATCCTACCCAAAGGTAGAACTTTTATATGAAAAATGTAAAAGTTTTAGTTTTATTCACCATTTTTAGTACAAATCTTTGACTCTAGCATATATGTTTCATAGACAATTTTTATGTGCCAGGGGTTGGGAATTTATTGCATGCACATTCCAGGGCATCACACTATTCGTTACCACAAAACTTATCCTTCTTTCTTGTGTGTTCCCTGTTCGTCTGGCCCCGCAAACAACGCATAAAGTTTGCATTGTTATGCGTTCGTATGAATGCGCTTTGGAGTCTTTGTGTGTGGGTGGCTATGATGGGGGGTGGGGGTATGTGCTACTGTATGCCCCTCTTCGTGTTCCTCTACTCCTGCCAATTGCGCGTAAGCGTACGCTTGTCTGACATGCCTTTCCTTCCGCCTGATACTCCCTGCACGGACGAGGTTTTTTTTTGCTGCAACAGCAGCAGCAGCAACGGCAGCAGCATGTCGTATAAAAGTTGAAAACTTTTATTGCTGCAATTATGCTTATCGCTTGCCCAATATCGTTTCGAAATATTATTTCGATAGCAACGTTTATGGGCAAATTCACAGGGCTACAGGATAGAGCGAGGCGAGGCGAGGCTACAGGCAGACAGTCGTCGGATTCGGATTCGAAATCGGATACGAAGGAGTGTAGCATCATCCGCAGGTCAGAGGCAATGCTTAACACGTGTCATTTGGTTTAGGTAGCAGCTGAGCGAAGAGCCAAGACCCAAGTTGGGTGGTGGATAATCCTGCAGCTTTGTTTATGGCCTTGTGACCGTACACTACCAAAGTGGAAAAGCACATTAACTGAATGGAGAAGTATTGTTAGGGCCAGCAGCTGATGATGCGAATGAAGCACCTGAGACTCAAAGGACTCTGCCATGGCAGAAAGATGAAGATTGGTTTTTAAGTGTAGTTTTACTTTTACATTTTACTACTTTTCGGTTAGAGAAAATTCATAAAAAATTAATTATGCAAGAGAATATTAGGACACTTGTGGGGGAATTCAATGATTTATGCAATTGTTTCATATGAATTTGAGGTATTAAATTTAGTATTTCATACCTAAACCTTATACCGATAAACTAATAGGTAGTACCAAATACTCTTAGATATATAACAGCCTCAAAAAGTAGCACGAAACTAATTTCCTGCAATCTCAGAATAGACTAAAATATCTATTAAAATAAAACACAAACGTTTACCATAAATGTCATCTAGAAAACCATTACAGAGATTTATTTCTGCATGGAAAACCATCTAGAAACTCTAATCTTTTGTTGAATATATGAAATAGTTGGTTAAATGTCTCACGCGTCATGCGGCAACGCCGCTCAGTTTCTTGGCAGCGAGGCATTCGGCTTTTCTGCCTAGAGAAGCTTTTTCTAATGTATTTCAATTAAAATGTTCTCTTAAGAGCTGCAACTAATTGAAAGGCAATCCAATTGTAGTGTTTCTTTATTTGATTAACATACAAAAATAGATACCAAAATGTAGCAAATATTTATAGACATTTAGCAATTTCTTCGCAAAAGGTTTCTCCTCCACTAGGAGAGGACTAAATTGTAGCTTCGTTATCCATACGAAATAATCAAATATAAAAGACAAAAGTCTTGCCCTGAATCACAATATTTGCCCAACCCCGGAATACATACATACATATATATGGAGATATGAGACAGAGAGGAGGAAGAGGAGGAATAGAGCTGCACTCTGGAAACCTAACAATTATCCAGGGCATCACCTTACACTGCTCCACTCATCGTAAGGACATACCCTTACCCCACCCCCCTACTGAATGGATGGAAGGAAGGACAAATATTCGTATTTCAAGACAGCTGCAGAGCAGCACTTGAACGCTGTAATCAAAATTTACCTTTAAAGTGTCGAAGGATGAAGGAGGGTGGGTTGCTGGAGGGAGCGGTAGGTCGACCTAGGGCAAGCCTTTAACAGATCCTTTCGTCATGTAATCGGTTATATGGGCTGCACATGCTCCTCCAGACTCGCATCGCATCTATGATTCTCCATAGCAGGGTGTGTGTGGGAGGGTGGTGGGGGGGGGGGGGCAAGAATTTAGTGCCATGTACTTCTACTATAAGGAGTAGGCGTGTGCGCAGGCATGCAAGGGATACATATTAATGGAGCGTATCCGTATGTAATGTATATGCCCTTAAATGCAGCTTACGTGATGCTCTCTCCACTCTCTGGCTCACTCTCTCCTCTCTCTCTCCCCTTTCTCCCACTTGTATACAAACGTAGGCTAATAGGGAAGCCCAAGCAAGCAAAAATTGTTAGCCTCAATATGTGTGTGTGTGTGTGTGTGTGTGGGGGTATCCTACGGATACGTACGTACGTTTGTGTATCTGAGCTGCATGCAAATCTTGGCCATAACCAGGCAATGGACACACACACACACACACACACACACGAACACTCCACATGAGGCAAGGAGGCAGTGGCACAGGCACATCCTGGGGTAGTAGTAGCACTTGTGTAACAGATGAGATGACTGCGATATAAATTGTGGATAAAACTGCTGCAGCGCTTGTAGATATTGCAGCAGAAATTGTGAGAAATTGGAATTTATTGATTGCCCATTAACCAATTGAGGGAAACGCATATACGAATATGTGCACTATAAAAATGCATACCCACATATAGACACACTTGCACTGCAGCAAAATCATATTCCAGAATGCAGTTGGTAGTTGGTTTTTAATCATAAATGGGTATAGCTATGAAGTTGATTGAAAATGGAAACTAAAAAGCAGATTTAAAGGCACGAGATGGAAGGGATTACAAGCAGGGAAGTCATATTTATTATTTACTTTCGCGATGGGATAACTTTTATTGATGTTATAGACAGGATTTTCACTCCTTTCAAAGTTGTGCCAAGGAATATGCACGGGTATTCCCTATTTCCACACTAGCTCATATCATTCTTATCTATTCCTACTTGTTTCCATTGTGCATTACCGATCGGCCAGTTGAATTGGGTGATAGATACGTTCCCCTAATTAGCATTCATGTGTGGGCCAGAATTTGGCAAAAGGGGGAAAACAGAAGCAAAAGCAGCAAGCAGCAGCTTCTGGCAATGCGGCCGAGGCTTCTGATTGCGGACTCCGGCTGGGAATGCAGTTGTCCGGCAAATTTGATGCCCGTGCAAATGCATTGCACAAAATTATAGACAAGAGAGAGAGCTTCAAGGGGTTGCTGCGGGAAGGGGAGGGACTGGATAAATCATTGTTGTGTGGGAGACAACAAAAATCAGTTTATAAATGCAAAATTCGCACTATAATGGCCGCCAGGCTCTGACGCGCCATAACAATTTCCACAATATTCGTAGGGGGCCAAAAACGTATGTTTCGCACCCGCAGAATTCAAACGTTGTTTCTTCTACCAATTTCAAATTGCAATACGAAATGGAACAACAAATTGTGATGGATGGGGATTGGGGATTGTTTGTTTGCACTGCACGAGAATACCCTCAGTCACCAGTCCAAATGCCAGCCCCATAGCCGCTTCTGTCCCACTTATTTTCTCCTAATTTTAGTCTGTTTAATAATGGTCTACGTGCGGCTATGTATTTGTATGTGTGTGTTCGTGGTGTGTGTTCGATTTGCCCCAGAAAACGCTTAAAATCATTTAACAAAATTGCATATTTATGAATTAGCAGCAAAGCGAAATTATGGTCAGCATAAAACCATATTTAAAACATATTTAACATCGGATATTGAGATGCAATTTTGGTTAAACAATCACTTTGATTGTGGAAAAAGGTTAAGGACTAAGCGGAAAGTCTTTTGCTATGGATTCAAATTGGAATGGATTAAAAGTACACCAGGGAAATGGTATTTGGGAGGGGAGTTTGATAGTTTAAGTTACATTTAAGATCTAAAACCATACAAATATATATTTAATATTAATGTAGGCAGGTCATTGTGTTAATGAACTGCAACCACAAAAATAATCTATTGAAATAGTGATAGAAAACACTTGAAAACCCTAAGGGGCTTAACCTTTTTAATATCCTGACTTAAGGGTACGCTCTGTGTGAGTTAAACCCTACTTGCCAGGCAGTATCATGGCTCCCTCCTCTGTTTTAAATGATTTTTCATTAGACTCGAAATAAATTGCGCCACAAATTTCCCCTTTGAATTTTCGCTTACCAAAGTCAAATGTCTAAAGTGGTTTTTGCGGGCCCATTCTTTTGTCATTGCCATGCTAATATTCTACCATATTCTCTCTATGCATTTTCAGAAATGGAAAGTGCACCACGTAATGTTCAAGTGCGGACGCTGAGCTCGTCCACGATGGTTATTACCTGGGAACCCCCGGAGACGCCCAATGGACAAGTGACCGTAAGTACCAGGCATCAAGTGCGCATATTAAACGATAAGATCCAGCAGACTGCGGCTGCGGGGCCTGAATCCTGCTCGAACCTGTGTCCTGCAGCTGTAGCTGTGGGGGTCCTGGGGCCAAGCGACGCACTTTGTCACGTCAGAGTCGTCTGATGGGACGGATGGAGAGGGCTAGCCAAAGGGAAATTGGCAAAATGCCGTTGGCCATGTTCTGTGTGGAGAGTGAAGAGCGCCCTGCCCCGAACCTCCTTTTTGAATGCAAATCCCAAGCACCTTTACAACCCACAAATCCGAAGCACCTTTCCACCGCACAGACCGAAGCAATTCTCCTTCCTCCTTCCTCCATCGACAATTCTTGAATGCAAATCCGCATTACCTTTCCACGCAGACGAGACGACGGCAATTGTTGTGGTCTCTGGCTGGGTGCTGGCTGCTGGATTCAGGCAGAAGCTATTATAAAGTTCACAAATCTATGACCAGCTCGGTCATATATCATTTTCTGGTTTATCAGTTAATGAAAGGTGAATTTCGGATTTGAATTTGAATTTTGTGCAAATGAATTTACATTTTACACAGCATTTACAGCAGCTCTCTCTAAACCCAAACTCTCTTTCTCTCTCTGTCTTATTTAACAGGGCTATAAGGTATACTACACAACGAATTCGAACCAACCGGAAGCCTCATGGAACTCACAAATGGTCGACAATAGCGAGCTGACAACAGTATCGGAGCTGACACCCCATGCCATCTATACGGTTCGTGTGCAGGCCTATACCTCAATGGGTGCCGGTCCCATGTCCACACCCGTACAGGTGAAGGCCCAGCAAGGTAAGAGAAAGGGCATAGAAGGGAATAGAGTGGAGTCCTAAGTTAAGCCAAATTGATTGGGCAATCAGCTTCAATTAGGCACATGACTTAGCACGAGGAGCATAGAGCATTGATGATGGGTGATGGGTGGCAAATGCATTTTGAATGCAACGACGACACACATTTCGCAATTTAATTGCTCCAACTCAATCGGGAGCCCAATACAAACCCCCACATAGATCACACCAATTATTTAATTATAATGCAAAATGTCAAGCACAAACGTGTGTCCGTTCAATGAAATATTTAACTCTCTCTCCCTGTACGCACACACACACTTGATTACGATCTACGGGAATATTCATTAAATAGAAGGCAATTGCATTTTGTCTGCTTTCTGGGCATAAATCTGCATGTAAGTGCAGGCACAGGCTTAATCGGGGGCGTGGTCTGTAGTAGGAGTAGCAGTAGCCGTGACTGACTTACTGCCATTGGATGTCCTGTTCCTGTCCGGCTGTCAGTGGCCTTCTTAACTTTTGGCCAATAACTAAACAACTCGAGAGGATTTCCCAACTTTGAACTGTTTTCTTGGCATGGCAAATGTCTGTCTGATGCCATTTGGGTCAGACATCTCTCGGAGGAATCTAAGCAAATAACAAACCATTTAAATGTACAATGTTTTTATAGCTTTAAGTTGATTCCATCAAAGATAGGTCCGCCCTGTCCCTCTCCACTGTGGTGTATAAATCATTTTGGAAATTGATAATCATTCGGGGAGTGGCGACACATAGGAATGTGGGGGGGTGCCACGTCTCTCAATCAGTTTCCAATGCAAAAACCAAACAAAATGCTGCAGCAGCCAGAGAGCTACCGAGTATGGGTATGGGTGGCTGTCATTCCATCAATCTGTGTGGCTGGCCTGAAATCAGCATCTCATCATCAGCATACAAATATAACATTGCCACAGCATATTGATTTGCTTGTATTTTATTTAATTTCCGTAATTTCCGTTTCATTATTACCAAAAATCTGCAAAAACCCAAATGCCCCATGATGTTGTGTGTCGTGTGCGTCTGCCTATAAAAGGTGTGCCATCGCAACCGAGCAATTTCCGGGCCACCGATATCGGCGAGACCGCAGTCACACTGCAATGGTCAAAGCCTACGCATTCCAGCGAGAATATTGTACACTACGAGCTCTACTGGAATGACACATATGCCAATCAGGCACATCACAAGTGAGTATTTTCTTTCAAAATTTATATTTAATTATTGAATCAATCCTCCCGTTGCTTTCAGGCGCATTTCCAACTCTGAATCGTACACGCTGGATGGTCTGTATCCTGATACCCTGTACTATATCTGGCTAGCGGCTCGATCCCAACGGGGTGAAGGGGCCACCACACCGCCCATACCAGTACGCACCAAGCAATATGGTAAGTGTACCTTCAACCGATCCTCTGATTTCCCCATATTGTATTTCCATAAGTTAGGTGTCGACGAACAAAAACAAAAACAAAAGCAATAAACTGTCGTAGTCGTACAATTTGCTCTATAAGTTTAAGTACAAAACTGAAAACTGATGTTTGATTTTCGCAAAAACATATTTCCATAAATAATACATATACTACCTATATGATATATACCTACTATATACATAAACATATGCCCTATATACTATATGTAGTTCAGTTACCCAAATTCTCCCAACAAAAATACCCAACCCCAACCCCCGCCTCTGTGTCTGTTTGAGTGTGTGAATCCGAATATATATTCTTGAGTATTCTTCTGCTTACGTGGAAAAAGGTAAACTCTGTATGAATGATTGTGAATATGAACGATTCGGGTTGAGTGTGAAGTGAGTTATGCACTTGCCCATTTAAATATATTTTTAATATATAATCGTATATATGTATAACCATAAATATAACCATATATATTGTAGGATTTGTGATTGTTCTGATTGTTCCATTGCAAGTTAGAATTAAGTTTTAGTTGTGTATTAGTTTTCTAGTTCAAGTTATACACGATCCACAAGACATGGAAAAACTATACATAGACTGTAAAAAACCCCACACAGATTATACATAATTAGCACATAAATATACCACATAAATACATACATATTTAAGATATTTCATATCTATATAGCAGTACACACCACCAAAGAAAAATTAAGTGAAAAAAATACTAAGACCATATGTACCTAAATGAAACCCTAGATGGAATCATCGACAGATCGCCGGAAGTCTTGGTAGATTTTTAAAGATAATGAGAAGTTATGGGAAGGATTCTTAAAGAAAAAAAAGAAGAAGAAACTCCATCGATTATATATAGATTATTGAGTATCAATAATTTATACATTAAGTAAATGTACATTCATATGCTTTAAAAGGCTAAAGCGTTTCCATTTAACCCTTAAAACTCTAGTCAACTCAAAATTAAATTCCTAGATGTTATTCCTAGTTAAATGCCAATGGAAACCCTTGAATATTTCTTATTAATAAACAGTTACATTAGTTGCAGCATTTAAATACCAAAGATTAATTAATTGATTCTGTTGGTCTTTAAAATGTCTTACTTATTACTCTGCGATCTGTGCGACTAATCCAATTAGAAAACCAAAAACTCATTTTACAATTGCCAACATCACACCAGTTCACACCACACCACAGGATAGAAAAGCCACAACAGATTTGCCCCATAAACAGCAACCACAACGATATACCAAAACACCTTTTCATTTACAAATCTAAAGCAAATTGCATGAAAATGTAATGCCAGATAGGAATAAAAAAAGAACTAAACTGAACTGAATGGAATGGAATAGAAAACCAAACAATTATGGAATGCATATTTGGATTTGTGTGTGTTATTTAGCATGGCTCGATTATGGTCCCCAATTATGATAGCTCTGCCTTTGAGTGTTAAATCATGTAAATTATGCCAAAACAATTTTCCAACTTTAGACCACTATTTAAGTGGCAAAATTCCTAATGCACATTGCACTCCTCCTGCACACTGCACTCCACTCCGCACTCCGCACTCTGCACTCTCTCTACAGAAGCCCTTGGATAATAGACCACAGAAACCAAAACCAGAAATTCCTCTACTGAAACTCACTCACTCTTTCTCTCTCTCTGTCTCTGTCTGTCTCTGTGTCTAGAAAATTGATTTTGAATGATATTTTAATAGAGCGATGAAGCGAAGACAACTGTCTGTCTGTCTTGTTCTTGTATTTGTCTGTCTGCCGCAGGACGAATATTTCCTTATGGCAGTGTGGCATAAATATCACTTTTGGTTTTCATATTTGCACGTCTTGCATTTTCCGCATAATTGAAACATAAATTGGTTCTAATCCCAAGCGAATGCACAAACAAATCTTCAAGTTATTTTCAGTTTTAGTTTGAGTTTGAGTTGAGTTTTGGAATGTGCTATCAATTCTGATAGCTTCCTAATGACTTTTTATTGTTAGCACTCTCAAGTTATTGTTGTTGTTGTTGTAGTTTCAATTAGTTATAATATTTTATCCTTGAAAACTTTCGAATGTACTCCGTACTCTTAGATGTTGAAACTTTTGATTTGATGTCCCTGTCCCTGTCCCCACCACCCCACATGGTTTATGCAAATTAATGTTTCTATCCTACCTACCCTCTATAAATGTATATAATGTATGTGAATGTTGTGTGTAGTTACCTATAGCTAGACCTTTTTTTAAACCAATTTATATTCTCTTTCCTTGATAAGCTAAGCATGACTATGGGTTCCCGCTTCTCTGTCACTCGTAGTTTGAAACAAATTTTCAGCTCAAAAAAGTCGTTACCAAAAAATATGCACAAAAGGAACAAAAAATAACAAAAAAGGAGTCAACATTTATTTGCATAAACCATTGGATATACGTACTATATGTCTTGATATTCGATTTTTATTTTATAATGATATTATATATATATTCAATGCCTATCTATAAACCATATTATTGATTTTGATTATATTATTGATTTGCTTTTATGGCCTTTTCGTTTCATGTTACAACCCCGATTCGATTTTTGGTTTTGACATTTTGTCTATTTTGTGTTTCCTACTGCTAATTGCTGAACTAAATGCTCATAACCAAAACTGTGTGTGTTCTTTGGCTATGCAAATAAAATCAACAACAATGAACAAACATCCGACATGCAACTTGCAACTTGCAACATGCAACATCCACATCAATCCAAATGAAATCCAAATCAAAATGCACACACAAAATACGTTCCGTTCCTCCCATCTATGTAATTAGTACCAGGTGCACCGCCCCGTAATATCACAGCCCTAGCCAGCAGCTCGACGACGATCGCCCTTAGCTGGCTGCCGCCGCCCGTTGAGCGTTCGAACGGTCGGATCATATACTATAAGGTGTTCTTCGTGGAGGTGGGCCGCGAAGATGACGAGGCCACCACACTGACCCTCAATATGACCAGCATCGTGCTCGACGAACTGAAACGCTGGACCGAGTACAAGATCTGGGTGCTGGCCGGCACCTCCGTCGGCGATGGTCCGCGCTCCCATCCGATCATATTGCGAACCCAAGAGGATGGTATGTATGCCCATGACAATCTTACCTATGGCGTAAGTCTTACCTAAATCGATTTATATTTTATGTTTTCCATTTATTCGTTGTTCTTGTTTTTTTTTCTTAAGATTATCTTACAATTTATAGTTTTATCCACCTCCTAAGTTTAGTTTTTAATTTTATGTTTCTATCGTTCCCCCAGATCATACCATACATACCATAATTAATATTCAACCTCAAAACTAATCGAATTTTGTACAATTTTTGAATTTTGATATCGAGAGCATTCCACCACAGGAGCAGCTAAGCACTATGGAGATCGTTAACCGATATATATAGCGATATATCTACATATATATACTATATATTTTTTGTCTACCAAAATTAACCTTTTTTTTGTTCTTGTGTTTAAAACCATATAATCCATAAAGCTGTTGATCAATTTTTGAAATCAGCTCGAATTTTGTTTATTTTTTATTTCAAAGTTTTTTACTTTGTAGTTTATTCATTTTATTGTTTATGATCTTTTAAAAAGAAGATTCTTCAGTGACATTAAATTCTATTCAGACTCAAAGATTCATCTCTTTTCCTTCTGTTAATATTAGCAGCATTTTGTTTCAAAGAGAATCCTAGAAAATGTTCATAGCATACTTCTCCAGTTTCTACTCGTTTCGGATCACTAGGAATCCATTGATGATGAATTTTTGAATGTCTAGAGAACTAATTGTTTTTTCAACCTTACCACCAAACATTTTTTTTATTTTTTTATTTCATTTACTTTTTTTACATTTTTTCTTTCCCGTTACTTTAATTTTGTTGAACAAACCCAAAAAAAAACAAAAAAGAAAAACGTATACAAAATTTAATAATCATTGGCACAAATGAAATTGCATATTTTTTGGCGCAATTTTTGACTACTTTTTGCACTTACTCTCTCTCACTATATCTCTCTCTATAAAGCAAACTAAACTTTTTAGAAGAACTCCTATATATATATATATATATTGTGTACTATATATGCAAGCAAAGATCGAACTATTTTTGTTATATTTAATTCTTGACTGGCAATCGTCTCGAGAAATGCAAGCAAAAATTGCAAGCACAAATCTTTGAATCACAAACAAAAACAAAATAAAAACCTTTATAAATAATTATTTTTGAATATAATGGAATGCATCAAACTGTTTGTGGTAATTTGTATAGCACCAAAAAACAAAACAGCAACAACGCCATCAACTCGTATGTATGTAATTTACATAATTGTTTTTTGTATTTTTGGCATTTTAATTTGAGTTTTTGTAAGCACCTCACATCACAGCACTCAAAACAAATACTACACAAATTTGATTTTAGTCTATTTGCATTCAATATTTCATTAATTTATGCAATTATAAAAGTAAACTCCGGGCCTAAACAGGAGCTGTGTATAATCATATAATTATAACCCTTGAGGGTGCTAAAAACTCGCTTAAATTTTTCATCATTTCATTATACGTGTATTTGCCCTCAACAAATAGTGCAAAATGTTTTCGCTCTATTTATTTATGATTTTTTTTCAAACACGTTCACCATACTCTATACATCCACATGTGTAATATTTCTGCATATGTACATATTTAATAACGTTTACAAAAGCACGATGGGGGTGTGTGTGTGGGGTGTATCATTTTTGAACCCCCTATCTACTATTTGGTTTTTGGCATACAATTTTGCACTTTCGTCGCCACGTGATGCGCTGCAACTGCTGCTGTTGCTTTTCACTCAAAAGCAAAGGCCTCCGCAAAGTCCATAAAGCACGTTTTTTAATGGATTTTTGTGTTTTTGGTTTTTTTTTTTTTTATTGCTATGCAAATACATCGATGCAGAGCAGCAAGCGGTGGCGACGACGACAAATCCTTAAATTGATTTCTGCACAAAATTAACCGATTTTTACCTTCGCATATATAATTTGTATATACATATGTATGTATATTTTATGTTGTTGACCGATTTTATTAAGTTTTATTTGCCATCACCTGCATGTTTGCACAGTTAACACATTTCCATACTATTTGCATTTGGCTTTATTTTTCCCCATTTCCCCTGCACTACCGATTCGATCCTGCACTACTGCCCCTTCAATTTGGAGTGTTTGTCTGTTTGAAAGTGGTAGCCCAGCTTTAGAGGTCCAGAGACCATGCTGTGTCCTGCTGTGCTTTATCAAAGAATATTTTCATTGTCCACAGTCCTGTCCTCCTGGCTGTTCTTTGTTTTTTTATAAATAGTGAGAAAGTTTTTTACAAATGAATATTTTAGATCAAAGGTACTACTTTTGATTGGTATTTGATACCAGGCTGTCCATTGAATATTTCTGTGAGTTTTAAGAAGCAGCATTGATTTTCGTTTCCTTCCTAAATGGTCTTCTAAATGCTATAAGTTATTGTGTGTTACTTACCTTGGAAGGGGTATTTGTTCATTAAATCGAACTATCTTTATAGATAGAAATATAAATACATACGAATTATAGACTCTGATGGATTTAATACGCTTCCCTATTAAAATCTCTACTGAAAATTCTCTCACAACAAAACCAAAAATAATTAAATAATTCAATTCGTTTCATTCTTTATTTCACACTCAACACCCCATCGTCAATTACTATTAACTTTTTATTAAATCTTCATTAGCTCTTGAGCAGCACTACATACCACTACAATCTCACACACACAGACAACGTTAAAACCTTCCATTAAAATGCTTGTTTAGCTGTTAAACTGCTTGTTCAACGAACGAAACGAAATAAAACAATTTTCTTTATAAAGTACCTATTAAATTTTTGTGTTTTATGAACTACTTCAACACCAACTGAAAGTGGGTTCCACTTCATTTTGTTTTGGCTAAGCACCGTAAATTAAATGTACTTATTGTTAAGCACCTTAGTGTACGTCTCACTCGCTCTCGCAAACTAACTTTAATCCTATCTATCTCTCTCACTCACTGACTGAGGCTCTCTCTCTGTCGGTCTCTCTAGTTACTATAGTTATAATAAGCTAAGCATTAAGCTCACGTCGATGCACCGATAAGCACTCTGTACGCACATTCTCATGCTCATGCACTGGCACATATATTGTACAATGCGAATGGGAATGAAACGTAAATGAGAGTACATTTTGCTAAATAAACTGCATAAAGTAGGGAATATTCTGATTAGATCTAAGCACCAAAACGTAAGAAGAAAGCACAACCAAACAGCAAGTAAAATTCACAAATCACAAAAACAAAGTAAGCAACAAAGACTAAAATAAATCACGGGAATGTAAGTACTAATAAGCAAGAAAATCACTAAAAAGCAACTAAATCACCAAAGCACTAGCATTAAGAAATTCAAAAGAAAGCACCAACGCACCTCACTACTCGCACCAATGAGTGTATCTGTATCTGTGACTGACTGGATTTTTATTTTAATTGTACTCAATTTAGCACAACCAAAGGCTAGATGCCACATAACTCACTCGCCCCGAAAACCCGAGAATCCCAAACCAGAACCCAACAAAATAAACCAAAAGCAAAACCAACCAATTCCCTATGCAAGAACCTCCATCGTACGTATAGCCAGCGGCTCACAAGCAGCAGCAGCATGGCATAGCATCAGCTATAGTGGCATTAGAGGGTCAGTACGTACATAAGTATGTACGAGTATTTTATACTCGTATTTTCTTTTTTTATGACCAGTACTATTAGAGAGTACGAAGGTATATTGGGTTCGAGTAGAGGTATAATACAGAAACAATTCGAATTAACAGAAGAGTTATTTCCTTGAAGTACGCCTGACCTTTGAAGCCTCAGGATCTTTAATTTGTCTCTCTATTAAAGATACTTAAACGTATTAGCTAATCAATTAGTGAAATTTCTTACGTTCGAATAACGCTATCTGCCTCTTTGGCTGGGTATCCTTTAGTCTATATACCGAAGCGATCCTTTACTGCTTGTGCTTTTTCTACTAATTTTTTTCGTGTGTCTGTTTCGTATGTTTGGAGCGTATATCGTTATGATGTGATGCGCTTGTTAGCTGCCACAGCACAAATGCAAATTCAAATGCAAATGCATTCCACCTGTCTAAAGCTGGGCACTTGCCTTTCATTCGCCCATCTCCAGGTATTTTAACCCCTACCCTAGTATATCTCTGGCTCTGTCTCTGGCTCTGACTCTGACTCTCTATGCGAAATTCGTAAGGCAAGCAGATTTGTGCTTTGTGCTCCCAGACACAGTCCCTCATAGACACACACACACACACACATACATGTCCTGCTCACGTAAAGTACACCAAAAAAGTTGAAAAAGAAAAATACAAAACAAGAAAATAAGGAAAATCTTTTGGGCTTAACCGAAGATTTGGATACCCTTACAGAAACCCTAGGTTTAGTTTGTGTAAAAACTATGCTCGTAATATGAAACTTAAACTTCTAAGTAGCTTTCCCATGGCAGCTACAGTCTACAGCGATCGTTCTATCTGTTGATTATCCATCTATCCATCCGAAATACATCATATCATGGGGCTCCCCCTTGGAAAGTGTACACAAATGAGCACCACCTCGAGCAATGGAAGCTTAGCAAGCGCTCTCCTTGCTTCGTTTGTTCCATTCAGCACTAAAATACAAAAATAAAATACATATACAACAAAAAAGAGATATACAAAATAGAGAGAACACTTCTAACGGTAGCATTTTAATTATTTTACATTTTCAGTGTGTGTGTATGTGTCTCTGTATGTGCAGGAATGCGCTCCATGTGTCCGTATGGGGGTGGCAGTGTCATGGTGTGAATGGCGACAAAAGTACAGTGAAGCACTCTATGCAGTGTTGTGCCCTGTCCTCTGTCCTCCTCTTCCTTCCAAAACCCATCTGTCTCGTAGTAGATGAGCAGCCAGAACACTAATGAAGCATAATTTAACATTCGCGTGGCCGTCAGTTGCAGTTTGAATAACTTTGTATTATGTATTATGCATTTTTTTAACATTTTTAATGAACCCAACCCCAAAAGCCATGATTCAGGGCAAGGCACTGACGACTGACAAGAGATTTTGTTGTATACAGAAATAAATATTGGGTTTAATTGAATTTAAACTTGACTAAAAAATTAAAAGAAATATCTAACATAATATTTAATTGAAGAACAACACAAACAATTTTCTAAACATGGTTTTTAGCAGCAGAGCTCCTTACAAATATCATTTTATATTTACAACTCCGTTCCAAAATTCATCTGCCCTCAGGATAAAAATGTAAACTAAGTTAATAAACAAAATAGGTATTTTTCAAGCTAGATTTAAGAGCATATTAAAAATATACAACTACTATGGTACTGAACTATGGTAAGTTATCTTTTGTAACATAAGCCCTAAGTTATTCTCTAAGCAATGCCCTTTCGGCATTCCAATTTTATAAAACATAATTTTCCACAAAAGAACAATATTCAATATTAAATTCTGTACAGTATCAAAGCCGGGTGTGCCAACAAATATGTAGATTTTGTATCATGTTTTTCCCATGTGTTCTGTCCCCCGCTCCCGTCTTCAGTTGTTCGCCTTTCCGTTTCCGTATCTGTGGATTCTTCTGTAATTTTTGCACCAAGTAAAAACCTTTTTGAAACTGTATACTGTAAACTAAAAAGCAAATATTTTATATCTTTTTTCATATAACAAAAATTACCACAAAAAAAAACAAAAAAAAATAAAATAAAAAATAACAATAACTTTGCTTGGCCACTCGCACCTTGCACTCCACTTGCCTCTGTTTCGTGCACCTTTTTTTGAATGCAAATCAAAATGGAAACAAAAACACACATCTATAAATCTTTTTGAAACTTTTTTGATGTGAATACGAAATTATTGCGATAATTTGATTTTTGAACGCAACCTTTAAATGGATGGTGGTTTATAATAATTAAATAAATACAAAACAAATTTTTAAAACTATTTAGAGAAAAAGAGTGAGTATTTTTAATGGTTGACTATGTATAATGTTTAAGAATGCCCAAAAAACCCATAGCAACTGATATACTATATCTATATACTATCTCTATTTATCGTACATACATATATATATATATTTTGAAATGTGGTCCAGAAATGTTGACCTACAAAACTAAAAAAATCCCAAAAATCTCTTTTTGTTTTTTGATATGTTTCTCTATTTCCAAAAAAAAACAAAACTTTTTGAACATGAAACCATGAAATCGAAGCCGAAAAAAGATACCCGGCAATGGATCTTAATACATATAGCGAACATACATATATACCTCCATATATACTATATATCGAGTGTTTTTGTTTTCCTGTTTGATTTTCCTAATATATGTTTGTTTTTTGCACACACAATACGAAGTATAAAGAAACCTTTTTTGAATGCTTACATGTTTGTTTTTGCTAAGTGAATAACGGAACGGTGGAATCGCCAAACGGATTTCCACTTGCCCAGTTTTTGTGTACACTTTTTTGACATACCGATAAGTAATGGTCTATATCTATATCTATACTATAAAATATGCTATAGCAAGGTATAAACTGCACTTCTAATTCACATTTTTTGAGCACCTCCCCCCGTACCATATATCCAAATACCCACCTCCCCCAAAATATATAGCACTTAAGCAGCACTTTTGGTTCCACTATGATTTTCTCCCACCTCCCACCTGTCTGTTTTTATCTCTCTCTGTCTGTGATGTGGTGATGAGACGTTGATGTTCGAGCTAAGTTCGTTCTGGCAGATACTACGTACTATATACATATGTCTTTGCATTGCTCCCTTAGGATCTAAATACTTAGTGATAGCTCTGCATAGTTCTCTCTTTATAAACCATTAAACATAAACATACCGACATACATATACATATGATAGCTGTAAGTAAGCTAAATCTTAAGTAAATTTGCCTCTTACTTGGGCATAGGTTAAGCTAACTTTACCTTGATTTGCCTTGAACACTTTCCCAAACCGAAATTATGATTGCCTTGAGCTAATCTTTTGATTCTTCGTCGTCGTATATAGTGCCTGGAGATCCACAAGACGTGAAGGCCACGCCCCTGAGCTCCACATCGGTGCATGTGAGCTGGAAGCCGCCGCTCGAAAAGGATCGCAACGGCATCATCCGTGGCTACCATATACATGCCCAGGAACTAAGAGATGAGGTAAGTCGAAGATGGCATACCCCAGGCAGGGCCTAGGACTAACCCTCTTCATCTCTCTGCAGGGCAAAGGCTTCCTGAATGAACCCCTAAAGTTCGATGTCGCCGAAGAGCTGGAGTGCAATGTCACTGACCTCCAGCCGGACACCAAGTACTCCATCCAAGTGGCCGCACTCACGCGCAAAGGCGATGGCGATCGGAGTGCGGCGATTGTGGTAAAGACACCCGGCGGCGTGCCCGTCCGTCCCACGGTCAGTCTGAAGATCATGGAGCGGGATCCCATTGTGTCCATTGAGCTGGAGTGGGAGCGTCCGGAGCAGACCTACGGCGAGCTGCGTGGCTATCGATTGCGCTGGGGCGTCAAGGATCAGGCGCTGAAGGAGGAGATGCTGTCGGGTCCGCAGATGACCAAGAAGCGCTTCAACGATCTGGAACGGGGTGTGGAGTACGAGTTCCGGGTGGCGGGCAGCAATCACATTGGCATTGGCCAGGAGACGGTGAAGATATTCCAGACGCCCGAAGGCACACCCGCCGGACCGCCCTCAAACATCACGATACGCTTCCAGACGCCCGATGTGGTGTGCGTCACATGGGACCCGCCCACGCGGGAGCATCGCAATGGCCTGATCACCCGCTACGACGTGCAGTTCCACAAGAAGATCGACCATGGCCTGGGCTCCGAGCGGAACATGACGCTGCGCAAGGCGGTGTACACGAACCTCGAGGAGAACACGGAGTACATCTTCCGTGTGCGGGCGTACACCAAGCAGGGAGCGGGTCCCTTCAGCGACAAACTGATTGTGGAGACGGAGCGGGACATGGGCAGGGCGCCCATGTCAGTGCAGGCAGAGGCCACGTCCGAACAGACGGCAGAGATCTGGTGGGAGCCAGTGCCGAGTCGCGGCAAGCTGCTGGGCTACAAGATCTTCTACACGATGACCGCTGTCGAGGATCTGGATGATTGGCAAACGAAAACGGTGGGCCTGACGGAGTCCGCCGATCTGGTGAATCTCGAAAAGTTCGCCCAGTATGCGGTGGCCATTGCGGCGAGATTCAAGAACGGCCTCGGACGCCTCAGCGAGAAGGTGACGGTGCGCATTAAGCCCGAGGATGTGCCCCTGAATCTGCGTGCCCACGATGTCAGCACCCACTCGATGACCCTCAGCTGGTCGCCGCCCATTCGCCTCACGCCCGTCAACTACAAGATCAGCTTCGATGCGATGAAGGTGTTTGTGGACTCGCAGGGCTTCTCCCAGACGCAGATCGTCCAGAAGCGTGAGATCATACTCAAGCACTACGTGAAGACGCACACCATCAACGAGCTGAGTCCGTTCACCACCTACAACGTGAACGTGAGCGCCATTCCCTCGGACTACTCGTATCGGCCGCCCACCAAGATCACCGTCACCACACAGATGGCCGCTCCCCAGCCGATGGTCAAGCCGGACTTTTACGGCGTCGTCAATGGCGAGGAGATACTCGTCATACTGCCACAGGCTTCGGAAGAGTATGGTCCCATCTCGCACTACTATCTGGTGGTGGTGCCGGAGGACAAGTCCAATCTGCACAAGATACCCGATCAGTTCCTCACCGACGATCTGCTGCCGGGACGCAACAAGCCGGAGCGCCCCAATGCCCCGTATATTGCGGCCAAGTTCCCGCAGCGATCGATACCCTTCACGTTCCATCTGGGATCGGGGGATGACTACCACAACTTCACGAACCGCAAGCTGGAGCGGGAGAAGCGCTATCGGATCTTTGTGCGGGCCGTGGTGGACACGCCACAGAAGCATCTGTATACGTCCAGTCCGTTCTCCGAGTTCCTGTCGCTGGACATGCGAGAGGCGCCGCCCGGCGAGCGGCCGCATCGACCCGATCCCAATTGGCCCTCGGAGCCGGAGGTGTCGGTGAATCGCAACAAGGATGAGCCGGAAATCCTCTGGGTGGTTCTCCCACTGATGGTCTCCACCTTCCTGGTGTCCACTGCCCTGATTGTGCTCTGCGTGGTGAAGCGTCGCCGCCAGCCGTGCAAGACCCCGGATCAGGCGGCCGTGACGCGACCTCTGATGGCCGCCGATCTGGGCGCCGGACCCACGCCCAGCGATCCCGTGGACATGCGCCGACTGAACTTCCAGACGCCTGGCATGATCTCGCATCCACCCATTCCGATCTCGGAGTTTGCCAACCACATTGAGCGCCTCAAGTCCAACGACAATCAGAAGTTCTCGCAGGAGTACGAGAGCATCGAGCCCGGCCAGCAGTTCACGTGGGACAACTCGAATCTGGAGCACAACAAGTCGAAGAATCGGTACGCCAATGTCACCGCCTACGACCACTCCCGGGTGCAGCTGCCCCCGACGGAGGGCACACCCGGCTCGGACTACATCAATGCCAACTACTGCGATGGGTATCGGAAGCACAACGCCTACGTGGCCACCCAGGGACCGCTGCAGGAGACCTTCATTGACTTTTGGCGCATGTGCTGGGAGCTGAAGACGGCCACCATTGTGATGATGACGCGGCTGGAGGAGCGCACGCGCATCAAGTGCGACCAGTACTGGCCGACGCGCGGCACCGAGACCTACGGACAGATCTTTGTGACCATCACGGAGACCCAGGAGCTGGCCACCTACAGCATCCGGACGTTCCAGCTGTGCCGCCAGGGATTCAACGATCGACGGGAGATCAAGCAGCTGCAGTTCACGGCCTGGCCCGATCATGGGGTACCCGATCATCCGGCTCCCTTCCTGCAGTTCCTGCGACGCTGTCGCGCCCTAACGCCGCCGGAATCCGGGCCTGTGGTCGTTCACTGTTCGGCGGGAGTGGGACGCACTGGCTGCTACATTGTGATCGACTCGATGCTGGAGCGGATGAAGCACGAGAAGATCATCGACATCTATGGGCATGTGACGTGTCTGCGGGCCCAGCGTAACTACATGGTACAGACGGAGGACCAGTACATCTTCATCCACGATGCCATCATTGAGGCCATCATCTGTGGCCTGACGGAGGTGCCGGCCCGCAATCTGCACACCCATCTGCAGAAGCTGCTGATCACGGAGCCGGGCGAGAGCATCTCCGGCATGGAGGTGGAGTTCAAGAAGCTGTCCAACGTGAAGATGGATTCATCCAAGTTCGTAACCGCCAATTTGCCCAGCAACAAGCACAAGAATCGTCTGGTCCACATCCTGCCGTACGAATCGAGTCGCGTCTACTTGACACCCATCCATGGCATCGAGGGCAGTGACTATGTGAATGCCAGCTTCATCGATGGCTATCGCTATCGTTCCGCGTACATTGCGGCCCAGGGACCAGTCCAGGACACAGCCGAAGACTTCTGGCGCATGCTCTGGGAGCACAACTCAACGATTGTGGTTATGCTGACAAAGCTCAAGGAAATGGGAAGGGTAAGCGACAGACATCCGCTGTCTATGCTCGTTCTAATGCTCTCCTTTTGTGCAGGAGAAATGCTTCCAGTATTGGCCACACGAGCGATCAGTGAGATATCAGTATTATGTTGTGGATCCCATTGCCGAGTACAACATGCCGCAGTACAAGCTGCGCGAATTCAAGGTGAGTGACAGGATTAAAGCATATCCAGTAGATCATCCCTAAATGCTTATCCTTTGGCAGGTCACGGATGCTCGGGATGGTTCCTCGCGCACTGTCCGCCAGTTTCAGTTTATCGACTGGCCCGAGCAGGGTGTGCCCAAGTCCGGTGATGGCTTCATCGATTTCATTGGCCAGGTGCACAAGACCAAGGAGCAGTTTGGCCAGGATGGACCCATAACCGTCCACTGTTCGGCGGGTGTGGGTCGCACGGGTGTCTTCATTACCCTCAGCATTGTGCTGGAGCGTATGCAGTACGAGGGAGTGCTGGATGTCTTCCAGACAGTGCGCATTCTACGCTCCCAGCGACCGGCCATGGTGCAAACCGAGGTGAGCAAAGAACTATTCAACTATACTATAAACCCCCTGGCGTCATGCTAATACTCGTGTATTGTTTTTCGTACAGGATCAATATCATTTCTGCTATCGCGCTGCTTTGGAGTATTTGGGCTCATTCGACAACTATGCAAATGGATAGGATTGGCGGGGGCATATCGAGTTGGGATAGGACGTATAAGAGGAGGAGGAGGTGGAGCAGAAGCAGAAGCTGAAGGAGCAAAAACCTTGTCAACTTTATGTTCGTTGTTCGTTGCATATATTTATTTATTTCGAACTCGACGCATAATACGCATTTACGATATACACCGGATATCATAACTCTAAAGTATTATAGCAAGCTACTGCCCCCCACCCTCACCCACACACACACACACACATGCTTACACTATACTTATACTTATACTTACATGTTATATCTGTACGTGGATATGTTTAGTTGATAAGCGCACCATCCAATCCCAGCCGCCCACTCCATCCCAGGATATGTTTGCATTTGAAATTTCGATTCGTTTGTATCGTGGCCCTCGGTGTCGGTCTTTAGATGAGTTTGATTTCAACGTGGAAAATGTGAACTAAAAAAGACTGTTACACGTTTAATTATCAGTAATTTATATATCAACACGTACATACATACATACATAATTACTTAATATGTATACCCCCAACAACACACATATTGTGCATCAAGTTTTTGCTCGAACTAATCAAAGGAGTCAATCAACTTGTTGTTTTGTGGCACCGTCGTTGTGTAGTGGAGCGAACGGACCACTGGAAATCGATACATATTTGAACAAAGGACTTGGTAGCTATTAAACTTACCGCCTAAATCGAATCGAATTGAATCTCGAACCCAAGAGTAAGAGTTGACAAATGTAGTTGCCATTTTGAACGTAGCCGCGCGTACTCAAGTAGAATCAGATTATCCGAATACAACAATCAATCAAATACGAGTACGATACGAGTCGAGTACTTTACATATGTGTATGTTAATCTGTTTTTATACCTAGGTTCTGTAGATTCTGTAGCTATGCGTATTGTAGATGAGACGACTCTAAACCAATACAAACCCGTGCAATTAGTCAAAAGTCTTGCATTGTGCATATTTTATAAGACAGCTATTTTTTTAAACTTAAGTTGAGATCTCCCCCGCAGGCAGCAGGCAGAATATCGAAGGCAGCTCGCTATTTTATAGTTTTATAAACGGATGCTAGTACAGAAATATAACTTCCAGCTAAGCAGCTAATCGGAACTTCAACCTCATTCCCACAAACTTCTACTTAGTTCCCGCCCCCATCCCCCAAAAATACATTCCTGTATATACCACACAGTCGATACGCCCCCAAGCTAGCCATCTATGTATAATCTAGATCCTAAAGCTAAACAATTATGGTACCTAAAGTGTATGATGAAACGGCATAGATGATAATAATTATAATACGACTAATATATAATACCACAGCCCAGGCAAATGGAATATAAATGTAGATATGTATTGTAGCATATATACTTTTTACGATAACATAACGTAGATGAAAAGATGATGATGATTATGAATATGAATATGATGAGGATGAGGATGATATTGTATTGGCACTAGCACATAAGAAGGTACTAAATGATAATGTATATAACTGATAAGAAGCTGTTTTGAAGATCGTTTGAATTCGGCCTCGTATTTATACACGAAACATACATATAGTACATACATACACATACATTATATGAAAAGACGTTAGCAAGCAAATGCATAAAAGCAACACTAAATTATTAGCTGAAAAAAAAAACACATGTTAAACAACAATAGTCATATATGTACACTAAAATATTTATATGAGATACAGATATACATACATATGTTAAAAAAACCAACAAAACACGTTGGCACATTGCCCCCACACGCCAGAAGAAGGATCGTAGTAAATTTCGTCGGGGCATTGGCATATGATGAATTAAATTAAAAATATAGCAGCAGCAATAGATGTCTAGAGAAAGGTAATCATGCAGAAAGTTGCAATCGTATTAATACATACACTATATAAATCAATTCAAAAAAGTATTGTATATTACACAAATTTGTCGGCTTGTCAAATTTCGTTGAGATATAAATTGTTTGATATGTTTTACCAAAATAGACGGATATAAACAATTTTAAAGGTAACATAATACATAGACATGCATACATCATAATGATTATATTGTACTAATCGAGCAAGGAGTAAGGAATCCATATTACGTTTAAAACTACCATATAAAAGATATATAATTTTCAAATGAAAAACTGCTAAGCCCAATGGCAAGGAATAATACAAGATGAAATAAAAAATGAAAAGAACACCGCTCTGATTTCTATTCTTTGGAAATGGGAAAAATATCCTTAATAAAAAGTCTTGATCGGGGATGTTGCCATGGCGAAAAGCGGAGCAAATTAAATATTTTGATCCCTGATATCCTTGATACTTGGACCAAGGACTCCATTAAATCAAGGATGTTCTCCCGATCACGAAAAGGGCGTGGCACGGCCAGATTAGACAGAAAATGGCAGAGTTATAGGAATTTTAGTACAAATGTATAACAAAATACGTGTAAGGGACGAATAATTGAAGCCCTGAGTTCTTTGATGGATTCAAAGGATAGGAGAGCCCCTACCGCTCATGTGGACATGTGTCACGTCTGGATCGGCCGTGAAATGGCGGAATTATGGAAATTGTATCCTTAATCCTTGATGTCCTTGATGCGAATTTATGGTGTAAGCTTTTTTGAGAGGTAGCGCTTCTTTTTTTTACAATACTTAAGTATCTGACGTCTGGTTGTAAAGAACTTTGCTATTCAGAAAAGATAATTAAAACAGCTAGAAATTAAACCCAAACACTTTGTGATTTCAGCTTACCGTCTGGGAAATATTAAGCGTTCAAATGCTAAAATTATGATTTTTGTTCGGTATATTTTACGAAATTTTGACTTTTACAACTCTTTACAACCAGACGTAAGTTACTTCAGTAACCAGTTTTTAAAAATTCTTTTAAAAAAAGTTCTGCAATAAAAAAAACGAGAAGGAACGTGAGTCTCTAGTCGCGACTCTACCTTTACACCCGTACTCAGTCAGTATATTTGTGAGCTTATGATTGAAATTTTAATAGAAATTTTAAATATTATACATCTTACATTTTTTTACTACATCTGTTAACTACATCTACTTCTAAAATGTAGATTATACATGTAGAACAAATATACATCTCCTCCGCGAGGGGATGCTCGCGCATTGCACAGGGCTAGAGATGGGCATGGACTGCAATTTTCCGACACGACCCAACACGGCACGAAAATGAAAATTTCCAACACGCACTAGCACGCACGGCTAAAAATTTTCGGAACACGGTCCAGCACGGTCCAACACGAAATATTATATATATATTTTTTTAATACCTTTGTTAACATTGATTTTACCTACATATAGATTCTTATCTACATATTTTTATATGAAAATAACAGTTTATCAAGGTTAGAGCTTAATAAGCGTGTACCAGCATTCATTAAATATTTGTCGCGAGGTAGAAAACACCCTCACGCTTGTAGCCGAACTGGCTGGAATGGCTATGCAGCTTTTGGGATTTCATGTTCATGTTCACACTAAACTAGTTCACTCAAAAATCACAAAAACGGACAACAATTTAGTTTTTTTGCTCGTCGTGTTTTTTCGTGCCGATTTTGCTCTGAACGAACACGCACGCCCATGGACAATATTTAATTTTTCAACACGCACACGCGGGCGCCCATCGTGTCACGACGTGACACGAAGAAAACACGGTCCATGCCCACCTCTACACAGGGCCGAGTGTGTGCGAGCGAGAAAGAGAATGAATAGCGTCAGCAGCGCCAGAGGAGGTGGGGGAAGCATCTGAAAATTAATTTCTTCATTCTGGCTATAATAATACTCCAATCTGTACCAGATTTACCAATCTGGTAGATATGGTCTGATATGGTCATATGGGGGCGGAAGAAGGCGGAACGAAATTTTGAAATACACTTGTAACAGTGTGATATCACATGAGTCTGCTCTAGCTTTTATAGTCTCTGAGAACGAGGCGTCAAACAAGACGGACAGACAGATATGGCTATTGATACTGATCAAGAATATATATACTTTATGGGGTCGGAAAATTGTCCTTCTCTGCGTTACACACATCCACTTTTACAACAAATACAATATACCCCTTAACTCTTTTTGAGTACGGGTATAAAAACATCATCAAACAATTTCTAACCCCCAATCTTTCAGAAAAAGTTGGTTTTGTTCCTTGAGGAAAAATCGTGTCGGGTAGTGCTATCGACTCTCTCGTAAAGTTAAACTAACGTAATATTTGCTTTGCCTCCAATTACGCTCGGCCTTTCCTCGCCAATGCT
The DNA here is from genome assembly GCA_035043285.1 of Drosophila subsilvestris. Taxonomy (NCBI): domain Eukaryota; kingdom Metazoa; phylum Arthropoda; class Insecta; order Diptera; family Drosophilidae; genus Drosophila; species Drosophila subsilvestris. The sequence goes on from JAWNNB010001739.1 coordinate 311,549, forward strand.
GCCGCTGCCATTAATCAAAACACAGCGATTGCTTATGACTTCGGAGGTCTTCCACATTTTTTTTCGAACTACAACAAAAGCGACTATTTAAGCATATGTACATATGTGTGTATGTATATTGTGTATAAAAACTGTGCTAATTGAATTCCTCAAGATATAAAGGTATCTTGGATCCTTCAGGAAGACAAGTTTATAACGTCGCAATGTGATAATAGTGTACATACTCAAAAATGGATCTGCTTACAGAATCGATCGAGAAGTGTCTTGATCGGTGCTTAATTGATTGATCCTGGTCTGGATCAAAAATCTGTAAGCATTTGGGAAAGTCTCCTACTCAAGCTTCTACATCAGAGGTCGGCAGCGTCATATGCACTGTGCATAGGAAACGATTTCAGGCAGCGCAGTCGGCCCACGTACAAAGTAAAGACTTCGTGTGGCTTCGTAATTCTGCCCGGCTGACGTAGCAGAGAAGCCAGCTTCTGGCTATGTAAAAAGTAGAGCCCTGCATGAACGGGAAAATGAATCGATTCGCAGTGATTCGGGATTCGCTTCGTCCGATCAAATTGAATCAAGGATTCGACTTTCTCAGTGATTCGAATCATACGCCCAAAATGGACCGAACGGATCATGATTCATAATTTTGTACTGTGAGATCCGAACAGTTCAGTTTTTTCTCTCTTTTACTCTCCATTTGATTTTCAGGTAGAGAGAACGAGAAAGCAATACACAAATTTGTCGGTTTTTTTGCCTTGCTTTCGGGGTGGAAATCTGTAGTTTGTGTGTGCCTTTCTGTGCCTGTGTGTGTACGTCAACGCGTTGACGTATCCCTGTAGTACCCCTCTAGTACCAGGCAACTAGTTCGGTACCGGTCCCGAACTAGTTACCATTCTCATGTCCCTAGTTCCGCTTCGTTTCCCCGACAATGTAAATCAGCGGAGAATTTAACACATGCATGTCCTAGGGCGGAACCACCCTGGTTCCCGATCGATTACCCTTCGATTACCAGTAGCCGGTTGCTCAAGCGCTGGGTACGGCCTAGTTACCAGTAGATCGTCAGCAACTAGTTCCCGATCGATTACCCTTCGATTACCAGTAGCCGGTTGCTCAAGCGCTGGGTACGGCCTAGTTACCAGTAGATCGTCAGCAACTAGTTCCCGATCGATTACCCTTCGATTACCAGTAGCTTGTTGCTCAATAAATAAAAATACAAAATCGTTTTATAAAATTTAGGTATAATATCATAGTATTTATTTCATATATATGTATATAATAAATCTTAATGATACCTATAAATTAATTAAATAGAAGGATAAAAAAGAGCGAAAAAGGTCCGAAAACATTGTTCTATTAATCTCCTGTTGTAGAGTTTCTGAAAACATATATTTTTTTCGATTTATTTATTCGAGTATTCGTTCTTTATTACAAATTCACATATTTACCCTTCGCTTTTTGAAGCTCGTTTCCAATCTCTGAACATTTACACTTGAAATTATTCTCAGAAAAAAATGTATATTACGTTCGCAAATGGCTGTTGATAATCGTATTATTAACGAGAAGGAACGTGTGAGTCGCTTCTAGTCGCGACTCTACTTTTATACCCGTACTCAGTCAGTATATAAATTTGTGAGCTTATGATTAAAATTAAAAAATTTTAATTTTACATTTGACATTTTTTTGCTACATTTGTTAACTACATCTACATGTAAAATGTAGATAATACATCTAGAACAAATATTCTACATCTACCATTTAGATTCTACATCTCCTCCGCTAGGGTTGCTCGCGCATTGCACAGGGCAGAGTGTGTGCGAGGGAGAAGAGAATGAATAGCGTCAGCAGCGCCAGAGGAGGTGGGGGAAGCAACTGAAAATTAATTTCTTCATTTTGGCCCTAATAATGATCCCATCTGTGCCAGATTTGGCAATCTGGTAGATAATCATTCCTTACGATACTGCGTTTTTAGTTTTATCGTATCTTCAAAATTGTGGATGCCACAGATTTTCGTCCTTTGTGAAGGCGGAAGGGGGCGGGGCGAAATTTTGAAATACACTCGTAACAGTGTGATATCACATGAGTCTGGAAAAAAAATTTCGTTGCTCTAGCTTTTATAGTCTCTGAGAACGAGGCGCTCATCAGGACGGACAGACGGACAGACGGACAGACGGACAGACGGACGGACGGACGGACAGACAGACATGGCTCTATCGACTCGGCTATTGATACTGATCAAGATATATATACTTTATGGGGTCGGAAAATTTTCCTTCTCTGCGTTACACACATCCACTTTTACCACAAATACAGTATACCCTTAACTCTTTTTGAGTACGGTATAAAAATATGTAATATATCGATACATACCTTTTTATTACCGTTTATTTGCTGAAATTAAAGTATTTTAAACAACGTTTTCACAAATGCTTCTATTAAAAACTAGAACTTGCACAGAAGTGAAAAGAACAACGCTGAAAGCAAACGCGCGGAGAACAAATGCATTTTGTTTGTGTATTTTTTTGTCTCTTGTATTCCCACGAGTGAAAGTACAGTAGGTTTTCGGTTATTTGTCGACTTCGAAAACAAAGGGAGTGTGGCTTTGTTTTTTTGTTTCTCTTTCGACTGGTCGCCGTTCGCTTCCCGCGTAACTAGTTGCGAACTAGTTGCGCGGTAATCGACGCAGAGCTAGTTCGAGAGGATCAATTGTCCCCTTTAGTACTACAGGGTAGGCCGTTACCCAGCGCTTGAGCAACCGGCTACTGGTAATCGAAGGGTAATCGATCGGGAACTAGTTGCTGACGATCTACTGGTAACTAGGCCGTACCCAGCGCTTGAGCAACCGGCTACTGGTAATCGAAGGGTAATCGATCGGGAACTAGTTGCTGACGATCTACTGGTAACTAGGCCGTACCCAGCGCTTGAGCAACCGGCTACTGGTAATCGAAGGGTAATCGATCGGGAACCAGGGGTGGTTCCGCCCTAGGACATGCATGTGTTAAATTCTCCGCTGATTTACATTGTCGGGGAAACGAAGCGGAACTAGGGACATGAGAATGGTAACTAGTTCGGGACCGGTACCGAACTAGTTGCCTGGTACTAGAGGGTACATAACATACATACATATGTATTCTATTCATACATCTATTTTATCAGGCACTGGTGAAATTCCGTAAGATTTGTTCGTGATCTGCGTGCTATATAAATTTCTGAGACTGCTAATGAAAAGTGCAAAGGGCGAAGGGTGGATTGAGCTTCCACAGCTTACAGTTGTGATTCATGCCTAGTCTGGACTTGCTCGTATTACGTTTCATCTGCTTTGAAATCTGCGGGCTTGCGTACTACAATTAATCGGGAAGAATTGTTGAACATACCTGCTTGAAATAGATATTGGGACACAAACGACACAAAAATTTGTTTGAATGTTCTTGTATGTACATACATATATCAAGGAAGAAACAGCTGGTTAAAAGTTTAAATTTTATATTCGGGGACTTTTTCTTGACTAGTGTTATTAAATGTGTTTTTTTTTCATATTAGGAAATTATTATTGGTACGTACCATCAAAAAAGTTGTGCTAATTGACTGTTTATTTAAGTTTTCCGTAAATTAGGCGAGTATTTGATTTTTACAATCCGTGTGCACTCACTCGCATACTCTGCGTACACCCCCAAAATTTCACACACAATAACATCAAAAAAAATGCTCAAGGATGTAACTGTGGAGGAACGGGGAAAAACCACTCTGGAGGAGACAAAAAAACTACTCGATTCCATGCCAAAACGCCTTTCGGAGGTACTGCAAAAGAAAGGATACCCTACAAGTTATTAAAAAGGATGATTTTTTAGGTTAAACCAAACTGTACGCAGACTTTTGCGTGTACACTTTTTCGTAGTGTTAAGTTTAGAATTAAAATTAAAATATAATTTTTATATTTTCCTATATTATCCATGGTTGAATATTTCTAAATAAAATACGTCATTGAAGACAATAAACTAAAGTTAAGTTGGACAAAAGAATGAGTTAAATATATGCATAAATGGCCGGAAAATTTGTGTTTAAAGTTTGCTTTTTAAATTTTTTTGGTGGTAAATTGAATTGTCCAAGATTAAATAAATGTTATTTTATACAGTGCGACACGTAAAGACAGTAAAAATGGCGAATGTAGTAAGTTGTCGCAGAATATGTAAAATGTTATCCTTAATATGAGCAAGAACGAGAAGGAACGTGAGTCACTTCTAGTCGCGACTCTACTTTTATACCCGTACTCAGTCAGTATATAAATTTGAGCTTATAATTGAAATTTAAAAAAAAATTTTAATTTTACATTTTACATTTTTTTGCTACATTTTTTAACTACATCTACATGTAAAATGTAGATAATACATCTAGAACAAATATTCTACATATACCATTTAGATTCTACATCTCCTCCGCTAGGGTTGCTCGCGCATTGCACAGGGCAGAGTGTGTGCGAGCGAGACAGAAGAATGAATAGCGTCAGCATCGCCAGAGGAGGTGGGGGAAGCAACTGAAAATTAATTTCTTTATTCTGGCTATAATAATGATCCGATCTAGTTCAAATTCAACAATCTGGTAGATAAGGCCATTCTCTACGATACTGCGTTTTTAGTTTTTTCGTATCTTCAAAATTGTGGCTGCCACAGATTTTCGTCTTTTGTGAGGGCGGAAGGGGCGGGGTGAAATTTTGAAATACACTGTAACAGTGTGATATCACATGAGTCTGGAAACAAAATTTGATTGCTCTAGCTTTTATAGTCTCTGAGAACGAGGCGTCAAACAAGACGGACAGACGGACGCACAGACAGACATGGCTCTATCGACTCGGCTATTGATGCTGATCAAGAATATATATACTTTACGGGGTCGGAAAATTTTCCTTCTCTGCGTTACACACATCGACTTTTACCACAAACACAGTATACCCCTTAACTCTTTTTGAGTACGGGTATAAAAAGGCAAAGAGACCGACCCATGTAAAATTGTCAGAACAAACAAAACAACAAACTGGCTGTAAATACAGCGACTTTTTCACGGGATATAAAGGCTAAACTATCTCTTAAGATTAGCCCCGTCGTATTCAGCAAATATTAAGTTCTAATAATAATATTCAATACAAAAAAATGGTACGCAAACATACATATGCTTCTACCAAGGCATAAAGCAGCTCCTCTGCTATTAGCAAAAAAGTACACATTTTGGACAAGTGAATGGGAAAACATTAGGCGCGTTCATGATTGCGCTTGATTGATATCTTTAAAAAGTGTTGGTAAACGCACATGATTTAGTGTTTTTAGTTCAAGAATTAATGGATCAGATTTTGATAAACGGATCGTGAAAATAGTCCGAACCATTGGTCTCGCGTCTGATGGATTTGGCTTATAGCCTTTTTACACTGCCGCATCATTGTCAAAGGTGCGGAAAAATGATGCGAGGCGTTTACACCAAAGCCGCATCATTTTTGGCAGCATTTGTCAGCTGTTCGGCCTACAAATGTAAACAAACTCGGTGAGCAACTCAGTTCAAGCACTAACCATACAGTATATAGATGTGCCAGTTCATACAACGAATGTGTTACAGAAAAATTTGCAGGTCCAGGTCCTATGCTCTCACGGCCTGCTCTCAGTAGGACCTGAGAGAGGAAGACTATGCTCTCAGTAGGACCTGAGAGAGTAAGAGAGAGCACGGCCGTGGTGCAACAATAACTCTTTGCCAGTCGTTTGTCAAACGGCGTCGAAAGAGGTTGTGTAGCGCGCGATTTTTTTCTGTAATTTTTGTCTTCTTCTTCCTCACAAATAAAAATCTTTCTATTACCATAAATATTTTTTTAAATTTTTTTTATTTTCTTAAACATTTTTCTGAATTACGAATTAAATGTCAGTATTTGATTTTCATTATTTCGATTTATTATTATTTATATTTATTTATTAGAGAACAAATGTTCTCGCCTGCCAGCGGGGAGAAGTAAAACACTTTTCTGTCTTCTTCTTCCTCACAAATAAAAATCTTTCTATTACCATAAATATTTTTTTAAATTTTTTTTATTTTCTTAAACATTTTTCTGAATTACGAATTAAATGTCAGTATTTGTTTTTCATTATTTCGATTTATTATTATTCATTTTTATTTATTTATTAGCGAAAAAATGTTCTCGCCTGTCAGCGGAGAAGTAAAACACTTGCTATCTCTTTCTAGCGCGTGCTTGTCTCTGGTGGCGAGATATTAGGGTTGAAAATATTTATGGAGCATTTTTCAGGTGGAGGGGGGTGGGGGGAATTCGGCATGTATGTGTGTGTGTACACAGACACGACAAAATTTTGCCAATGTTTACGTTTCGAAACCGAGGTCGGTTTTGATTTTTGAATTTTTTGGAGTTTCCAGGTTACGTACATAAATGTGTGTGTGCCACGTATTCACACATACTGTGCTTGTGTGTGGGTTCTAAAATTTTTGGCCGCCTGAACTGAAATTTGTTTTTTGCAGCCAGCGACCGAGCTGACCTTCCGCATCATATTTGAGGAATGGGCAGAGTGGGTGGGGTTGGGCGTGGGAAATAAATAAAATATAAAAATAAAAGCTGATATTTGTTTTATTTACTTGAAATAGCACATTTATTTACGTATACATATCCCTATTTTAGACTTGTTTTATTCTCAAAATGACGACAAAAAAATGAAAAAGTGCCGTCGGCTTTCCAATTTTCAATTTTGTCAATAAATTTATATATTTTAGATTCTATATAAATACAATGTAAAATGAAGGTACATATAGGTACATATGTATGAACATATGTATATCTTGATTTTATGCATATATGTGCATATATGTATATTTTTATCTTGCAAATGTATGTGTACGTCATTTGTTTATTACATATAAAACAAGTGGTTTGAACTTAAATAATTGTGTATACACATGTATATGCAAGTAAGAATATATATGATCTATGACTATATACCTAAAAACATATGTATATAGGTTACATTAATTGTGTACAGAATTGGTTTATATATTTACATATTCTATATTAAATATACCTTAATTATGTACATTTGTAGGCCAATATGTATATATGTACATACATATGTACATAAAGTCGCCGCTCATATTGGCTCCCGATTGAGGATCGGTACCCAGGGAACACCATGAGGAGGCCATTATATATAATTATAATGGGGTCAAAAGTTAATCTGACCTTTGAGTCGACTTGATATGACTTAATTAAAAAGAATCGAATTAATTAAGTCACATCCAATTCTGTACACAATTAATGTAACCTATATACATATGTTTTTAGGTATATAGTCATAGATCATATATATTCTTACTTGCATATACATGTGTATACACAATTATTTAAGTTCAAACCACTTGTTTTATATGTAATAAACAAATGACGTACACATACATTTGCAAGATAAAAATATACATATATGCACATATATGCATAAAATCAAGATATACATATGTTCATACATATGTACCTATATGTACCTTCATTTTACATTGTATTTATATAGAATCTAAAATATATAAATTTATTGACAAAATTGAAAATTGGAAAGCCGACGGCACTTTTTCATTTTTTTGTCGTCATTTTGAGAATAAAACAAGTCTAAAATAGGGATATGTATACGTAAATAAATGTGCTATTTCAAGTAAATAAAACAAATATCAGCTTTTATTTTTATATTTTATTTATTTCCCACGCCCAACCCCACCCACTCTGCCCATTCCTCAAATATGATGCGGAAGGTCAGCTCGGTCGCTGGCTGCAAAAAAACAAATTTCAGTTCAGGCGGCCAAAAATTTTAGAACCCACACACAAGCACAGTATGTGTGAATACGTGGCACACACACATTTATGTACGTAACCTGGAAACTCCAAAAAATTCAAAAATCAAAACCGACCTCGGTTTCGAAACGTAAACATTGGCAAAATTTTGTCGTGTCTGTGTACACACACACATACATGCCGAATTCCCCCCACCCTCCCTCCACCTGAAAAATGCTCCATAAATATTTTCAACCCTAATATCTCGCCACCAGAGACAAGCACGCGCTAGAAAGAGATAGCAAGTGTTTTACTTCTCCGCTGACAGGCGAGAACATTTTTTCGCTAATAAATAAATAAAAATGAATAATAATAAATCGAAATAATGAAAAACAAATACTGACATTTAATTCGTAATTCAGAAAAATGTTTAAGAAAATAAAAAAAAATTTAAAAAAAATATTTATGGTAATAGAAAGATTTTTATTTGTGAGGAAGAAGAAGACAGAAAAGTGTTTTACTTCTCCCCGCTGGCAGGCGAGAACATTTGTTCTCTAATAAATAAATATAAATAATAATAAATCGAAATAATGAAAATCAAATACTGACATTTAATTCGTAATTCAGAAAAATGTTTAAGAAAATAAAAAAAAATTTTAAAAAAATATTTATGGTAATAGAAAGATTTTTATTTGTGAGGAAGAAGAAGACAAAAATTACAGAAAAAAAATCGCACGCTACACAACCTCTTTCGACGCCGTTTGACAAACGACTGGCAAAGAGTTATTGTTGCACCACGGCCGTGCTCTCTCTTACTCTCTCAGGTCCTACTGAGAGCATAGTCTTCCTCTCTCAGGTCCTACTGAGAGCAGGCCGTGAGAGCATAGGACCTGGACCTGCAAATTTTTCTGTAACACATTCGTTGTATGAACTGGCACATCTATATACTGTATGGTTAGTGGTTCAAGAAAAAACAGGGTCGGTATATACTAGAAAAGTATCCGATAGTATTTGCTGGAATTTCTGGTATCTTTCTACCCCCCTGTAAAGTTATATAAATTGCATATAATTTGCTAGCAAGTTCGAAGCAACCACTGCAATATGAGAGCAAAAAACAAAATGAGATATTGAAATAATGAACACAAATATAAACTAATTAATGCAGCGTTATATGAAGGACAATTATATGGTTATTATAATATATTATTTTTATTAATTTTCATGAATATAAATCAAATATGGTTTTCAAAAATGTTGTCCTCACGGTGGCCGGTACGGGCGGTGTCGCTATCTGCTGCTGCTGATAGTCAGACAAACTACCTTGCCAATAAAATATTGGGGAGCCCAGGATATGCCTGGGGAAGAGCGACCCCAGCCGAAGAAGTGCATTTCATTAACTTTTAACAAAACCAAGCATCTGTCTGAGCAGTGTAACCGTACGGAATGCAGTGCACACCTCTGGTCACACCACATGGCCGCTAGCGATCTGAGTACTAGGCTTAAATGTGGAAAATGGTGCATTTGGGAGTTTCACTACGAGTACCCAACTGTTTATTGAGCTTGTTCAGGAGGACTCCACCGAACAAAAATGTGGGTCCTCGTAAATTTTTTCCCCCACAAGTCTATTCTATTCCGCCCCCTCTGTCCACTTATTTTTCTTATGTTTTTCACTGCTCATATTTCAGTTTTAAATATAATTTACTAATTCACAGCTGTTTGCTGTCGATACCCCGTCGATTCCCTGAATAATTTCAGTGTTTTGTAAAAATACTAGACAGAATACGGCAACACTAGCCAATGATGCTCCGCATGATTAAAAATGCGACCGCATGATTTTCTTCTTCTATCCACAGGGCTCTTATGGGCATCATTGTCGCATGTTCCATATTAAGCCTAGTACTCAGTTCCGAAAAAACACCTCGCGAACAGAATCAGGGTTGATATTCGTATGAAACCGATAAGAAATTTTTTTGGTCGAAAACTGTTTTCTAGGCTCTGTACGGAAGGCAGTACTCAGTTCAAGAAAAAACAGGGTCGGTATATACTAGAAAAGTATCCGATAGTATTTGCTGGAATTGCTGGTATCTTTCTACCCCCCTGTATAGTTATATAAATTGCATATAATTTGCTAGCAAGTTCGAAGCAAGCACTGCAATATGAGAGCAAAAAACAAAATGAGATATTGAAATAATGAACACAAATAGAAACTAATTAATGCAGCACAATATGAAGGACAATTATATGGATATTATAATATATTATTTTTATTAATTTTCATGAATATAAATCAAATAGTTTTCAAACATGTTGTCCTCACGGTGGTCGGCACGGGCAGTGTCGCTATCTGCTGCTGCTGATAGTCAGACAAACTACCTTGCCAATAAAAAATATTGGGGAGCCCAGGATATGTCTGGGGAAGAGCGACCCCAGCCGAAAAGTGCATTTCATTAACTTTTAACAAAACCAAGCATCTGTCTGAGCAGTGTAACCGTACGGAATGCAGTGCACACCTCTGGTCACACCACATGGCCGCTAGCGAATTATATGACATGAGTTCGCTATCAAACAGTTTTTGGATCTGAGTACTAGGCTTAACGAAAAAATCCAATGATGCGCCTCAGTGTAAACAGGCTATTATATCGATAGCTGACATATAAACTAGAATACTCACTAAATCGCAAAGAAAAAGAAATAAACAGATCCAAATTAATACAAAATCATGAAATTAGCTCAATCAGGCAGGCTCTGGTTTTCACATTCACTTTGCGTTTTACTTTTAAGCTAAAAGTATGACTTTTCATTTCGAGGCGCTCTGCAATTCACTTTTATGAATTCGTTTACTCTTTGTACTGTTAATCGCGAAATTTACTGCTGTTATACCCACGCGTTAGTGCTAGCTCATACAAAAAGGCCTCTGTTATGTTTAACAGAGACTTATCGATAGCCAAATCGGGCTGCCACAGCTGTTCGGAGCAATTCACTTTTTTGTTTTTGCTCTGACCAATTTTGCAGATCAAATTTTGAGGTTGGTTTAAACAAAAATTATTTATAAAAAGGGCACAAGCTCAATTGCCCAGTTAATGGGGTCAAATTCATGTCAATGCATCAATAAGTCATCTATTTTTGTTCCTTTTGCAATTAAGACATGTTTAGTTGTATAAAAAGACGTTTAATATGAATTTTAATTGTTTTTGCCTCCTTACGTGCCTTTAGTAACTTTCGGAAAGCCAGTTCTGGTTTTAAATCAAGACATTTTTAGAGCATTTTGCCAATGCTGCCAGTTATCCTATTGGGGCCTGTTGTTGTACCGTCCACAGTAATAAATAAATGGCGAAGGGGTAATTCATTCGCATGCAACAATCACACAAGCCACTGCAAGGGTCGATTGAGATGTCTTTCCAATAAGGAAACGACTCCATTTTTATGTCCAATTTTTCACAGCAGTTCCATCACATCCAATTGCCACAAGAGAATAACGAATTTCGTATGATTAAAACTCGACAATTTTGTTTCCAATTGTGGCTGCTTTTCTTGAATCAATAGAAAGATGACCGATTTATTCTGAGCCCGGCATAGATATTATTGATATATGCTTTTCGGTAACCATTTTTCGAGATGAAATATTTTCAGAACATGTCATAAATAAAGTTTTGTCTTTACGACCGTCAAAAATAAATAGCCGTTATAGGTTTTTTTCGTTGAACACTTTGCAAATCTTTGCGAACTTTTTCGCGCTCTCGACGAATTTTATTTCGGTCTTTGACATTTGATGAGTTGCTGGAACTTATCATATTCATGTCTACCATGGTAGCGTTTACTATAAAAGCAGCAGATTGATCAGAAAGTCCAGTTCTAACTGTTTGAGAATTTTTTTTTGTTTCTCTTGCGGTTATATTTTTAAAATTCCCATTTTAATCGGATTTCGAACAATCACTGGAAGAAGTATCTGATGAAAAACTCATTCTGCTGCATGGGAGATGTGGTACTTAAACTGTCTACCGTTTTCTTAGCAAATTCGTCGTACTTTCGCTTTCGGATTTGATTACGTTGAATAGATTTCGTCATAGTTGTATCCACATTACCAATATACATTTTCCGATCACTTCTTTGGTCAACTAAAAATATTTGTTCTGATGTAGGGCATTTGGTCGAGCATTTACATACTGCTCTGGAGGCACACTTACATGTTGCGATGTCAAAAAATTTTGTGAGCGAATCGTCGTAGAAAGTCTGCTTTTTGATGACTTCACGTAATTCTTAACACTTTGATACTTTTTGTGATATCGAAGTATCCTGTTGACAACTTGTTGGTGACTAATTGTGGGTATAGATGAATTTTTCCATATGATTTCGATATCAGTAGCAATCACGTCATATATGTATTTCCTTTGCTGCAGGGTCTTTTCCATGACTCAACTCGAGAAACTCGATTCTTGTCCACAAGTAATGTTTTATAAAATCGCAATGTTGAGCTACTGAGCTTTTTTTAGTAGCGTTGTTTTGCGAGGTTACTAAAAGACGATGATTATTCAGTATATATATATTAACAGTTTATTTTAGTGTAGTAGATTCGAAGGGATAGTTAGCTGGATTTAAGACGGGGTCAAGCGAGAGAGAGAACGAAATAAGCGAAAGAATCTCGGGCTGCTGCTAAGCCGAGTATGAGCGATTGATAGACAGAGAGAGTGGTAGCGAAGGCGAAGGGAAGGGTGCGAGATGAAGAAGCGAGAGAAGGGCTGCATAGGCATGCTGCGGTGCGGGAGCATGAATATTTACATATGTTTGTAGGTAGATGACAATTTAATGCAGTGGGCAGTGCAAACAACGAACAATAATAAGGATTTACTCTACTGCTGCACCACTGTCTAGAATATACATATGTATTTAAGTCCACTATTTGGCTGCGTAACCAAACACGCAATATGTTGGCAAAACATTTCCACTTAGTTTTTTTGGATCGCCAAATATAAGGCAGGTCTGGCAGGTATTTCGCACATAGCACAGCATACAATCTATATGAAGGACGACAAGCCCGTGAAACAACGATATTACCCGAAAATCCGGCCATGCAGAAGAATTTAGATGACCAACAATCGACATTGGACCTAAAGAACGGGTATTGGCAAATCCCGATGGCTGAGGGAAGTCGGGAATACACGGCATTTACTGTACCAGGCAGAGGACTGTTCCATTGGAAAGTCATGCCATTCGGATTGCACTCAGCACCGGCAACGTTTCAGCGAGCCCTGGACAGCGTTATCGGACCAAAGATGGAACCTCATGCCTTCGCTTACCTCGATGACATCATTGTCATCGAAAAGGACTTGAATGACCACGTCAATAACCTGCAAGAAGTATTCCGCAGGCTGCGTGAAGCAAATCTGAGACTGAACCAAAACAAATGTAGTTTCTTCCAAAAGAGCATTGTCTACCTGGGACATGTCGTTAGCGAGCAAAGGATCCATACCGACCCAGAGAAGATTGTGGCAGTCCGGAAGTTAGCACCCCCTAATACAATCAAGGAGCTGAGACGCTGTCTTGCCACGGTCAAGGCATGGCAACACGATGCTCCTCGTTTTCTTTGACTCATTCTGCAAATGGGTGGAACTAGTACCACTCCGGAAGGCTACCACCGCCCTTTTAGAGAAAGCATTTCGAGAAAGGATACTCAGAAAGTTCGGCATCCCTAGAAAGTTTGTGTGTGACAACGGCACACAATTCACGAGCCGCTCCTTCAGGAAGTTCTGCGAGCAAGTAGGGATGACATTGGAACACACGACGCCGTATACGCCACAACAAAATCCTACCGAGAGGCAAACAGGACCATAAAGACGATGGTAGCACAATATCTTGATGGCGATCAACCGACATGGGACGACCTGCTCCCGGAATTGACTTTAGCCATAAATAGCAGCACTTCTGACACCACTGGCTTCAGCCCAGCATTCCTCGTGCTAGGTCGGGAACCACGACTACCAGGATCACTTTACGACGAAGTAACTCCAGGAATGGGAGAAGAAGCAGAACCCGCACAAGAAAAAGCCAAGCGACTGCAGGAAGTCTTCAAGGTGGTACGAGAGAACACTCAGCGGGCATCCCAGGAACAAAAGAAGACTTACGACTTGCGAAGACGAGAATGGAGACCTGCACTTGGAGCGTTGGTACTCCTTCGTCAACACCACCTGTCCAAAGCATCGGATAATTTCGCAGCAAAGCTAGCACCGAAATATGACGGACCGTACAAGGTCATCAAATTCTTGTCTTCGAATATAGTGCGGCTCCAAAACCCCCAGGGACGACAAAGGAAGACGGCAAGTTTGATGGATCTCAAGGAATTCCATGGGACCGAAGACGACGAACCAACCGAGACGACACCAAAGACACCGGCATGATCACCGTTTCACGAGGGCCACTTACAGTAGCAGCGCTATTGTAACGTCCTCGCTCCAACAAGGGGGCAAGACCCACAAACAATAACCTTACATAAGTATACAACCCCTTATGGAATTAAATTAAGTACAAATAATTTTAACATTTCCACAAGCACCGCTCAAGCAGGATTAGAGGAAGGGAATTTCCATAAGTCAGGCACACTAATTTTCAGAGTTTCTTCATAGATTGGATCACGATGAAACGTCGCAACAACGGAGAAGTAGTAAAACCACCAATGACCGCACACCCGAACGGAGGGCAGCAAATCATCGGACCATCGGGCTATCAGATACCAGATTGTTTCCGGCTGGAGCAAGAGAGCTTCGTAGACTACCAGAGAATTCCCCGGGACCAGCGATTGGCTGCTGTAACAGGATGGCTCGAGCAGCAGCCGGCATCGGTACCTCAAGCCGAGGCCGAAGCAGGGGAACGGGCTGATGACCGCGGCAGCCAGATCCCACCCACTGGGACACAGAATCCCACCAACAAACCTGGAACGTAGCCCCAAGTTACGGGACTCTGACTCCACCCCATCCCGCCAATTGGGAGGCAGACTTCTGGGAAGAGTGGGAGAGTCAGCAGCAGAACGGGGGAACGGGAAAATCACCAACTGAAGTCCCACATTATTCGGACATATCGGATGCAGACGAGGCCGAAAAGGAAGAGCCCGACGGCCGCCCGGTCTCCGCCTTAAACCGTGGGTTTGTTGGGGCCTACAGACCCGCCGTGGACGACGACAACGTGACCACGGACAGCGACGATCGCAGCACGATCCTGCGCGGGCGCGGCAGCCCAGCTTCCACTCTGGTCAACTCAACCGATTCGGGCTACCAGGGGAGCATCATTGCCCCAAGTCCTACCACCCCGCCACGAGTAGCTGATTGGGATTTCCCTCTCTGGGAAGAATGGGAGTTGGTGATGGAGCATGAGCCAGTGCCACCCCTGAACTTGGATCTCGCGCCTCAGAACGATGCTCCAATGATAGCGGCATCGGACCATCCCATCATCGCCACGCCTCCACCACCGGAAGAAGCTGTCGGGTTATCGACGCTGTGCCGGATACACCCCGGGATAGAGCAAGAGGAGGGTCGCTGGATCGAAGCCCCAGCGGAATGGCGGGTAAATACAGCGGAACGACAGTTACCCATCCAACTGATCCAGAACATACACGAATACCTCCGCCAAGAGATAGGCCGGACAGGTGTAAGGCGGTTGGAGGTACACCGGGGAAGATGCTTCCGGATCAAAATAACACGAGGCCGAGCAGTCACCGTTACCATTCGGACCCCCCGAAGTGAGGAGGGAGTGTGAAGGGGCGGACGCCCAATCACAAATTTTGCATTTTTATTATTATTATTCCACGAAGGTTATTTAGTTATTAGTTATTTTCTTTGATTTTTTATGTTTATATTATTATTATTATTTTCTTTTCTTTTTGTTTGACGATGTTAGTAAGTAAGGGTAGCCATAAGCAAAAACAATTAATATTAAGTAGCGCTTAAACAAATAAGTAAACAATTAAACCAAGGCAGCAGAGCAGCAGAGAGCGAGAGCGGCAGAAACCACGGCAACGGCAGAAGACACGAACACTCACACAGAATCCGTCAGGTTCACACTCAGAGTTGAGAGCGAGTGTTGACAAAGGAAGTTTATGTCCAGGTAGTCCGGAGGGGTCGTTGGGCTGTTCTTCTGTAGACAAGGCATGAACTGAGTGACTGCAGGGGCGCACCGACGACTCAATGTTTGAGAACGAGAGTATTGGGTGCTCAGTAGCCAGTCCCGAAGCTAGTTTCAACGCCGTGGGCACATCGCTGCCAATGTCGAACTTCCAATTTGATTCCTTGTAACCAGTCGGTCCAATTGGTTTCTCTACAATCGTATTATACTCCTCCTGAGAGCAGGCGCCAGATTCCAAGACATCAATGCATACGTCGCGAAAATGAATTGCTGCATCAACAGGCTGCTCAACCCGCTCATCTGCTGTCAACTGCAGCATTGGTCCCTCAGATAAGCATGTGGCAGGCTTCGTTTTATCCACAGCTTGCTCCGTATTTCTCCGTGGTGGAAGCTGCCTGCCAACAATATTAGCAATAATATTTTTTTGCTGAAACTGCAGAGGGAAGAGGCAGGTGAGGGTTGAGACGAGAGATTTCAAGCCGAATTGAAGCATTCAGCGAAACGAAACAATATTTAAACTTTTCGCACAATCCAATGTGAATATTGTCGTGATCCAACTCTTGGAGCTCTTTGTGCAGGGTTTTAAAGGTGCCCTGCAGCTTCTCGATCTCCTCCAGCCATACAGAGAGCGTAAAATAATCACACAGCGATATATCACTCTCCAACATAGCCTTTATTCTTTCCAACCTTTTAACTATAGAAGGTACTTTCAGTTGAAGGAAAGTCACCCTGTTTTTAGCCTGTGGCTACTGCAATGCCGTTTCCAGCATCGATCCCCATAGCAAGAGCACAGTTAGAAACGTTTCTAGCGGGAAGATGACCGAAAAGAGCAACACGCGAAATAGGCAGGAAAGACAGCCGACAGCTATGTATGTGTGTATGTAACGTATGCAAGGGCGGCCGGTGTAAATGCTTGTAGGCAGCTATGTGGTCGATGACACTGGGTGGAAACAGCAGGCAAGCGAAATCAAACGAACGAACGGCACTTGAGGGTAAATTATTATTTTAATTTATAGTTTATGATATGCACTACCGAATTGTTTGTTGCACAAATCACGTCGGGGTCACCAATGTTGAGCTAGCGAGCTTTTTCACTAGCTGTTTTCTTTATTTTGTAAATAAAAAGTCGATGGTTTTAGTTCATTATATGTAGTTTATTAGTTGCGCGGTATAGGGGCCGGCAACGATCAATAATGCCCTTGTAGATAGAACGCGATTCGTATGTCCGTATGTAAGACCGAATATATGCTGTTATGTATTATACAAGGTGCGAGGGTATGTTCTTGCAGGTTCAAGACCAGATCAAGACGAAAGAACGTGAGTGCGATAATGATGACGATCAATTAAAGACTAAAAGAGGGCAGGCGGACCGAATTGCCCGTGCCCTTATGCAAGCTGAGAGATAGAGCGACAGAAGCGATAGAAGCTCGGGCTGCTGCTGAGCCGAGTACGAGCGATAGATAGACAGAGAGAGTGCGAGAGAATAGCATAGATGCAGCAGCTGCATTCACATAACGAAATAGGCGATATAAGGAGGCGAAAGAACGTCCGCCGTGCCGTGTGTAAGCATAAGCGGTTAACAATATGTATGTACAGCGGGCAGTGCAAAATAATGAACAATAATTAGATTTACGTTAGGCTGCACCACTATGATTGAGCTGATGATGTTTGTAGAATATATAGGGGAATATAAGGCTGGGAAACCAAACATCTAGTTTTTGCCTCTCTTCTGTCGAAAGCTCCTTCGCACGTGTGGTAAACTCATCTGTCATGAGGTGATCTCCAGTTTCCATAGTCCCTATAGTAGACGAATTATTACAGAAAATTTGTTTATTACAGCACACATGTGAAAAACAGCAACGCTGCCTTTCATGATTTCGTTGATAGTTTACCCGATTTTTAAATTCGGCTTGGGATTGCTAGCTAGTACTGTTTATATGAATTCCTACGATAAATTAATAAATTTTCCAATAATTTGTATTTAGTTATCTGTTTCCTTACATTTACGGCAGTGTGACCGGGGATCTATTACTCAAATATACCGCCTGAAGCAGCAACGTCTCATTTGTGTTCGCCGTGGATCTAAGTGGGACGTTAATACATGCTGCAATATTGGATAATTCCGATCTTGCAGGACAGATATGCATTCAAAATTGTTTTTATTTCCTTTTGATTGTTTAAATTGAGTACCGCCATGTCATATTTGAACCC
Source organism: Drosophila subsilvestris (assembly GCA_035043285.1). NCBI lineage: Eukaryota > Metazoa > Arthropoda > Insecta > Diptera > Drosophilidae > Drosophila > Drosophila subsilvestris. The sequence continues at coordinate 329,655 of JAWNNB010001739.1, forward strand.
CACGCCCAGTTAAAAATGTGTTTTTGTTTTTAACAATTTAATAATTATAATATAAATTATAAAACAAATGACAATTTCTAAAATAAATTTTCACGAAATAATACAAAATTATAATTAATTAAATTAAATAAAAGTAAATAAACTAAAATTATATTTACAAAAATTAAAAAAGCTAAAAATTAAATTAAATTAAATAAAAATGAAACGAAATCAAAATTAAAATTAAAAATAATCCCGAAAAGGGGAAGAAATGTCGGGAGAGCGGCGACCCCGACGGAAGCCGGGCATCGGACCTCCAGGGCCGCCTCCTCTTCCGCTGCTTCTTCCGCTCCTACTGCCGCTGCTGCCTTCGCCGCTGCCGTCGCTGCCACCTCCCGCAGCCTGGCGATTTCGGCCGTCATCCTCCTTTCCTCCCTCGCACCAGCATCCGCCTCTGCCGCTTCCTCCACCTGAGCCGCCACCGCCGCCACGACAGCTTAAGCAACCACCGATGCCGATGTTGTTGATGTTGTTGTTGTTGCTGTTGTTGTTGTTAAAGCTGATGTTGTTGGTGATGCTGAGGCTGTTGTTGTTGTTGTTGCGGTTGCTGTTGGTGCTGCGGTTGGCGTTGTTATTATTGCGGTTGGGGAATTGGCGTAGAACGCCATCGCCCTCTCCAAATATTGCATAGGGAATGCAAACCAAAAATCTCTGAAATAACAAATGAAAAATTTAAATTCTAACCTAACAAAAAATAGTAAAAATAATAAAAATTTTACTTACTCGCTGTGCTGTCTTAACACATGCTTATTTTTTTGTAATGGCCGATCTTACTGGAAAGGCCATTAGTCCATTGAAAATATAACGGAGCTTTCCTGATTGGGAAATATCGCATTGATGTAAAATATTATACGATATCATAATAGCATAACATCATAATGCGATCACGTATTGTTCGATCTCGGCAGCATGCTAGCCGCAGTCTGAAGAGCCTCAGTTTGGGTAGGAAAATAGGTTGGGAACTTCTTCATATGCACTAGCAAAGTATCTCGCACCAAAGGATTAAGAAGCAACCCATGGTGTTCCAATCCATCATTGTTGCACCGATTCAACAATAGTGGCGTGTCGACCACGGCAAAGAATCGAGTGCACAGGTTATGGATGCTTGCGTTTGGAGATTCGCAAACAGTCCGCAGATCATGAGGTTCCAATCGTGCTAACACTCGAGGCGCGATTAGGTGAGTTCCCCAATCATGTTTGCCAAATGAACAAGAATATAGCTCTTCGTGTAAATACTCTTCGATCTTGCGTCTGGCTAACGTGCGCCTCACGTTAGTGCGTTATGCGTTATGTCAATTAAAATTGGCAATCGGAGCGCGGCTCTAAAAAAGCTAATTCGTTAGCACGATTGCCATCAGCAATAATGGCCATAAGCAAATGGGATTTCTTGAATTCCCGGATCCCTTCCAAAGACCCTGTAGGCACTCGTCGATTACTTCTTTGGTAACCATTTCGATGTCGGTCGGAAACACACGCACGAACAAGTACCTACATTTCTTACCGTCAACCGAACATGCCGCAATTACCAAAGCCTTCCACGAACACAGCTGGTTGGGAAGCTGAAGTTAAAGTACTTTAAGTATGCATATATTTATATTTATATTAAAATTCGCAAATTTGAGTCGCTGCGTTACAGACACCGTTAAGTTGAGGATGCAAGCGTGAGTGGGAGTATACAAACACCGATTTTCTGGAAGTGCAGTTCATCGAAGCATACATATGTAAAATGGAGTATCAAGCGCAAAGATATTTTCCAACAGAAGAAACCACTCCATCCAACACATTAAACCGTTTCACATCGGTACATTCTATTTTGCCGAGCCCATGCCTGATGTCTGCCTCGCGGGAACGTAATTGCTCGCTGGACTTTAAGAAATGTGGCAGCATGATTAGACGCGTTTAAGTTTTTTGTTTACCGAAATCAGGTGTAAGGAAGTTCCGACAGGGTACAGACTCTCAGTCTGGCCAGGGCCCGGTCCACTACAGCAAGATTTAATTTGTGTGGGACCTCGAGAAGATCAGATGCGTTCCGCACAGACGCACTATATTGCGAGGGGCGGACACGTGAGGAGGGGAAGGGACGCCACTATGGGAGAAGGGGAACGTCGGACCCACGAGCACCGTGCCCTCGCGTCCAGTGCCGCGGGCCAACTTCCCACTCTAAGAGGAAATAGCTACAGGGGGAAAGGGAAAGGCTCAGTTCTACGGACACCGTGTTTCCACGTCCAGTTCCGCAGACTGACTCTCCACTCTAAAGGGGAACAACTACTGGGGAAAGGGGAAGGGTTACTTGCAGTTGCCGTGCTGCCGCGTCCGGCTTCTGCAAGTTGAGGTTGGGAGTTGGATGAGTTAAGTGGACTTCGATCGTGGCGGAAGGGGTCGGGGGTACCAGCATAAGCTGCCAGTTCCCTCCCAGGAGAATAAATCGGGTGAATTTTATGCCATTAGTCTTGCTTTCTTTATTTAACAATCCCTACTCCCTACCTATCGCTCCCGCTATTGCTAACCTACTCACTCAAGTGAGGCCAGCTTACCCTCTCACGGCCTGGTATCCCGTGCGGCTCGTTTTGGTGGTTGTTTTGTCCTCTGTCTCTATCCGTAGGGAAGGGGTAGGCACGGCACTTTTGGGCGGAAGGGCACGTGTCCCCCTTTGGTTTTAATCTGGTCTCTTCCGCCAACACGACTTGTGTCGATCTCCACTTAACGAGACGCACTTTCTGACGCGTGCTCGAACCCTTCTTTCCAGGCAGCGTCGCTGCTTGTAGCTCGGGTCGCGTCCCGATCGCTTCCCGTTGGGTCTCTCTGTCTCGCTCTTTTCCATGTGTGGGGGTGGGTCCACCCTCTGCTGAGAGTCGCTGCTCCGACTTCGTTCCTCTGTCTGCTGCTCTGCCGCTGTGTTCTGTCGCTGGACTGCATTTTCAGCGTCGTCGCTCTTTATTCTGCGGTGCGTCGCACTATGGTCCAAACGACCACTTTTTTGGAAACAACCCATTTTTCAAAAGTTTAATTTCCCTAGGTGGCGCCACGTTCGCGACAACAGCGGTGCAACCCAGCGGTTGTTACTAAAGTGCACGCGCAGTGAAAAAAGGCAATTTAATTACAGTTTTAAATCTCTTATAAATACGATACGATAAACTGATAAAATTTTTTTAGTGAATCTTGATCTGTCGGGTTTTTACTACGTGTTTTATATGGTTTACTGTATCTAATAGTTTTGATTTCTTCGTAGTTATAGGTTAAAGTGAGTCCCTTTTTTTGAGCCAATTTTAATTGAAAACTGAATTTTGAAAAGCTATAACAATTGAGTGCCACCGAGTCCCACCTTAAAATCTATTGTGTGTCGTAGATTAATAAATTCTTGTTGAAATGTATATAGTAAGAAATACCACATTTAACCACAAATCTTAAAATTTACATTCGTAGATCATAACCTCAAAATCAACAATACAGAGTTTTTTGGCGTTCTATTTTGTTCTACAACAGGTTGCAGGGGTCGGCAACCATACTCAAACATTTTTTTGTGCGTTTGTGTGCGACGACATCAGACATTTCTCTGCCGCTGCGAAAGCCGAGCAATTTTCCATTGGGCACGAATGCTGCGCTGCCGCTGCGAGCAGAATTACGAAGTTTTGTGCATAGCCCGTAGCCGGATTCTCTGCCGCTACGTCAGCCGGGCAGAATTACGAAGTCTTTACTCTGTACGTGTGCCGACTGCGCTGCCTAAAATCTTAACCTATGCACAGTGCATATGAAGCTGCCGACCTCTGCTTTATGGCAGGGCTCGGCACACACACTCTGACAGGTTTTTTTAGTGCGCTTGTGTGAGCAAAAAAAGCCCGAAGCGGCCTTCCGCAGCTTCGGCTGCACTGCAACAAACGATTTGTAGCAAAAGTTGAACTGTTGCGGGTGAAAGAAAGGTTGAAATTAAATAAAATAAAAATGTTACGTATTGAAATTTAATTCCTTTTAAAACTGGAGAAAATTCTAGGCGCGCATTAATTGTTTTCCCATATTACGTTGCGCAGTGTAAAATCAAAAATCTGCGTAGCGTGGTCTTTCATTGTCGACGGCTAAACACAACTGATCTCAGTTTTGTTCTCGCTTTGGGTATCAAGCTCGACCGCAAGAGCCGAAGTTGCATTGCCGAAGACACACGAAGGCTCGCTGCCTTTTCATACTGTACGTGTGCCGGCAGCGACGTGGCAGCGCCTTTTCCTATGTTTTTAAGATAGGGCCGTGCCGAGCCCTGCTTTATGCCCAGAGAAAGCTAAATTGATTCGCAAGGCTGTACAGAACCCAGTAGTAAAGCCGCAACTTTTTTGACCCAACGAGCACCATGGAAAAAACGTTTTCCACCCTGACAAAGACGTTTTTCTCTTTGCGGAACAATTTAAAATTTTTGTTGCCCAAATCAAAATTTGTGTTCTTTTTATGCGTGCCACGCCTTTATAATTTTAGTGAAAATGAATTACATTAATTTCTCAATAAAAATGTTATAAAAGTTTGTTATTCCCTATAACTCATTTTTTTGTAATATGCATTATTTAAAAAAGGCGGTGCCACACCCATTTTTTTGGTAAATCCACTTCCTATTAATTATATATATTCAATATAAAAAACCAAATAATAAAATCTTGTTTCGTTCGCGAGTTATTAATTTATTCCAAAAAAGTGGTCGTTTCTGACCGTGACGTATGCGTCGCTCTCTGTGGCGGTGCTCTCTCCCGTAGATCGCGGCTTGTTATGCTCGCTCGTCAGGTGTGACGTCACTTGATCTTTGCTGTGGCTGTGTGTGTGGGGCTGTCAGAGATGATGAGTACTGTGATTGCCTTTGTGGCTGTGAGAGATGATGATTACCGTGGTGGCTTCCCGGTCACGGCTTCCCCCATGAATTTACGATGGCTTTCCCCTACGCGGCTTCCGCCTCTATTCTTCACTATTTACAGCCCCGTTGTAAGAGCACTTGTAACTTTTCACCTGCATACCCACGAACGCAAATATATAAATTATATCAGGCTAGCTGTTGGTCAGAGAGGGGAAGCGCACGCTTGAGGTTTCCGGCTTCTGCTCGTCGGCTATTAGGGTGATGATCTTGCTCCCCTCATGCTGGTGGCCTATACTCATCATACAGAAAATAAAGTAGCGTGCTACGACGAAAACTAAACCGGGAGATACTACCTATCTTCGTCTCTGGTGTTATTGAGACCATATCGCCCGCCCTACCTTGGCCATTCCAAGCCGCCTTCGTTAAAGATGGAATGGCCCCTTCTCTAGGGACGCCTACATGGGGAGAGTGCTAGCTAAGGCAAAACAAAAACGGATTAAAACATTATAAAATATATTCTTAATTCTATACAAATTAACATAATGACATGCTTAAACTACAATATAATGCACGGGAAATAAACAGTACTGAATGGACAAAAAACGAATAAATATAAATAAATACGAACAAACGAATAAATTTGAATAAATATTAATAAATAATTCAATTAATTTGGAAATGTGAGCGTTGGCTTGCATGAAGTGCTACACGTAAACTTTGACGGTAGAGGATGGGCATAATTAAACATAATAGAAATAACACAAAAAAACTAATCACAAAAAAAAATATTTTCTTGGGCATCTGGTAGCCTCCGACGACTCGCCGTCCGGATCCACAAGGGAGTCTCTAGTGATTCCTTCGCGGATTTCTTCACTCCCGATAGCGACAGGTCGCCGACGCAGCTGTCTCGCTGAACGGTTCACGGGCACTAATTAGCCATCCGCTAAACACTAGCTCTGCCCGCTATAACTTCGGCTTGTCTTCCTTTTTCCCTCTTCCCCCTAAGCTGCTGCTTGCTAGCGCTGCTGGTATTTGGCGTACAGGGAGGCGCAAAGGCGAAAACAATTCCGGAGAGCAGCAGCCCCAATGCAATGGGCAATAGCCGAGTCGATAGAGCCATGTCTGTCTGTCCGTCCGTCTGTCCGTCTTGTTTGACGCCTCGTTCCCAGAGACTATAAAAGCTAGAGTAACCAAATTTTGTTTCCAGACTCATGTGATATCACACTGAATCAAGTTTCTTTCCAAATTGTGCCACGCCCCCCTCCGCCATCACAAAGGACGAAAATCTGTGGCAGCCACAATTTTGAAGATACGATAAAACTAAAAACGCAGTATCGTAAGGAATGACCATACCTACCAGATTGCCAAATCTGGTACAGATCGGATCATTATTATGGCCAAAATGAAGAAATTAATGTTCAGTTGCTTCCCCCACCTCCTCTGGCGTTGCTGACGATATTCATTCTCTGTCTCGCTCGCACACACTCTGCCCTGTGCAATGCGCGAGCAACCCCTAACGGAGGAGATCTAGAATCTAAAAGGCTGTTCAGACTGGGGCTGCGTCATGCTTCTTTGAGTCTTGCCGGAGACGCAGTTTTTTTTACATTGGTTAAGCATAGGGCCCTAGTGGTGGCAAAAAGTTGCGTCGCTTTCGGATGCATGTGCTCATTTTTGCGCTTTTCTGCCTATCAGCGCAACTATCATCACTAATGACAACAAAAAAACAGCTGACATACGAAAACAATTGTGCCGGCTAAAAAATGTCTGAGGAAGGAAAAGGTAAATAAATTCATATAATATTTAAAACAAATAGTTTGAATTAGAGATGGGCATGGACTGCAATTTTCCAACACGACCCAACACGGCACGAAAATGAAAATTTCCAACACGCACTAGCACGCACGGCTAAAAATTTTCGGAACACGGTCCAACACGGTCCAACACGAAATATTATACATTTTGTTTAATACCTTTGTTAACAGTGATTTTACCTACATATAGGTTCTTATTTACATATTTTTATATGAAAACAACAGTTTATTAAGGTTAGAGCTTAATAAGCGTGTACCAACTTTCATTTAATATTTTTCCCGAGGTAGAAAACACCCTCACGCTTGTAGCCGAGCTGGCTGGAATGGCTATGCAGCTTTTGGGATTTCATGTTCATGTTCACACTAAACTAGTTCACTCAAAAATCACAAAAACGGACAACAATTTAGTTTTTTTGCTCGTGTTTTTTCGTGCCGATTTTGCTCTGAACGAACACGCACGCCCATGGACAATATTTAATTTTTCAACACGCACACGCGAGCGCCCATCGTGTCACGACGTGACACGAAGAAAACACAGTCCATGCCCACCTCTAGTTTGAATCAATTCTGACATTAGATAGGAGATTTTTGTGGACAAAAACTCGCATATTTATAAGGAAATAGCTGACGTCTTAAAAGAGTTTGGACCTTCTCATAGTGAGGTGAAGAACAAGATAGAAAATCTAACAATGAAATATAGGTAAGTTACATGCCTACTATTATTTGGATACATTGTTTCGAATTAATTTTTTAACCCAAAATTTTAGAAGTGAACTGGCCAAGGTGGGACCCTCGGGTGGCAGCGCATCAACGTGGGAGCAATAATATTTAAATAAAACGAAAAATATTAAGTTAAATGGTTCAAATTGTTTATTTATAAAGGAGAGTTATTTAAAAAGTGCTGTGCTATCGCTATTCTTCAGAGGGATTGCCAGTCGAAAATGTGTGTCTTTCTTGCGGAGATTGGGCAGAATTCCAACTAGAATATTGAAAGCACTCCTTTCCATACGGAAGTTGTCTTTGAAAAATGCGTCGGTGTTGTCGACAACATATTTCTCCCAAAATGATCCATATCGCGGCTATTTCAATTTGGAATAACAAATTTAATTGTTCGAAGTCTTGGAAAATTAACAGCCTTCTACTTACAAGGGTCCAAACGCTTCGAGGCCTAGTAAAAATTGTAACTTGCCTGCAGACAAGCCCGCCGCATCCATACATTTTAAAACATCCTCTGCATTTTGCTCCACCGCAGATAAAATAATCAAGTCTGTTTCAGATAGTTGTTTCCTCGTGTTTACATTCATTTTTGATTTGACTTACGAAATTTGTGTTGTTTGCATCAGCTGTTCTCAAGAAGCACGTCTACCAATGTGAACGCCTTTTCTGCGTCATTGCGTCGATGCCGATATCGATAGCAGACGCACCCCAGTGTAAAAAGGCTATAAGACGCACGTCTACCAATGTAAACGCTTTTTCTGCTTCATTGCGTCGATGCCGATATCGATAGCAGACGC